>RPOG01000246.1:0-535097 GCA_008086565.1 Thalassoma bifasciatum | reverse complement strand
TAAAATCCATGTGCTGTAAGTCAGCTCTCCAAGTGCTGCTGCTTGTCTGCATAAATGCTGCAGGGAGGGAAACCTGGGACCCTCTCCTCTGTGTCTCTGTCTGTGTGATCTGAACACCCTGCCTGCTGTGAATGTTTCTCTGGCTCCAGCTGAAGTTGCCTCCTAAACTGATCCAGACTGCTCTCTGTGTCTCTGAAAACTTGACTTGTCTTGTGGCCTTATCTTTGAGACCATCTCATTTTTTTAAATGTTGTTACATATTGAAAATAATAATAATAATGATAATAATGTATTGGCCTTGATGTGAATAAAAGCAGCATTTCATATTGTACAGTTACAGAATGTAATAAATGTTTTCCTAAGTCTGAAGTTTTCTCCTCATTATTATACAAGAGTCAAAGTTATTATAATAAAAAAAGGTTTATTCAGTAAAATGCTTACAAATGTGACACAAAAAGCACCTTTTCTACGACAACGATAAGTTATGTAACTGTGGTGGGAATTCAATTATACAGCGATGACTGGAGCTTTATCCTGACAGCTGGACAAGGTCTCCATGGGTTCAGCCGTCTCCTGCACTGAAAACATTTACAGGATTACATCAGATGTGCCAAAGTTTTACTGAATAAAATATCTAAGAGAATGTAATGTTCACATATAGAACACAGAGAAGTGAGAGTGAGGTTTTTTTTTTTACCTGTAGTGAGGTCAATGAGTGGCTCAGGTGGATCTGGAGGTAAAGAAACGCCCATTGCTTTCCTGATGCCGTGGACGCTGCTGACATCACATGGAGCCACTCGACCTGTGAGCTCAGCCAGGTTCCCAGTCACTTTCTCAGCTGCAGACACAGAGTTAAAAAGTTATAAAAGAAAACCATGAAACAGTTTGTGTTATTCACACAGTAAAAAGAGACATCTGTGGTCCACAAGATGTGCTGTTACTCAGTGTCCTCTGCAGATTTTTGCCAATGATTCAACCTTCGTCTGAGACAACTGACACAGGAAGTTTTGTGTTCAAGAATTTGTGAAATTTCAGAAAGTACCCAGAGTTGCTGGCTGCACGGGGGTGTGGCTCAACCAGCACTGAGCAATTAATTGCATATTGGATTAAAGGGAAAATGGCCTGCTGCAATTTTAATCATCATAGAAATCTCTTTATTTCTTTAACCCTAAATGTGACAGAATACAAGATGACATTTTTTGCAGGAGATGTTTAATGCTACACCAGTGTTACTTCACCCTGCTCAACCACAGAGCCAAATTGTTGAAAACCACCTATTCAAGGGACACAATTTAAGTGGCAAAAACAGCAAGAGGTAGCAATATTACTAAGTTTGAGGTGGCAAAAATGGTCAAAATGCAGCAAGAGTGGATGAAAGGGGGCAGAAATTAGGATACATTTTGGAGAATGAGTAGAAAGTACTAAAACTTTTCAATAGCCTTACATTTCAGTTTAAAATATCCCTTTTTATTGATCTTATTTAATATTCTAATTTTCTGAGACTCTAGTTTTTGGGTTTTCATTAACTGTAAGCCATAACCATCAACATTTCAAGAAATAAAGGGTGGAAATAATTTGCTCTATGTGCGATGAGGCAATTTAATGTCTTGTTTCACTATCTGAAATGAGTGACCAAAAAATGTAACTTTAACATTATATTCTAACTTTTTTTTTAAATACTAGTATGCAAACTGTTTCTTTTGTAGATTTTTTTCCAACAAAATTCCTTTTCCCCCTCATGTATATTTTTCTTATTCAAATCGAGTATTGAAAAAAATTTCCTTCCCTTCAATGTAGCAAATTACATCTACATCACATAAGATGTGGAAACAAACAAAAAAAAAAGCACAATAAATCGTTATATGGGGAAAAGTAATCGCAATTTGATTATTTTTGCAAATTGTTCAACCCTTGGCTCAACAGTAAGAAAATTCCTTATTACATCAAGTTTTCTGTTGAAACATCCCTGAGATTGTTTATTAGTGTTTTGATTAATGTGGAAGTTTTAATGCTTATCTGAAGCTTAATGGCCGGACTGCATGTTCTGTTCTGTTCTGTTAAGACATAAATAAGCTGTTGACACGTCTTTGAGCTGGTGGCAGTACAGTGAGGTTCACACATTTCCAGGCTCTTACCCAGTTCCAGCTCCTTGATAGTCGGGGCCAGCAGGCAGATCATGTTTGGCGGCTGCTTGGCGCTCAGACGCTCCCTCTGAGCTTCCTGCAGGTCACGCAGGAGTTTAGTGGTCTCGTCCAGTTTCTGCTGGAAGTGTAAGGCCTCTGTGAGAAAACCAGAGATGGCACAAATTAGGGTCATGACTTCTACGAGTTCCTCCTGTTACCTGGTCTGTAACCTAGAAGGTCCTCCGAGCTGAACACAATGCATCCTTTCTTTCTCAGAGCCAGAAATTCACTGTCACATTAATGTGTGAGTGCTGAGAGAGCTGAGGGACAGAGAAAAAACTCTGATGGGCTGTTAGGAAGATCTAAGGTGGACCATAACGAGGTGCTGAGCGGATAAAAGGCTCATCAGTCTAACTGCTCTGGTGCTGTTTTTTCACTGTTGTTTTGAATGACCTTAATGGCAACACCAGCATTAAGAGGGTTATTATCAATTTCTTCGATCACATCTCTGTGTCATGCTCTGTGATTGGGCAGATCATGTCTGTGGACTCCTCAACCTTTTAAACCACCTATATCAAGAGTTTCAAGATATGAATATGTTCTTTCTGGATAATGACAGTGGTCTGAAGTAAAGTTTGAAGTTCTTCATGTAAAAAAACTGAATTTTTACCCCCAGAGAACTCCTCAGCGTCCTGCAGGCCTGCAGCAGAGCGCAGTAAGTCGAGCCTTTTACTGATAGCTGCTTCAGGTTCAGCTACCTACAAGACACAACATGTTGAGGCGGATTAGAAAAATGCATTCCTCACCGGACAGCTGACGCTTAGAGGGAATATCCAGGCCTTTTGAAGCCTCTTTAGTCACGCTGCTTCTTCGCTCCAATAAAACCAAACTTAATGAAAAGCTCCAACACCCGGGCAGGGGGATGAGAGTAAACTGGAGAGCAGCCAAAAACAGCAAACAGGCAGGACAGAGGGGTGGTTGTGTGTCTGGTGGTGGGGGTGCGCTTTGGTTTCCTGCCCTGCTCTGAGGAGCAATTCAGCTCCACAGCAGCCAGCGGGCGCTGAAAGAAAACACACCATCCTCTCCAAATTCTCCAACAGTGTGCAAAGAGAGAGGGAACCGCTGTGTTTTAAAGAGAGATGTTCTTTCCATGCGTGAATGGATCATGGCTGAAGGCAGGCCCCTGCTGTGTTGACACAGCTGGTTGATGCAGCAACCATCTGCAGGGGCCATCTATAATGTCAGAATGAAATACAGAATCTACACGAGGCAAAACAGAAGAACATGATCCTTACAGCAGGAGCTCATTTTCCTGACATTACTTCACACACGTTACAAGAATGCAGTTTTTTTCATTAGTTCTGTGCAGAGAGGCACACGAGGCACAGACGTGGTTTGTCACAGAGGACAGCTTCTTTGTGGGCATCAGATTTCTCCACACTCACCTCCATGTCATCCTTGTCCTCCTGTGTGTTTGTTTCCTCCTCCACCTGCTGAATAGGCAAAGACACAAAATCACAACACGTTCAGTTTAAACTTCTTTAACCAAACGAGGATCACACCAAGATGATCCCATCAGGGCTCACCTGCTCCTTCTCCTTCAGGCTCCTCGAATGCTCTCCGTTTGTCAGGGCATCAAGCATGTTGTCTGCCAGTTTGTACACATACTCGTCTGATTTGGCCAAAAACTCTTGCAAGCTGTGGAGCACATGAACACAAACAAAACATTAAAAGCTAATGTTTTCCAGGCAGCAGCAGGATGACAATCAGAATCTCTCTCTTGGCCAAGAATAATGAGAAGTCGATATTGACTCTGCTGACACTTGAAGGAAAACACTGATCCTCCTTCACACTGTGAGACCGCCAAGATTTGCTACAGGCAGTGTTTACACATATTTATTCATTCGATCAGCCTTGTTTTTCATGCAGAGCCATAAAGACTTTTAGAAAAAGAGCAAGAGGTAGCATTGAGCAGTGAATGTAAAAAACTAAACTAAACAGATTTCTTCCACAATGACACTGTTAAAACCAAGACATGAATTATGCTGCACTCTAAGCAACAACACTAACCTTTTATTTATTTAATAAAATGACACATGTAAGAACAGAGAAGTTCACATCATAAACAACCTCCTACGTATGATGACCAAGTATTTAAACATGTTTATAAGATCAAATTGTGTCATCAGATTTCCCAAACACTTAAACATCCAGTCACCTTCAATGTTTAGCCTGGATACACACACTCAGGATGTTGCATGCACAGAGCTTGCGGATCCTTTTAAGTATATAAACAGAGCTTTGCGGGAGTTGCCGCAAATCAGAGCTGTGAGGAGTGAACCATGAGATAATTATGCATATTGAAAACTAAGAGTGAGACAGGACAAGGTTCAGTCTTCAGCAGCCTCTCCTCCAATCCTCCAGGCTGGATAATCTCAGTGTAGAAGAGAAACATCTGGAGAGCAATCAGCCAGGAATGCCTGCAGTGACGTTTTGTGACGTTTTATGTGAATGCCACAAAGTCCAAGTGCGTCTGTGGCCGTGCTGCACATACCTGTCTGCTCCCTGCAGGCTGGACTCCTCGCCATAGATCGAGTAGATGAGGTCAGAGTCCTCTTTGCCGATGTTGGCAAAGCTGGAGTCGTAGGTGGGTGCGTAGGAGGTGTACGGCCCGTAGTTGATGTAAGACACTGTGAAGATCATCAGCTCATTATCCCATAAGGGCAGCTCTAACAACGAGGGGGTTTGTGATTTAATCTGTGAAACAAAACAACAGTAAGATGACGTACCTGGGGTGATTCTGTTTCTCTTGTCCTCCCTGAACCCCTGTAGGGTGTTCACTCCGCTCTGTAGCCGATTGGACATCATACCCAGTTTTACTGGACAGTAACCCACATCTGAAACAAGAAACACCTTTATAGCTTTTTTTTGTTTTGTTTCCTAATTTATTTACATCAGCAGAGTCTCAAAAAACATTCTTTGCAGCACTCCTTATCTACTTAAATTAACAATCATACCTTGCCAATATAGATAAATTGAAAACTACAAAAAAGGTACATATCTAACCTCTGGTCATTTTATTTTTACTTGTTTTCTTTCTACACTCCAGATAGACTCACCTCCCACTGATGGCTCTGCTGGATTCAGGATTGCCAGTGTAGTTGAACCATCAGACTTCCTCCTTGCAAACTCCAACTACACAACAAATAAATCATATTATCAAAATTACAGGAAGTGACCGTACTGTGCATCTTAATTCAGGGATGGACTTATGTACTCATGCACCTTTCAGTGAGTCCAGTCCAAAAAATAAATCTTCACCCCACTGTTCCCCCAAATGATGACCAGAGAGCATCAAAACCAGAGTGTTTGAAACCCCATACTTTTCCTTTTTTATCATCTTTCATGTCTAGAGGCTGTCATATTTTCAAAGCTGATACTTAAGTTTGAAAAGAAAAAGGAAATCATTTGTTTAACCCCTTCTTCTTACATCACACTGCAGTGTCCTGTTGGACAGCTTTCCTCCAGACTCCTCGATGACCTTGCGGATTTCCTCGAGCTCTTTTTCTGCCTTTGCTGCCTCGTCCTTCGAGTCCTTGTCCTGTCTGTCAATACAACAGCAATTGAAAGACAGAGGGTGAGACACATTGACCATGGATGGCAAGGCTTCCCTTTGTAGCCAGAATAAAAGCTCACATACTGCAGCAAGACACTGCAGGGAGAGATGTGAGAGTCTCTGTTCATCAAGCAACTATGTTCAAATTTCATTCTTTAGATCATCGATCTAAATCCATCTAAAACTCTTATTTATTTACATTATCATTTGATGAAATATAAGGTGGACAAAAATTTAGCAGAATGAGTTTTGTGTAATTTCCTTTAACAGTGAGTCGAATCTGACAGCCAACTTTCATCATCAGGTTTGATTACATTAACAAGCAACAGCACTGACTCTAAGGACGCACAGATTCAGGACACAACAATGAACCGGCATGCTGGTTCGGCACTCATCTCATTCTGTGCCTACAGATCTGCGGCTGAAAACTCATTCAGCATGGTGTCAGAGGAAAACACAAACCCACAGGGGTGACAATGTGGTAAGCTGTTTCCACCAATGTGCTGAAATCTGACTTCTGTCTGCTTGAGTCATCTCTACTTTCACTGAGGTGCCAACAGTCTCAGAATTTTTTTTTTTTTTTAAGGCAAGCTGCATGAAACACATGCACTATTCTCCCTTACTAATAGATCAAGTATTTTTTTTCTCATTTTACTCAAATTACTTAAGTGCTTTTTTCTCCCATTCCAACTCTTAAACTCAGATATTTTTCAAAGAGGCCCATGAAGCCAAAGGAAACTGGTGCGTGGTGACAGCAGGAAGAGGGACCTGGGTGTGCTGGGTGTCTGGGAGCTCTCGCTGTCAGTGGTGGGACAGGCTCTCTCTCCTTTCTGGTCCAGGCTGCTGCCCCCCTGATCCTCAGACTTCCCTGTCTGTTTGGCAGAGGGGGCGAGGCCAGACATGAACTCTATGCTCTGCTTCAGGCTCTCCAACCTTTCCTATGGAGTGGTGAAAATGAAAAGAGAAATGGCTGAGGGTAAGGTTGGATGCAATCATCCTGAGGCCCTCTGCTGCCCTCATGTGTCTTGTTATAGCAGAAACACACGCTACACACTTAAAGGAGATGTTACATAATGACACGACATACCAGAGTAATAGTTACACACCTACAGAAGATACCCTCAGAGTTTAAAGAAGTTTCTCTTGAGGAATTTCAGGCTTAATTTCTACAACCAACATAAAGTTGCATAATAACTGCAAGTTCAGTTATTAAAGTAAACTTTGAAAACACCAGGAGACTAATGTGTGTATATGACCTTACCTGACTTAGGATCTTCATTCCTGAGTGCAACAGTTTCCGAGCTGCTTTGTGGTAAATTGTTTCAGGTTTGTTGTAAATCATTGCGTTCTCACACATGATCCTGAAATCCACCTGCAGCAATGAAACATTCAACACTTAAAAACGTGACAGTGTGCAAGACATGTTTGACGTTTCCCCTCGTTATGTTTGAATATTTTGTTTAAAATGGTGATAAAGGTTAAATTTCACACATAAGGGCTTCTGCATTCAAAAGTCACTAAGCTGGTTTTCCTGTTTTCTGTCATCCTTGATAAATATGAAGAGGATCAAACAAAATTATGAACAGCTGGTGGCAAATTCTCAAATTAAGACATTTCACTCTGTCAGAGCTGATGGTATTACAGAATTCAGAATCATGAAAGGGGTCTTAAGAAAATGGTTTAACACTTAAAGCTGATCTGCAGCAATGAGGACTGATCGAGCCTTGAAAATTGGTGCAACCAACTCCTACACGTGTCCAGAACTTTCTTGATGACTTCCAACCACCACTGTAGTGCTGGAAAACAATGTTGTACTATACCATTGTGAGCATTTTTATGCGGTATTATACTACAGAAAGTAGTGCCTTGCCTCAAAAACAACAAGAAAAATCTATCACAATAATTAGAAGAGTTGGTCTTTCCTACAGAGGATTGTCAAAGAAAGTGAAGGGTCACTGAGTACAGTTTCCTTCAGTATCAAAAGTCATGGGAAACTGTGGGAAACTCTGACAGGAAGAGGTCCAGCAGACCAAAAGTGTGTTCAGCTGTTATATCTACCAGAGGCAGCTGCTTTTATGAATCAAAGTTTAAAACTCATTGTAGTTTTTAAATTTATCCATTATTTGTGTCTTGTAAACCATATTTTTTATTTGCTACATGCTTTTTGTTTTAAAACACAAAACAGCACTCTAGAGGAATAACTTTAACTTAAGTGTGCGTGTGCAGTCATCAATTTTTACATACCTTAAGTTCATCCAACGTCTGGTAGCACTCTTTCTTTACTCTGTCCTTCATTGCGCTGAAGTCCATGGGCCGTTTGATAATTGAGGAGTAACCAGGAGCGATTAGGTCTGTCACTGGGAAGGAGAAGAATGCATTTGGATCTTTCCTGAGGATAGAAGAAACACACATGCAGTTGTAGTAAGAGGCAAGAAGAAGAGGTTTTCAGTCATACAAACACAGAGCACAGAGAGGTGACTTGTAGAGTATGTAAAAAACTAATCTAACAAGTACACTACCATCTTATATCCACCAAAAGAAATAAATGTTTCACCTTTGGAGCTGCCTGATGAGCTGGTTTAAAGCTTCCTGCAGAGGAGTCTGTTCCTTTTCTGCAATCAAAAAACCATATGTATGAAAAAAATACGATGAACTGATGACAAAAAAAAAAGAGTAGAAACGTTTTTATCACCTTCCAGTTTGTCCAGCTCTGAGCGGATAGGTGTCCTGCTCTGTTCCCTATCATCATCTCCATCTTCTTGACCTTTCTTCTTCTTTGACATCTAACACACAACAAAGAAACAAAAAAGTTACATTTTTAACTGGATGTTCAATTCGACTGACATCATCCTGCAGTAGAGGTAGAATAGAGGAGTTAATAAACTGTTTTTCACCTTTTTCTTTCCTCTGTCACTCTCTGGTGACCCAAAACTTCTGTCTTTGTCCTTCTTCTTTTTCTTCTTCTTATCTTTGGGTTTCTCGTAGTCTGCCGGGTGATCATCGTAAAGAGTGTCCAGACTCGAGCTCCCCGTGGTCACTTCGTTTCCGGACACCTTTAACACCAGCTTCAGTGGTCTCTCTCCGTACTCTGTGGATACAAAATCGACAAAAACTTGAAGAGGAACCGTTTGTAAGTCTGGCTGAAAGCTGACGGACTCCTGACAGTTGAGTGAAGCTAAAACCTGTAGCCACCAACATTAAACTAACCCGCCGCCGCTTCATCTGACATATAATCCAAAAGCAAAAAGGATAACAAAGTATTAACCGCAGATTTGGCATATTGGCGGAAAGAAATGAATATAAAGAGGCGGTTAAGCCCAACATTTAAGTAGCATAGCTGTGGCTAACCATCTAGCTGAGTTAGGGCTTTAGACTTATTCGGTCGAAATTTAAGCTCTAACTCTTCCTATTTTTAGCCGAGTTCCTTAGAAAATATTATAAAAAGTGTAAGTGAATGCACGCCCACGATATCCTCTTGTGATACCTTCATATCCGTGTTTTTCCGACTTGTGCTTCTTGTGCTTCTTGCCCATTGTTTGTGTTTTTATCGAGCACCGGCTGCTCTCCGCTCAGAATGGAAGCGGAAGGCGCGTGTGGCGAACAACACCTGCAGCGCCACCTGCCGGATGGGCGGTGACAACACGACATGACACTAAGCCCACTTACTTACAGTAGAGGGCGAAGTAGGATCAGTATTAATCTTAGTATTTGTATCAAGCACGGATTACTCATTCACAGCCATAAATATCCCTTGAATTTAGAATTGAGGTTGGCAGATTATGTCCTGGATCTTTTAAGAGATTATTTAACATTCACATTCAGAACTTCAGAAGGACACCCATGAGAGCCACAATGATTACCTTTTCAATACAATTCATCAGATTCAATTAAGAGAAAAGGACTGGAGTTTGTGTCAAATATATACCAGATGTGCTATGCTTAAAAGTGCCTTACAGTCATATATTTTATTTGCTCTATTTTCCTGATATAAAAAAACACCACTATGACTGCTCTTTTTACATCTCATCTAATGACCAGACTGTTTAAAAAATGGACTTAGTCCCCACAATGTCACTGGTCTGATCTAACTGTGGTCTCATCTCAGTATCTTCTTATAAACCAAGTGAGAAAAAAGCCAAATTTGCAATTCAGGCAATTCCCCTGGAGGAATTGTGCAAACTATCTCGATGTATTTATTTTGAAAATGAAAGTGAAAGAAGATGGATATCTTTAACACTATTCTTTTTCGTTCAAGAGGCCTTTTTACTGGTTGCAACATAACAAGTTAATGTATTTATCAAAAGTAAAGTAGGGCTGTTGTTTGAAACATGACAGTAAACCTCATGAGGTTTTACCAAATTTTAGTAGCTGGCTGCATATGATGCTACTCTTAGCCCGGTGCTCTGAGATGTATCTGCATCATGTAATGTTAGTGAATCCTGGTTATGTCCTACTAGTGTTTATCTACCAAGAAGAGTAAACATAACCTGACTCCTCATTTTATTGATAGACTCTCGGGGTTGAACAGACAACTGCAGTAGAGCAGCTGCATGCGGGTGAACATTATCATAGTTTAGCTCATGTTTTAGCCTTTGGCCTGTGCTTTATCACTCTCTAGTTTAGCTTTCTTCTGCTAACCTGTCACAGTCAAATCAAAGAATCCTTTTAAGTTGAGAAAAACACATAGAGACAGAAACATCGACATGCTGTTCATCAATCCAGACAAGTCCAACCCAGTCAGGAAGCCAGCATTCAGAAATAACCTATTTTAGGGCTGATAATCTCATTTTAAATTGGGAGTTAAGATCCAGCATATATCTACATGCAAGACTTTTTTCAAGATGACTTAAAAGTCCTCACAGTCTCCTTAAGGTTTACTAGAAAACACAACAATAGGCTAATCACTGTGTTAGACCAGACTATGACTAACTGAACACTGTGGACCACATGAGTGAGGTAAGTTACAGCTTGATCATAAAATCGTACACAACAAACACTTTCACAGCATGTTACTTCATTATCAAATGTTAACACTATTTTATCTTTGTACTAAATTTATTATCTCCTTTCACAGTCCACAATACTGCTCTATTAGTGGTCTATTTAGTTAAGTATGTGGCATCGAATGAAGTTTACATTTTAAGAAATGTGTCCACGTTTTTGTCAGAACCACTCTTGGAAAAAAAAAGTTGATTACTTGCATGCATAAATTTGATATATTTGTCAGTTTGACTCTGTTTTGTATACCCCCTTCCTTCTACTTGCCTATGTGAAATGCCAAAGCCTGAGGTAAAAAGAATTCACCCCTCTCTCTTTCAGTGGCTACATGAAAATGCATGGATGAAATTAACTGAGCTGTCAGCTGATGGGGGCTGAGGTCAGGAGCAGCTGATAAACTGTTGGCCAAGCTTGACTAAAAGCTGAACTAGACTAATGTTACACTCAATTTTAGCAAACACAAAGGTGGACAGAAACCTTTTTCTCGCATGATAATCTCACAGAACTTGATGTTTTACTGCATGGTGGATGTGTTTGCTTTTCATGGCTTTTTATCAGATTTTGTATAAGTAAGATATACTGGTTCTTATAGGACCATGGGGTGAAAATGCTGACTTCAACAGTTTGAAGTAAACAAACAAATGAATAAATAAATGATGAATGATCGAATAAAACAACAAATACCAAAACAAAAGCAAAGTTACTTTCGAGATGTAGCCTACATACCACAGGCAGACAGTCATTTGTAAGTTGTATTGGACACTGAGAACAGCTGGATTGTTTTGACAGTTGACTAGTTGGATAAACACTGCATTGTATTTATACAGTGTTATTTTTGCTCACTTATTATATGATCACATGCAAACAAGAAATCAGCTATTGTTAGCCAGTTAAGAGTAGACTTAACTTCCCTACACTCAACAGGTCTGCAGGTTCTATGCATTCGGGCGGTCTCCTCTGCCTGAGTTTTTGAAGTTATTTTGGGTCATTTTTTGTCTTTATTAAAAATGAAAGATTGCAGCTGTAAGGAAATGAAGAGAGGAGGGTGTGGGGGATGATATTCAGCAAAGATAAGATCAGAAATGGTGGCCTCTAAATTGAGCACTTTGTCCTACCCACAATGGGCACATTCCTTTACAACAGAGACAATCCAGCCTTGGCCAACGTATTGGTGACAAATTGTATTGAGACAAATACAAAATGGAAATTTCACCCTTTCCTCTCTGTCTTTGGGGAAGTTTGCTCTCTCAGTACAGTGCAAGTGGTTCACTGAAAGGAGTATGCTTTGGCAAACTATGCTACAATGCTGTTTAATATCTGTTCCATTTCAGCCAAATCATGCTTAAATAAGCCAATTTAAGCTCCAAAGTGTGGTGGGCAATACTTGGTTATGGCTGGGATCTGTAGTACCTTGTATAGTTTAGAGCGGCTCTGCCTTGCAGAGCTGTTGTGCTCTGTTAAATCTGCACATATTGTACCAGCTGATGAATGACAGATGTTTTATTCATGGAGGAAAGATAGTGTGCATTCTTTGAAGCACATTCCAGGTTTTATGAAGAGGGTAGAGGATGGGGGAAGAAGGTTTGAAAGGAATGAAGACTGATTGAATCCATTTCAGCCATCCCTGCTCTCAGATGAAGAAGTGACTCTGACACTGTTGATGTTTGAGACTCCTATCTGAGTAAAACCATCCACAACACATTACACCTTCTGATCTGCGTCCAGAAATGCCAGCCTAATAGTAAATCTTGCTACATACCAGTAAAATCACTATGTGGTACAGTTATAGGGGAGGTTCAGTTACAAGGCCAGCACATTTTTATCTGTGGAATTCAAGAGACAGGGCGCCCTGATGACTGTACCTGTGACTGAGACAGGAGGGTTGTACTTGTTTTTTCCCTCTTTTTTAGTGTTTTAATTAAATTAGTCAATATCTTGTTCATGTTTTTAAAACTTTAAAGAAAAACCATCTGATGCATGTTCTGCACTTTTATGTCCCTTAGAAGTAGGGTATGCAGGATTTTTCTAAAAAAAAATGCTGAGATGTGTCCAAAGACAGAAGCTCTGGTGTCTGTTTTGCAGGGACAGATATATACAGTCAAACCCTTTGCAAATTGCTCATACAAAAAAATAATTTCAACCAGTTTGATGTAAAAGTATTTTAAATTGCAGCTTACTGCAACACATTATCCTTTTGACCTACAGTACTGTAGTGTCCAGTGGTTATTTAGAAGGTGTGTTGTCTCTGAAAAAAGAGTTGAGTCACTCTCTATGATATCAAAGTTGGTGTAGTGGTGTGTTTGAAACTGTGAGGCAATAAATAGACATGACATCGGTGTCAACACTTACATTGCAAATATTTTTGTAGACTTTTCTAGAATAACAGATGACTACGTCTTAGATCACTTTTATGATGAGCAAACAGTGGTCATGTTCCTCAGAGCTCTGCGTCTCTAGCTTCAGGGGTGGAGGTTCCAGGAAACAAACAAACCCCAGTCTGGCCCGTTGCAGCCCCAGAGAGGCCGTGGGATCCATCTGCTACAGTCCAGCTGTGGAACTGCACATGTTAGAAGTCCACAGATTAAAAGGAGATCAGTTTCACCAAAGACGCTAACAAATGGCAGATGTTGTGAAGTTCATTATCCTCTGTCAAAACGGAGAGACGAACGGTACCCGGAGACTGTTTCCACATGAAAGTGACATCCCAGCAGAGCCATGGGAAACTGCTTCCCACTCTGTGGACTGGATGAAAAGCGGGATGTTTGGTCTCTCTGCACGAACACAATAATACAAACTTCTTTGAACAGTTTATCTGTCTTGCACATGGTTCAACCAAAACAGGGAGGGAGATAAAACAAGCTGCAGCACATGACTATGTCTGTTTTTCCTTTCTACATGACCAAATCTATTTTTTGACTGCAAGCCAGGCTGATGCATGACTTTTACATGAAAATCACTGTCACTCATTTACACTACAGTCTGTTTTCTTCTTTCTTTACTTACGCTTAATCAAGTTTGATAAAAGTGACCTTGATTGACTTGAACACTCAGTTCTTGATCACTCTCTGCTTTCTGATTCCACTCAGACACTTTTACATTTTGTACTTTGTAAATTTCCAGCGTCTCTTTAAGGAAAAATGGATTTGAAAGTTGTGAGTTTGTGGTGTACTTACTTCAAATGTAAAGCCTGTGACAAATGCAAATTAATAACCTCTCCTCTTACAGCGAGATGTAAGAATAGGGTATGAAGTTTGGTCAAAGAAGTACACTCTTTTCAATAGAAGTTGTCAGAGTGCTGTTCAGACATGACAGATGAAATGTTTGGGGTCATTACGACTGTCAACGCCGAACAGTTTTGAAGATGTAACCAGCCATCACAAGCAAGTCAGACACAAACATCAAAGCGGAGAAGCCAATCATTCTGCTTCAGTGTTTTTCTCCCGCCTGCCACTCTGTCATGGCAACATCTTTGAGCATCAGTCAGTCAACCCAGTCAAAGCTTTATAAGGATGGTGACTCTATTTTTATCTGTGACCAAAACACCTCTTGTAGCTTGTAGAGGCTTTGATTATCAGTTTTTTACAGTTCAACACTGTTACCGTGATGCTCAGTGAGATGCTTAAATCCTGTAGTCCTGCATCTCACTCAGGTCTGTGGAACGTCTCAAAATCTGAACCAAATGTGTGCAGCAATAATCCAAAACTTTTATGTCTTTAAGTATAAATACAAAAAATCCTATGTGAAAATGTACACAAAAACAGCCAAGAAGATATCAAGATTTTTTTTCTGAATTCTGCTCACAAAAAAAGTGACAAAAGGCAATCAATACAACATCCTAAAAGCATGCATGCTGTCACTGTCAGCACTGTCACCGTCTTAAACCACTGAGCCAAAATGATGCCCTGCTTTTGTTATTTGAAGTTACTGTGAATGTCTTCGTCTTCGTCTGAGCATCTGCTGTCTCCGATTGCAAGCCACAGCCTCCTCTGATCCAATTACTCTAATGTATATTTCATTTGGCTTACTTAATGCCTTTGTAGTTTATCGCCACGCTTTGCTTTAAGGTACTTAATGTATTATTCTGTTTTCAAAAACTTCATTATGATGGAGATTTTTTTTAAGGAGGCTGGTCTGATGTTTGACTCGACGGGATGAT
Organism: Thalassoma bifasciatum; assembly: GCA_008086565.1. Taxonomy (NCBI): domain Eukaryota; kingdom Metazoa; phylum Chordata; class Actinopteri; order Labriformes; family Labridae; genus Thalassoma; species Thalassoma bifasciatum. The sequence goes on along the minus strand of RPOG01000246.1, from coordinate 520,204 downwards.
TGTTGGCAGTTGTCTCTGTGTGCATCTTCATCTAATACACGCACATCAAAATGCTTACATGCGTCTCAAATTTGCAAGCGTGTGTTTGTGCGAGCGTGTGACGGGATGAGGGAGGAGTAAAAAGAAGGGGTGGAGGAGGCTGTTGATGTGTGCCTTTCTTCTCCACATGCCTCTGAAGACAGTGGTCCTGGGGTGGGTAAAATACACAAGGGAGACATGTTAAAAGCCTGCGAGCTTGGTGACGAGCCACCGTCAGATCCTTTGCCTTTTGAAAAAGTTCATATAAACTGAAAGCAAGCCACTGGGAAATGGTCTTTTTCCAAATTCAATGAGAATTTATCATCTCAACACAGGAAGAGGCGCTGTTTGAGGTGGAAACGTGCTGCCTCTAATCTCACTCTCCCTCAGAGGTTTATCTGGGACCCCTCCCTCCACAAAAATGAGTTAACCTGGATCCTTACAAACAAAGTACCTCATCCATTTACACTTCTTACCCTGTAGCATCCTCATAACTGCACAGCTCGTAGACAGATGCCGAAATAGGATGATGATGGTTCTGAGTATCTTTAATCTTGTTAACTATTGTGATAGAGACAATACTTGCAAGGTGTCAAGCTACTGGATGAAATACAGCCCTGGAAAAAATTAAGAGACCACTGCAAATTTTCAGAAATCAGCAGCTCTACATATATGACAGTCATTCCATTTCAGTGTCTGTTGAATTCCAAAACAAGCACACCTGTTTCTACCTAATAAGGTACTGATGAGGTGATCACCTGAAATAAATCTTATTTAACTTGGAACTGTATAATAACCATTGCTGAGGTCATCACTCTCCTCTGTGAAAGACTGGTGGAGAACATGTCAAGACACATGAGAGATGTTACAGCAAATCAGGGTTATTCTACCAAATACTGATTTCTGAATACTTCCTAAGTTAAAACAATAGTAATGTGTTGTTTAAAATTGAATATGAACTTGATTTTTTGCATTATATGAAGTCTGAAAACAGCAGGCTTTTTTGGTATTTTGACTATTTTTCATTCTCTGCAAATAAATGCTCTAAATGACAATAGTTGGGATTTGGGAGTAATGTTGTCAGTAGTTTATATAATAAAACAAAAATGTTCATTTTACTCAAAACAAATACCTATAAATAGAAAAATCAGAGAAAGTGAAAAATTTGCAGTGGTCTCGTAATTTTTTCCAGAGCTGTATAAGAGTAAACAGGCAAAACAAACAATCACAAACAGGAGAGTGTTTCCAAAAAGCAAATAGTACTGTGAAATATTGTTGTATTACAGGTTAGATTAAAGGTAGTCTCTTTTGCTCCTCTGCTATACTCTTTATAAGATTTAATGAAGTGCCATAATGCACATGCTACATTTGCTGATTCCTCATGTTGAAGAGTTTATCATTTCTGCTACTTCAGGCCATTATGAAAGATTCACGTATTCATTCGGTGTTGGCTCAAGGGTTCCCTCTGTTAGTCGTAATAGACATGGTCTTTAATGTGATATAAGGAGATGTTAATGAGAGAAGTCCTGAGAGGGCTCCTGTTATCAGTAAGTACTGAAATGTCTCAAGAACAGTATCACATGTTAACTAGATAGCTTGCTTCAGCTTCTCCTTTTGTAATGTGTGACTTGTTTGTTCAGCAGCAGCTTTCTTCTTTTGGGCAAATGTGGCTCAGTGTTGGAGTGAGTCATGTCTCAATTGGAAAGTCCAAGATCTGGTTTCCATATGTTGAAGCATCTTTGACAAGGAAGAACATTCTTTCTTGTCAAGTCAACATAGAGGGATAAAAAATAAGCTACTGTCAAATCACTATAACTTTACACTTTATGTAAATCAATAGAAGTTTACAATGATTGAGGAAGACAGACAAAACTTATAACCATACACATCAAAACCTAAAATTTTATTTTCCATATTCCCAACATGCATCAGTTAAATATGATAAGTTTTATGTCTGAAGCACGTAGCTTTAGTGACTAACTGCTCGAAATTATGTTTAGACTCCAAGTGCAAACAGTGCATAACATCTTTTTAACAAGAATCTTGTCTAAAAAGAGGTTAGTTAGAAACAGATGAAGGAAATGTTTTCAACCAACTCATTTAAAGTATGCCCAGTTAGCCAGAAAGATAAAATCTCTCATTAAAAGTAGTTGGTAAAACTTTTAACAGCTGGAACTATGAAGCATCACTCTGTGTTGGACATTCAAAAGCCCAAAAATGACGAATGAACCCCTTTACAAAGTCCATGTGTTATATGAAGCCAATGAGTGTATAAGAAAGATGCTCATTGGATAATACAATGCATTGATAACTTATACATCAGTTGGAGTGCCTCTCCTCCCAAATATGTGACAGAAAATTCTGTTGTATTTCTGTATTATGTGAAACTTTGCTGTAAAGTGAACTTTGAGCTGCTTGAGGCTGGTAGTTCTGCAGTTTGGTCCTGTCTTTAACAGACAAAAAGTCTCTGAAACTCATGAACAATCATTCCTACCCACTGGTTAGGCATAAAAAAACCCACATGGCAGTGATTTCAGGGGCCTTGGACCAGCAGGAAGAGACCAGAGATGACTGTGAGGGGACGACAGTAATTGTGCCATTTAGAGACTGATGCCCACAGGTAAGAGTAATTACGGAGGATCCATTATTCCCCCCGTCTGAGGCTATGTGTGTGTCTGTATGCTGCAGAGGCCAGTGTTTCCGGCTGGTCCCAGCAGCAGATTACCAAGGTGTGGCTTTCACGTGACATCAAAATGTGACACATAAAAGACTAAAGTGTGGATCAACAGAGGGTGTTTCAGCCCCATTCCGCTACTTTGCCGTCAGTCTGACAGATGGCATGGGCCCGTCTGAGGCCCTGGCAATGAGGAGTGCAGCAGCTTCAAAGGCCCTCTGTAATCTGCAGAAACATCACAGGCTGGGAGAAAGTGACTGTCTCCCAGACACCCGCCCCACTAAGAGGGCGAGCGAGGCGCTAATGAAAGGCAGATAAAGGGACTGCAGCCACAGACAGCGCTTCATGAAAAAGAGAGAGAAAACATCAGGTAGGCTAGCCTTTTTTCTTTGCCTTTCTTTTTCTTAAAAAAAAAATATATATATATATATATATATATCTACAGATAAATGGTCCAGTCGGCCTTTTTGTGTTCCCAGAAAAACACACACATAATGGATTGTTTTCAGAGCTGTCATCCCTGTTGAGAGTGACACAATTCAGACTAAATGGTCAGCGCTGCGTATGGGGTAAAGTTAGTGATGATGGAGGAAAGATGAAAATTGTGCTTTTTCAAAAAAAGAAAAAAAAATGCCTCTAGTTCCTTGTGTTTGTGCTGGCTTTAATGTGCCAATCAGGCCTGGCGCTTGCTGACAGCCCCAACATTAATCAGAGGGTCTGGGTTCCTTTTCTCACTCTCTTGCAGTTATCTACCACAAAAGAAGGAGCGGCATCTTTTCATTTGCACTGATCAGTTCTTGATTTTTTTGTGACATGGTGAAATGTCGCATGTTCCAGCAGCAACAAATATACTTTGACATTTGAGGAAACTATGAATTACGCCTAATGTAGGCGACTACTTTTTCCACAAAAAAAATATCCTGAAAAGTAGAAGCCTGCCATGCTGGCCCACCCACAGAAATGACTGCATCTGAAGAAAGCCCCCATTCCCAAAGTTAAAAGTCTTTATATCATCATCAGCTCTCAATGGATTTCTTTAAGAAATCAGTTACAATCCTGGAATTTGGGTTAAATAAAAATAGTAATTTTACCACTTTAATCCTTGTCTTTTGCCGGCCATACACTTGTCATTTACAATCCAGATCTAAGGCCCAATCAGCTTGTTATGAACCAAATTTGGGCCTGGCGTGACCTACTTTTTGCTCTGCTCTTGACGATGAAATCTCCCAAATCTGGTGTTGTTGACATTATGTATTGGATAGATAGATAGATAGATAGATAGATAGATAGATAGACAGATAGATAGATAGATAGATAGATAGATAGATAGATGGATAGATAGATAGATAGATAGATAGATAGATAGATAGATAGATAGATAGATAGATAGATAGATAGATAGATAGATTATACTTTATTGATCCCAAGGGAAATTCACTGAACTAAATATGTTCAATATTTACATTTTCTGGTTGCACTGGCTGGTTGGAAAACCCCAACAACCAATGATAGGGCAGAAAAGAGGAATACTGCAAAAAAGAAAACAAGCTTGTGGCTTTATATGGCCACACAACACCAATGTCCTGTACAAGAAGGACCAAGTTGTCTCCACTGGCTGATGAGTCTGAGGTTGTTTTGAAGTGTGCAGAGCTCTGATTAGGACATTGTAAGACACTGTCGTTTTTACTCTTCTATGCAGTGGTCTGCTGGGAAGCAGGGAGCACAGAGAGGGACAGAAAGAGAATGAACAGACTGGTCAGGAGGGACAGATCTGTCCTGGACTGGAGGAGTGTGAGAGGAGGGAGGTGATAGGAGGCTTTTAACAGAGCTTGCATCCAGTGTGAACAATCCTGCTGTATGAGACTTTGGGGTCTTTGAGAAGCATCTTCAGCGGCAGCAGACTGAGACACACACCATGCAAGACCAAGTGCAGGTCATTCTTCTCAACTGTAATAAGACTTTACTCTGGGCTCTGAGCACTCTTATACTGGAGCCAGCTTCTTGGACGACTCCAAGTGCTCTCATGCCATGGGGGTGGGGGGTGGGGTTGGCGGTGGCGGTGGTGGTGGTGGGGTGTTAGGTTTACTTAGTTTAGTTTGTATTAGGTTTCAAACAGCGTCCATTTGGTTTTTCCCTTGTGTTTGAATCGGTTTAGCCAAACCACTATGTATGTCTTCTTATTGTTTAATTGTGTTAGGTCTGTTTGCAGGGCTGCACGGTGGCACAGTGGGTAGCGCCTCAGCCTCACAGCAAGAAGGTCGCCAGTTCGATCCCCGCTCGGGTATGGTGTACCTTTCTGTGTGGAGTTTGCATGTTCTCCCTGTGCATGCGTGGGTTCTCTCCGGGTACTCCGGCTTTCTCCCACAGTCCAAAAACATGCCCACGTTAGGTTAATTGATTACTCTAAGCTGTGAGTGTGTGCTTGAATGGTTGTTTGTCTCTATGTCAGCCCTGCGATTGACTGGTGACCAATCCAGGGTGTACCCTGCCTCTCGCCCAATGACAGCTGGGATAGGCTCCAGCCACCCACAACCCTGTTAGCAGGATAGACTATGAAGAAAATGGATGGATGGAGGTCTGTTTGTGCTTGTGTTGACACCTTAAGTTCAATTTGAGACGAGTTATAACAAATTGACCTCTTTTATAAGCCTAGCTGTTATAAATATGAGTTTAATATTTGGGTTTCTTTCTTTCTTTTGGACAAAAAACCCCCAACTCATTTTGTCCTGTGTCTTACTGCTTGATTGCTGACAATGGTCTTTCATGGTTTATGAAGGTGTCAATATCTGAAATCATTCTAATGTGTCAATATCTAAAATCAGTCTAATGTGTCAATATCTGAAATCAGTATAATGTGTGCTTGGCTTCACAGATTTACTGTTGTAGCACCTCTACTTGCATTACTGCCAGACGAGCGACTCCTTTGGTAGTCACAGTAGCTGTAATTTTGGCCCCTTTGGTCATCATGTCTTCAGTCTAAGAGACAGACTTTTAAGCCTCCTGCCTGTTTCTCATCATTTCTTTTCTTTTCATCCCATTTTAACTACCCTTACACAATGATTGGCATTTTGACTTTAATTTCAAAAACGTCCACCCCCCCCCTCTCCCCTAAAAGGAGGCCTTGCTGGCACAGTGTGATGGTAAATACGAACAACTAAAGAGTCCCTGGAGACATTCACAAGTTTACATGGGGCCGTGTGGGATATGGACAGGTTCAGTGGAGCAAGCCTGGATCAGTCATAGTCTGTAGACCCTCACTCAGCTTAAGGATCCTGGGGGATTTGTTAGCTCTCAGGGTAACCTTGCTGCTCTTCATCTCAACACATTTGCCTGTTTTTTTTTCTTTCCTTTTTCTGACTAGCCACTGGACTGTGAAGGCCTGTCAAAGCCAGCGATATTTTCAGGGAGCACACACAGCGCTGTTTTACAACCTTTTCAGTGTGTAAAACCACATCACAGAGGTGTGGAGTAGAGGAAAAGGCAGTTTTTCATACCATCCTACAAAAGAATCATGGAAAGTTTTCTTGTTGACTTTCTGTTCTCATTATTAGGATTCTGACTTTGATATTAACCTTTTCTGTCAGAGCTTAATCCTCGTACTGAATTTCTCTTGACACAGCTGTGCATTGTATTTGATCCGCAAGAAATCTCATTTGTGTAAGTGTCTATTTTGCTGAATCATTTTGGATGTTCACAATAATGATTGGATTTGTAGATTTTTCTTTCAAAAAAAGTCTTCTTTTCTTTTAATAAATAGCTAAGTAAAAATCACAGCCTCTCAAAGCGATTGGATACATGTTAAATGTTTAATTATAACATGTTTATCTTGGAATAAGACAAACTTTTTGGGGTGTGTCCAGTCCCAGAATGGCATCTCCCTCACAGATGTTTAGAATGCCATCATGAGTGTCCTTCACTAAATCTGACTTTTCCTCTTTCTCTAATGTCAACAGTTTATATATATATATATTGAAAGGGTTTAGTAGCAGAGAGCTAGGCTTTGAAATTCACCAAGTGGAAGACTGAAAGTTTGGTCCCCAGCTTCAGCAAAAAACTCACGACAACTTTGAATTTGAACGCCGATACCACGATGATGCCACTAAATCAAATTACATTGAAGCACTTGCCCATGATGCTGTCCTTGTGTAATAAAGAAATGAATGATGCTAAAGAGTATAGGAGTGCAATCTGTTCACATAACTTTCCTGGGCCTCCCTGAGCTCACCTGCAGTACCATGGTGGTCTACACCTTGCAGAGCGCTCTAATGAGTGTTGTGTCCATAAATCTGTGGTTTTATGTCAGGGCAGCATTAAATGTCTGGGTGTCAGCTGCTGTTTCACTTTTAGCTCAGCCAGATTCCTCTGCTCCCCACACCCTGTCAAGTCTTTTTTTTAAAAAGTGCCCTTCAACAGTTGGTAATTAGCTGCATGTAATTAAAGGACACTTTTTAAAAAGGGAGACAAAAAAGGCGAATTAAAGAGGCTTGTAAAACAGAAAAGGAAATACTTAACAAGTTCAGTATCACCATTCAACGACTTCACCCACACGGAAAACCTTTACAGCCAGTGTGTTGACTATTTTACCGTTACTATAAAGTTGTGATTCTTCATTAAAACTGAACAAAAGTGTGCCCAAATTTCTCTACAAAACTCTAATTTGGATCTCATACTTCACACAAGCTGCTCTGTGCTCGTAAATTATTGTTTTTATGGAGCTGAGCTTGAATGCATGGCTGAGAAAAGAAGTAAAATATAGAGCGTATTTCTTAAGATAAACTCATATAGCTCATATTGAAACTGTAAAATGGACTGAAAATTCCCTATGGTTGAGTGTTTTGGCCCCTTTTTCAAGTAGTAAATAAACTAGAATTTTTAACATGTGGCTGATGATAATTGCAGGTTATGCAGGTGTTAGCTGTGTTAAAGAAGAATATTTAAAGTGATATTTTCAGTGTTTTACTTTGCAAGGCTATGTTCCATGCTTGTGATTGCTGAAAGTAATGTATAGTTTATGATAGGCAAGCACAAATTCTTAGTTTTTTTCTGACTGATACAACAGTGACAAAGTTACAATTAGCCAAAGTTTATATAGTGCAAGTGCTATCGTAGCAGCTAAAGTGTTTTAACTGTGCAATGATATGGCAGCGTCCTTTCAAATAAACACGTCACTAGATCACAACTGTGAGTAAATGGCAAAAATCCAACTACCTGTTTGTTTGAAGAGCCTTTTTGTCGCTGAACCTCTTAATAAGGCTTCAGAGTTATCCAAAGGCTTTGACAGCTGAAAAGCAGCTCTCACATTTATCAGTTCTGTTGTGGCATTGTCTTTGCTTTAAGATGATAAAAAGGTTAAATAGGAGCAACGCAACAATGAAGGCAACACCATGTACTGTAGGTCTGTTACATCATGTATAGACACAAAAGTTCTCTTGTGTTTCAAAGCGCTCAAGAGATCTGACAGAAGTAAAGCAGACTGTTTTCATGATATGAATAACTTGTGTATTTACATATATGAATAATTTACATCTTTCAACCTCAGAATATGATCTGTCAATGACTTACTAAGGTCTTACTTTAATATTTTGATTTTTAGAAATAAATTAATAATCATTTATTATTTTTTTGGATGTTCTTGAATTTTTTTTAAAGAATAATTAAAGTCGAAGTAATTTTAGATGATCACATCATGACCCAGAAAAAAACAAATTTAATGTAATTTTTAGTAAAATGCAGCATTTAACTTTGTAAATGTGACATTTACACTCTGACACTCTCAGCAGGGTGGGGGTAGGTTGATTGAAGCATCCTTTAAGCTTTTCCCTGAGACGACACACTTTCCTCGGTGTAAAATAAGAAAAAAAACTGTCGAGTCTGAAACTGCCGCTCCTTCAAAGCAGCCGCCTTTGCGGAGAAGCTGGCATGACCTTGTTTCCTTGGGAGTAAAAAGATACAGAAAGCTGGAGGGGCTGGGCAAGGAAGAGGAGGGGTGAAGGAAGGAGGGTGCGAAGGTGGGGGGTGGGCATAGTGGAAGAGGTGGGGTAACTTCAAAACCTACATCAAAAGGAATAAATAATTGTTTCTGCTGGTTTTGTTGTTGTGATACGGATCGGCGAGGCAGCAAGTGGTGAGCAGGAAGCTTTGATTTGAGGCAGCCTTCCTGGAGAGGGCTCCTTCTGTCGGCAGCTGAGCAGAGGGAAGAGGGGCCCACTGATTAAAGTCCTGTTTGTTTTAATCTTCTCTTTCTCCCAGGGGGAGGCCCATAGAGAGATACGGAGATCCTGCTTGGGGCTGGGACGTACTTCTCCTCAGAGGAGCAGTCCTGAAGAAGAGTGTGCAGCATCCAGACACAAGGAGAGAAAGGCAGGGGACGATTTGGAGGGTCATTTAATTATTTCATCCCATCAAAACTGTAAGCTTTGGTAGTCAGTACAAAGTACAAAAAAATAAGTTTAAATTCCTGAATTGAAGATTTTTTCTTTTTGTGGTCTGACATTTTCCCTCCAATTAAAGCTGGTGGAAGAAAAAAAAACAACCTATTAGATGCAGACTGTTATACTGAAAAAATCAGGTAAAAAGGGACATCAAAGATACACACATGTAGTTTGCTGTTATTGCAGGCTAACAAGTGTTTGCACCGTCTAAAGCTGGGATGGTGTCACAATATTTAAAGCAGAAATATGGTTTTAACAGGAAGAAGTTATCTATAGATTTTGACAAGCATAAACAAAAAGAATAATATAGAACATGGCTACATAGACATTTTCTATCACCTGTCTAAGGCAGTATAGTGAACCTCTGATGGGCTCCACTGTCAGTATAATAGAGTGTTAAGTCAGTCGGATACATCAGAAACTCCAGGGCCCCGTTTACATGACATTTCATGTAAAAAAATTCAGTGTTCACATGGAAATGCTGAGGGACTGAAAATGCTATGGTATGTATGCATGCTAAGCCTGTAGTTGGCGTTATAACTGCATGGGTCATTTAAATGAACACTAAACAGTAAATTATACTGTACATTAATATAACAGTAATTGCAATGATGCAGACCTTTACTGCTAACTCATTCAAAGTTGTCATGTATAAAGCAGGGATAGGACCCCCTGGTGACAGCTTTTGTTGAAAATGGCAGATTTTAAAGGTTCATGTAGAGATAGGTCAAAGGTCATACAGTGTAAGACAGCAGAGCAGTTGGGGGTTGCTTGTTGAATGTCAGCGTTTAGGAGAATGGATGCCATTCACATAGGAATCCCAACGAATGAACATGTTTGCACGCATGTTAAAATCGGAACACATGCATACATGTACATGGACTCTCCACTCACATGATGGTAGCATGATCAGAAGTGACACATAACATGAGAAGAAGTAGAGTGTGTGAGGAGGAAAATGTCTGAGGTTGCATAGTGGTTAAAACTTGTTTTGAAAAGAGTAAGACCAAGAAACAAGTATGACTTTCATATTCCAATACATGGAATTATAGTGAACATTCATTTTGTAAAACAAGGTTTTTACTTCTTTGTAGAGAATTCCTGTAGCCCCCAGCAATGTCAGAAAATACACTGACCTCTCACCTTAAATATTTGGGAAGTGATATAGTCGTAGAAGTTCCCACTTATTTGCATGAACTGAAGTATGTGTTGCTGTCTTTTGAGTCCTATAGTAATTCTGTATTGGCAAAAGTGTCATCAGAATTGCTGAGAGAATGAAACAGACTCGCTGAAGCAAAAATTGCTTAAAGCCCTAAGCAGTTATTCAAACACACCAGTCACATTGGATCTTATCGAAGTATGACGAAACAATGGAAGGCAGCATTTTCCATCTCTGACAGTAAACAGCCGCTCCATCCGTGGGCTTGTCAGTGTTAGAGACAGAACTCGTTACGAGCTAACATCAAACGCTTACGGAGACTGATGATTTAAATATTGAATCGACTCGTAGCGGCAGGCAGACCGAGGAGAGCTGGTATGTGCTGACACTGAGACAGATGTATATTTTAGCAGCCGTTTCCCAGCTAAACTGCCTAATGGCCTTAAGGGTGAGGAAGATGAAAGTCAGACCTGCAGATCTGCTGGGAAATCTCCAGGGTTTGTTGTACTGTAAGGGGTGAAGACCTCCATCGCACTCCCCTGCAACCTCCTCTGTCCCTGCCCCTAGTCTCCCCCCTCTCTACATGCTGCCTCCCTCTCAGTAGGATCAGAGGAGAGGTTCCCCAAACGGAGGCCCCTCGCCAAGCCCCAGGCAACGGGGACACTAACAAGCTCTAATGATCTCCAGCCAGGCCTGTCTCTCTGCTCTTCCTCCACTCACTCACACCACAACCTGCAGAACATGCCTCCAAGTAGACAGAGCGCAGCCCGTGCTGAACCCGCTGCCACCAGTACTGCGTGTACTATTTCCTCATGTCCAGCTACTTTCAGTTTAGGATCAAGATGAGACAACTTCAGCCAGGACTGGTCGGATGTTTCTTTAGCAAACTAATCCACAATAATTTGTACTGATTTGCACATATGGTTCGTTTAAATTAATTTTCGCAGTGGTAGAAACTCTCTGACCCCTTTTCTTTCTGCACTTCTGGTCTACAGGCTTTTGCTGGCATGTGTGCTCTCCAAGGGAGGACCAGATGTGAGGCACTGCAGGGATTGAAGATAAATGCAAATGTGTTTTAGTCTGCTTCTTATCACAATGGATCCAAGTGCATGCTATCTACTTAGGACCAAAGCAGAAGATAACAAAGCTCCCCCACAAGACCTTGAACAAGACCTGAACAAAATGAGGTACAAGGTCAGGTTGTAAATGCTGGAGCATTAAAGAGAAGGATTTAAACCAACTCAGAGAAATTAAATGTCTACATTTTTGCTTCATTAAGTCTGCTCTTTGTTGATTTCTAGGTGTTCTCGTTCAACGCAAGAGTTAAGTACAACTCTCAGGATGATATTCCTTTTGATATTCAACCTTATTCTTGACAAGATTCCAGACCTCTTGCTGTTTAACAATTAAAATATCAAATGAAATGAAGTTATGTGTTTGTAAAAGTAAGAGCCTGGTGCAAAATTGTTTACATAACTTGCCTTTACTTTCTTCTAGCTTCTGAAAGTTGCCATCCAAAAGCAAATCAGTACCTTTAAAGACCACACTGAAACATAAAGACTATCTGGATGGACCTGCTTTAAAACAAGGCATAAACAGCACTTTGTTTAACGGCTCAAAATCCAAATAAATGGGTTAGGATTTAATCTCTTGTGTCAGACTTGTTTTATGAGGGTTTAAAGCTTTAGATTGGACTCAAAGAGCAACACAGTAAACTTTAACAGATTTGAAAGAATTACAAAAAGGGAAAGTTGGTAGATCTTTTACTGCTAAGAACGCTCTTAATTCTAATAATAATAACAATGATAAAAAAAGAAACAAGACACACAAAAGAAAAAAATCGAAGGACACTTTCTGCAGTGCTCTGTCTCGTACAAATCAGTGTCCTCTTTTATTATGGAGTTCATTCTCCTCGAGGAATAATGAGCATGAGGCGATCAGACAGCAAAGCTGGTTTTGCTCTCTGAAGTTTGTGCCAGAAACGCACATCCTCGTTAGACTGGTCCACAGCTACTGGGAACAGAAAGTTCTCGACTTTGGCTTTTGTGAGCCACTGCTGTCTGCTTCACTTTCCAACCCCCAAAACCTTCAAGTGTATAAATGAGTGGTCACAGAATATTTTCATTAAGTCAGAAGTCACTGTCCAGCCCTGGCGAGCAGCACGACTCTGCTTTCAGCTTAGTGTACTTCAAAGTTCTCTTGAAACTTAGCTCCATGTTTATTTCTGTCAGTCCTGAAACCCATGTAATCAACAGGAAATTGGCTTGAAGGTCTTAAAGGGTCCACTTTGAAATAGATGAGTGCCCGCTTACATCCACCCCTCACCCCTCATGTAAGAGGTGTGGACATAAATTTCAGCACGTAAAATGATTATGAATTTTCAACATTTGATCTAAGCATGGGTAGAGGATAAAAGGCACAGTCCAAAGTGCATCTGTAAAAGGAGCTTACATTTTCTATAATATTAAACTGAAGTCAGCCTTTGATCTTTTAATCCTGTGCTCATAAGGTTGTGAGATAAGCAGGCATGACTAACGTCTCTTTCTAATAGTCAAGAAAGAGCAGCGCCTACATAATGAGCTCCTTTACCCCTTTTGAAGACGAATTGGACTGAAATTCCATATTTAATGGATCCTCTTTTCAATAGAGTCTGAAGTCAAGAGAGAGGTGGACAGATACGTTAGCAGCGCTGTTTAAACATAGCTTTGTTTTTCTCTCAGCCTCTCAGATGTCTGTCTGAGCTGTCTGCTGCTGTCTTTGTGGTATCATGATTGTTTTCTCTTTATTTAGCCAGCACTGTCACTTAGACTGACTTGCAGGGTTTAAATAAATATCAGAGTGGAACTAAACTCCTCTGTAACACACCACAGGCTGTCTTTGTTTCTTGTAACCATCACAGTATAAGTTTCACAGCACCTTGTTACAGAGACAACATCCATGTGAGCTTAAGTGACCTTTTGGGTCCATCCTTCAATCGTGCACTGTGTGGCTATCACACTGTAAAAATATTCAAATTATGTTTTTTTTATGATTTGTATTTTCTGAAACATTTTTTTCCACACTGCATTTGGTGCAATTTCCAGTGAGCATGAGCTTTCCAAGGTCCACCAACATGACTTAATTTGGGGTTAATGCTTAATTGAGGTATAAAGACTCACAGCTCTGAAAGCTACAGATGCATAAAAGAATCAAGAGCAGATCACTAGACTGCTAAAGGTCTCTCTCTGTATTAGTTAAATAATTTATTGGTGTGAATGTCTCTTCACATAAATCGCTTAATTGCGATTTTGACCTTTGGCCTTTGAAACACACAAATTTTAGTTGACCCATTTAGCCTCTGCAATAGCAGAACGGGGCATTTAATCAGGTTTAAAGATTAGAGCCCTCTGTGCTCTGCTTTGTAACTACAGACGGGTAATAGTTTCTCTCTGGCTCTCCCACAGGCTGCGCTGAACCTTTAATTGGGTGACACACATTCCTGTTGCTCTCTCTCCGTCTGTATTGCAGTCTCTCTGTTTCACTGGCAGACAAAGTTATTTAAATCACTCTTATACTTTCATCTCATATTCTCTTTGTCCCGTTGTTATGCAACCACATGAACTCCGATGTGAAAAGACAGAAAAAGCAAGAGTTTTTGTCTGTTTTTATGCATTATTTCTCTTTACATATTTTGCATTCTCTCCAGACAATTTACACAGCAGATATGGGTGAGATTCAACAAGGCCAATTTGTTTAAAGGCTGAACCAGCACCAGGCAGCATAGAGCCATATTCATATATTACATTTGCGATTTTACACTTCAGACGGTTGCTCTATCATGTGGCCGTTTTCATCTCTTCTTTTGATGCTGGTTAAAGGAGAAGGCGGCCATTGTCCTCTGCGGCCTGCAGGCATGTTTTGAGCTTTGCAGAGTGAGTCAATGGAGAGTTGGAGGCCGGCTAAATGTCAGGCGCACATGGCCACACTTGCATAGATTAATGCAGGCCTGTGTCTGGCCCTTGTCCTTGTCCCCCTCCAACTCTGCGTGTCTTTATCCCTCTGTCTCCAGCTTCTCACTCTGTCTCAGATGTACATGCCATCTGGTCTGGCTCCACATCTGTGGATATCCTGCCTACAAAGCCTGGACAGCAGCGTTCTTTGTGTAGCCGCTCTTTGCACAGCCACTCTTTGCGCTCTAAGGCACCTGCCATGGCTTAAATCACTTTACCCATGCAGAAGAGGCAAGCCCATTACTTGTGTCCACTGCTAAATGTGGCATGTTGTAAAGCACTTGCTGGGGTATCGGTTATGGCTGCGGGCAAAGATACAGCTTTACTTAGGAATACCAACGTTTCCCTGAAAGGGAAAGATCATTTGCAAACCTTTCAGCAACCTGTGAAACTACAAAACCCCCCGCTGCAACAATGTCCCCACTATCCCAGAGAAGAAAATGTGCCAGCAGCGATAGGGAGGGTAACAAATTCTGTTTTAAGGAAAATAAACAGTCTGATCATTAATTTTATGTTTCAAAAGAGCCTCAATCTTTTATCTTCTATTCCCTCTTTTGCTGGCTTCAAAGAATGATGTGAATGCAAAGATAAATTACTCTTCGCCATGTTTGGCCTTGGCAGCACTTTACACCGCAGATGTGTTCAATATGGGAGAAGTCACAGTGAGTATGCATGTCCCAGGAATGAAAAGCCATGTGCCACGGATGCTTCCCACTGGGACGAGGCAGTAGATGTTTGATTTATTATACCACAGCACAATTTTCAACATGGACTGTCTTATATAAGTCTGTTTGTGGAAAGTGTCATTGTTGAGGCGTCTCTGTGATTGCTTAACAACCTGTGTCAGGGAAAATTCCACAAAGATATATTTTTAGGTTTTGTGACCTGGTTTGAAATGAGCATCAAAAGAAAACAACACTCATGAGGGTGCTTAAATCATTAAATGTTTTGACATGTTCCAGGAACAATAGATAGCAAATGCCATTGTTATATGTCAACAAAGACATTTTGAGTATTTATGGTAAAATTGTAGATTCATACTGGAATTACAGCGGTACTCACACACACATCACCCATTAATTGCATGCATCAATTTATTGACATTAAGTGACTAGACTGTGCATATATACTGTAACATATCTGTATTGTCACACTTAGTAGAACAAATTAAACTGTTTATCAAATACATTATACTGAATGTGCTTGTCAAATAGTTGTTTTGTCATGTTTTTTAGCTTCCAAAAGAATGTAATCTATATTACCTGTTTTCATCGCGAGAGAGATGTCAGTTGGGCTCATTTCAGTCAAAGATGCCTGTTGTAATATGTGCTATTATATGGGGAGAAATAGCCACTATGTGTGTTACCGTCATGAGAAACTATGCTGGTCTGGACACAAATCCAGTGGGAGATGGTTCTGCTTTCCATTGTTCTCATAGGATGTGAACACTTCCCATGCTTCAAAACATGAATTCGTTCATAAATTTACAGCCTATCAGCTCTAAACTGTCATCAAGATACAAAAATATGTTGATTTTGAGCCAGTCTGTTAATATATTTAGGGAATAAAAGTGAATTTATAGGCTGTGAACCTAGAGCATCTCTGTCTAGCCAGCATGATCTACTTGCCTTTTTAGGTTCTTCTTCTGCTGACGGAGATATAAGAGCAGTGCTCATACGCCAGGATTTGATCCAAAGTTGGAGTGAAGGGGTGTTTTCTGCAAAGTAATTACCACAGGACACACCCAACTCTTACGTACCTTTCAGAAGTACTCCCCCATTTACAACACTTCCTTTTTTGGCAGAAAAACAGTGGGATATGTGCATACATGCACACACAAACACACACACACACACACACACACACACACACACACACACACATTCTCACAGATACACACAAGCAGCTGAAAAATTACTCTTCGGTCCTGGTTTTTCTCTGCATGAGAAGGCTCTGTTATACTTTTCAAAAGAGAAAAACACATCTGGGATCAGAGCACCAAACAGACAACACTGGGTCCCTCTTGGTTTGATGGTGGCACTGAAGTCTTTGGGAGTGGCAGGGCGGTAATACCAACTGGGTACAAAGCTCGCATGGTAAAATTTATTGCTCAGATAATTAGTGCTGTAGAAAAATAAATAAAAGTTGAGAGCTGCTGGCAGTATTAAACCATTGTACTGTAATCTTAGCCTCGCTTTTCCATCAAACAGTCCGAGCTGAGAGAGACTCTGATCACAGCTAGCTGTGTACTCTCTGATAATGCTGTTTCAGACCCTCTGTGGGCTCACACCAGCCTTTCATATGTGTTATTTATGTAATTATTGTGCTCATGAATTGCGGATTGTCAACAGTAGTTTGAAGATGAAGCACTCTGTCAATTAAAGTGATCTGCATTTGAAGTTGGCATCATCCACCACTACAGAGGGAGCAGCTTCTCTGATGTGCAGGCATGAATACAAGCAAATGCATGTGATTAAATATTGTTTCCTATTATTGTTTACTCTGAGATTTCTCTGTAGTTAATTCTGAAAGTATTTCATATTGAATCACTTTGAGCTGCACATCAGAGGGAGAACTTGAAATCAAATGCTTTTGGGTTTTTTTCCTGCTTTCTCATGGAGAGTTATTTGAGAGATTTATTTCAAACAGTTACCCTTGTCAGGCTGATCTAAAGCTTTGGAATTTCAGAAATGTGTGATTCTCTCCAGAGCCATCATCGAACCAGAGTGAACTTAAAACTTTCCACAACATGTGTTCAGTTTAACACGTTGTCTGTTCACAATTTCTCTCCTGATGAACATGTGCTTCTAGGATTGTTGCTCTTGTGCTGCAACTGATTTTCTCTGTAAATTCAGGACAATGGCAAAGCCTTACACACACACACACACACAGACAGAAACACACATACACACACACACTCACAATGGTTAGCTAGTAGAAAAGAGTAGCCAGCTCGAGGAGCGTGGAAGCTGGAATTAAACATAATTTAATTCAACCATCTTCTCCATCTTCGTCTCATTTGATATTTGATTTGAAGATATAATTCATATTTGTGCCATCAAGATCATTAAGGATGCTCAGTGTGACTTTTAACTTGCAGAAGATTCAAATGTCAAGCATCACACTTACACATAGTTGATTCAGTGACAGCTGCAGGAAACCAACGCCATTTGGACTCGCAAGGTTAGCCTACATCCAGTAAAGGACCTCTTGCTTCTGCTTTGAGACCTTATTTTCATTCTCCTTCACAATAAGGTATGAAACAGCCTGTCTTTTCCAAGAGACGAGTGTTTGCAGGTTTCAAAGCACTCGCTGACCATGTTTTCCAAGAACAAGATCTAAAGCGTTTAAGAGTTCTGAAGCACAATGCAAACCCTGAACAAACCTAAGCATCACAGCACGCCAAAGTAATTAACAATAAACATTGTAAAGATTCTTTCAGCTTGTTTGCTTTAAATACTCTTTCTTTACAAAGGGGTACTGAAGAACTTTTAGGTTTCAGAAAACAAACTTTGCCAGGCATTCTTTCGAGCTCATTCAGCCAACTCTGAATCAAAGCGAGCAGACAATCTTCCCTTTCATCTCTCTGAGGCTGTGAAGGAATGGACTGTGTCCTGCCATGGCTGTGAACTTGTACAGCTTAGTACTGTGAAGGCCACATTTTTTTTTTCTTCAGAGGGTCGTCCTTTGAGTGTATTTTTTCTCTCCCTAACCTTTTGATCTAAATCTTCTTAACTTTAAATGAAGTGGTTCAGCCTCTTGAAGATTCAGAGCTTTCATGTCACTGTTTGTCTTGAGATGTAAATCCTCTTGGCGACGTGATGATTTGATCCTGTTGATCAAGTACCGTCAAAACCTTAGTTTGGACATTCAGTCTAGATGTCGTTGTTCACAAAAGAGCAGAAAAACAGAGTTCAAAAAGTATAAAGTACAGACATCATGCTTGAGAAATTAATGATTTTTTTTCCCTCTGTGGTACCAAGACTATTTTCACCCTCTCTATCTTGCTTCATAGTCATATAGAGCTCAAATCCTTTCAGTTCATAATCATTGATTTCTTACAAAAGACAGCCATGAAGAACACTAAGTGATAGATTTTCTATATTGCAACTCCATCCAGTGCTGAACCACTATGGTCTACTTTCAACTCAGCCAGTCTAAATCGGTATGTTTTCAAAAACCAAACATTTTACATCCACAAATTCACAAATGACAGTGACAGTGGATAGAGAAGGAAACAGGGTGAGAGTGAGCAGCTATAGGCAGGAAGGAGACCACAGGCTGGAGTCAAACCTGGGTCACCTACTTGAGGGCAAACCACATGGAGCATGACCTAAACCATAAGGCCATATCTGTGCCCTGATACTAACAAAATGATATGACAAAACATTGGAACAAAAGGGGCATAAATATACTCAAAAAAGGAAAGTGAACAGTCATGATTTTTGTTATTCAGTTCATAATTTTACAACAAAAACTTAAACAAAATGTTTCTGAGAACTCAAAATTTAATCACTTTCAGTCAGTACGTTTGCATGCAACTCAAGAAATTGGACTTTGAGCTTAGTCAGCATGAACTCTAACCTTTCAAATGTATGTTAACAGCTTAGTCAGACCAAGAGTGGACTACGTGTAACTTGATCAACATACCTGGATCATGCGTTTTCTATTTGCGTATAGTTGGATTTGGCAGGACTTGGCAGGTCTCAGTATGCTTCAGTGTTCAGCGTGAGCCAATTTCAGCTGGAGCAGATGACCACGATAGGCTCAATGCGCTCAAATGCAACAAACAAACACCGTGGCACATACATAAAAACATAAAGAGCTACAGCTGCATCCATCCCAGCCAATGTTGTTTCCTCTTTGGGAGAGCCAAAACTAGATTTTTACATACAACTCCACTGATCAAAAAAAGACACAGCTTTGTCCAATGAAGCTAAGTGAGACATCTTCAGCTAGAAGTCCGATTCTCCTTTCTGTACGTACACGCAGACAAGACTAGATCCCCCCGCTGTAACTTAACGATCAAGCCGTTACCTTCATTGGACTGCTGCATGCATGCAATCAGGGTGTGAAGGAAGGTAATTTGTCCTTCAACCTGTGTGCTTCCTCTGGTGTTGTAAAATTTCTAATGTTTGATGACTACAAAGAACCATATAACAGAAATACAATGAAGTAAAAAAAATTAGGCTGACAGAAACATGTACACGCATGAGTAAAGAACAGCAGAGGACTAAGTATGGAGCCTTGGGGTACATCACAGTCAAGACATGTTGTTAAGAATTTCAACAATATAATATTGATGGAAACATTTTAAAATGTTGAATACAATACAAAAAGTCCATAGTTGTTGAAATATTCATTTGAGTGTTAAACAGATGCATGCTGATACACCCACATGTTACAGTTTTTTATGTCTCTTTGTCTATGGAAGGAAAAAAGCAATGCACCTGTACTCAAGCTGGTCTGGGGCCTCCAGAGCACGATTATGCCAGTCCTTTCTGTGTTCACGGTGTGTGATATACAGTTTAGAGAGTGAAAAAACATTCCTGCACCCAAACGTAGTCTAACCCAACAGAGCTAGTGTTTCACCAGCCGGCCAGACGAATTAGAGGTATCCCTGGTGCTCTGTCCTCCGTGCTGCTAAACAGGCTTTTGTTTGTGCTATACACAATGCTCCATCACTGGCACTTTGGACAGCATGAGGGCTCTGCTGCCAAGGGAGCTCCTAGCTGTTCTTTTCATCTAAGTTAAGCCACTTGGCCCACTGCAGAATGGACATGGAGAAGAAAGGACAAGAAGAGAAGCTTGTGGGAGATGGCAGGATTTCTTCCCGTCACCCTCTGGGACACATTTCCCCTGCATTTCATCCTCGCACCCTTGGTCTGATTCACCATGAATTCTTTGGAACACTTTGGTACCGCTTAATTTACATGTATGCCAACAGGCTTTTAATGTATTTAAAACTTGGATGATGTTCAAAGGACACTATAATTCCTCTGAAATAGGCCTTTTGAAAGCTTTATCTTGTTCTTTCTCTTCTGGCTAATCTTGGAGCCCCTCCGTATGCCAGAGTAATTTTTCTAATGCCAATTAAGCTTGACATTAGCATAAAACAGCTTTCAAAGTTTTTTCCACCCTCTGAATGAAAGAGGTGATGTTAAATGGACACTTATTTACACTCCAATCGTCTGTCTTTGGAGTTTCAACCTCAGTAAAAATAAAGGAGTCTCGTCTTTGTGTCTATTCTCTTGATATCAGCAGATGGGAATATGAAGGCCAATAAATCCCTTTATAACAACTCAACAGATTTTTTTTCGTTCTAGCAAATTAGCAGTCCCTGTTGTACAACATTCTACATTCTGCTTTGTGTCCAAGGTTATGCTATTAATGCAGAACATGTTGGCAGTCTCTTTCATTTCATCCACAAACTGGTTATTACCACACAGAAACCAGGAATCAGTTAATTGCCATTAGAGCTTCATTTTAGAGCACAGTGAAACACGTAGCAAATGGTTTTTCATTAGCCACAAATGTGCAAATGTAACCCAGGGGGGAGCACATAAATTCTTAGCAGATTTCTTGCATTTTTGAGTGGAAGTTAAAAGCCTTTTTCTTTCTCCTCTTTGAGAGCTGGGACACATTCCTCTCCCAAGAAAAAAAGTGCTGGTCTCTCTCAGGGAGTGCTGTGGGAAAACTCAAGCTGTTGTCATATTGGGTTCTTGTTTGTCAGAGCTTGGAATGGGACCAAATGAATCTGCTGATAAATTTGATTGCTTTGTGATATGGGATTACTTAAATTATGATGAATGGCTTCATTATCGAGCTCCTTTGAGGCAAATTAGTTTATTCAATCAATTAAGCAAAGTAACAGTCAAATTAAAAAAACCTAAGGAATCTGAAGTCAGTGGTGTTGAACAAAATTACAGGCTTATACACATTTACTCAAAGCTTAGATTGTGATTAAACTGATACAACCCAATGCACATCCACTTTGCGTTTTGAACAGATGTCTATGGCCTTAGTTGCAAAGCAGAAAAGTGTTTCGTTAGTTTATTTTTCTCAGCATCTACTCATAGTCTGTATACAGCAGGCTTTTCCGCCTCTCTCCTTTTTCCCCACAATGCACAGTGCTGATGTTGTTCTTTTTATTTTCTGTTCATTGCAGGTGGCACTCAGTTTTCGTATGCATCACTGCTGCCTTCTGTGATAAGTTACCAGTAGCTACAGTTGTACTAATGTTTAGGATTCCTTTCATTTACAGTTGATGCTTTTACAGTTCCCACCAGACCAGGCACTTTTGCTATTAGCCTTGCTTCTGTGTTCCAAAACCAAAAACCAGTGCAGCATGATACAGAACAAATCAAACAGAACAGTCACAATGTATACCACATTCAAAGACAGTTTGCAGTACATACTTCATACTGCATTTACGAGTAACTGCTGGTTTGAAAATTGCCTCTGTTTCCTCCATTCTTTGTCAGTTCTTTTGGCCTGTTTACCTGTTTTTTTTCCCCAGGAAATTGTTCATGCCCCAAACCAAACCCTATCATGCCTGAGTAAAGGTTCAGTTGTGATCACACTAGCCGAATGAGCTGGGCAAGGGTTGAAGCTTGCTTTAGCATGGCATGATTGGCCAGTGTGACCGCGTCCTCAATAACAGCTCAGCTGATTGACATTTCTGCTTGATGCTGTGTCACAAACACCAATCAGCATTTTGGTCTAGCGATGTTCTGTAATGCATCAAAGACTGTATATAGAATGGACAGCGTGGCTCCGCCTGTCAACGTTCTACGATTTTGAAGCCAAAAAACCCTGTCATGGGAGCCGCCATTGTGCAGCCAGAGTCTGCGTAGTAGAGAATTTCTGGTGGAGCCAAGTGAAAAAGAGAAATAAAAATATTTATATCTTCTTCTTTAGAAGGTTTAGTCTCCTTTTGGCTCTCTTTCCTGAAGTTTCTCATATCCCCGATAAAAACTACTCACGAACGGCAGCTGTCAACTATCAAAAAACGAAACTTATAACACGGTTTTTAACGTCCAATAACTAACAAAAAACCAACTTCTCAGCAAAAAAAACACCTGAACACAATGCAGCCAAATGACACTGTCATACCACCGTAGCGTAAGGATGAGAGAAACGTTTCTACCAGGTATTGTAATTTTTTAAGTTTTCCTGGCTCATATCTGGAATGCATGGGGAGGCGGGGCTTTTGACCTATACTGCAGCCAGACACCAGGGGTCGGGCATCTGCTGGAGGCTTCAGTTTGAGCCGAATGTCGTTACGTCCACTTATTATACAGTCTATGTAATGCATAAGCAATAACTGATCCATCCTTCAGTCAACAAACCAGCATTGTAAAAGTCATTTTCCTCTACACATGAACTGAACAGACCTGAAAATCTGCAATTTTTGCATGAAATTTCAATGGACCGTATTGTTGAAAGTAAAACAAAGACTCAAACAAAAAAGAGGTACTTTTCTGTTTTCAAGGGAACCAGTGGACTGAGAAACTACAATATTTATGTTACTTTACAACATGTAGCAAGCACAGCTCTTCTAAGACACTGGGTGAGCAACATCCTGATTCAGAAGGCTGTATGTGGAGAACTTGACCAATTTTTTCAACAATGTTCAGACAATGTGACAGAAATATTGACTCCATCACTTGAGGCGTCAGTGATATCAGCGAAGTGAGTGAAAATCTATCAGTGATGGAGGATGAAAACATATAGCATTGGCAGTGTGAAGCTGAAGTGTAAAGCTTTTACGCATCTGGCACAAAGTAAACTCAGACAGGGAGCTGATCAACCATTCGTAAAGAAAGTTGGACAAGAGAGGAGTGCTGACAGGGAACAGGTCTCCAAGTAAAGAGACTTTGAGATCACTTCTGAAGAGTCTGTGAACACAGCTCTCTACTCTCTCTTGTGTTACTCTCTCGTTAGTAGATTCTTTAATCACAATTCTTCTATTTTGTGACACTGCTGTGACAGTGCTTTGCTGCTGTCATTTCACAGCTACTACGTGTTAACGCTGTAAATCCAACACCTTGAAACAGAGCAGCCAGAATCACAGGAACAGAGACTTTAAAAGGAAAGCCACATACAGTCTCAGCAAAAGCCAGAGAAAAACAAGAGCAAACAAGATCATTTGCAAACCTCAGAATTATTCTGAAAGGAAATAAAGAACTGCTCTTGCCCCAAAGTATGAGACATAGCCCACCCCCTTACCCTACAAAGAAAGAGGGGGATTGCAACCCATTAGCGGCTAGTCACTCATACTGATCGTCAGCATTAGAAAGTGCTTTCAACTCTGCTGGCTGTCAGCAACTCTGGCAGCTTGGAGGAGCTTTAGCTTCGACTCTGAATCTGTGCAGAGAAGCAGTGGTCTGCAATGACTAAATCATTTTGAGCTCTTGTATGCAGGATCTGTTGGAGGAGGTTTGGGATCAAGGCAGCATAAGTGGGTCAAAATTACCATGACCATCTTAGAAAAGTCATATTTTTAAAGAAGCGAGGGTAATCTCTCATTTTGTTGAGAACAACCGTCCAAAGAACAATGGATCAAAGTTGAGCCAAGCTCTTATTTCTACTGTACTGGCATTCACTAACTCATTTTAATTTTGTAGTTATGCTGGTTCAGATCACCTTTTCAGTCAGAGAGCATATTTGCTATGTTTTCTTTAGGGATTGTTTTTTTAGGACACAGATGTGACTCATGTTGACTTGATAACAGTTGAGGAAGCTGAAACCACTAGGACATTTACAAGTATTTCTGATGTTATGATTCTAATTGCATTTTCTTCAATACTTTAACTGCCACACATGTTTTTGTTGTTTGGGGGAATGCTTTTATAAGTTTCACTGTCAATTCTTGCCTTGATAACACCTATTTTATTAACTGGAAGTTTTTTTTTTGTTTCTTTTGACTGTAATTTATTTATGAGCAACTGCTTCATTTTATTTGTATTTTCTTTATTGGCTGGTCTTTGGGACAATGTAGGTTCTTAGAAATGAAAATGGCCACATACTCAGTTATCTTTATGTTGTCTCCCAGAAGTGCAGGGACAAAGACTTCAGTTTACGTACAAACATGTTGTAAAGCTGTATTAATATTAGCCAAAGGTTTAAAAACTTGGTGTGGAGTCTGTTTAAGTGGCTGTGTCAGCTGACTGCCCTGTTTGTAGTATGGATGCTCAAAGCCACACCATTTCCAATATGACTCCTGCCAGTGATGAGCCTCAAAACACTGTATTAGAAATAGATGGGTGACATGATGGGAACACTTCCCCTGCAGGGGTGGGCCTTCATTACAGCATAAACTATCCATTTGAGGATTATGTGTATTGATATTTGAGCTGAAAAAAAAAGTAATGTGTTATCGATTGAATTAAAGTAAAAAGTCTTACAATATATATTCTGATGTAGTTCCATATTTTTTCATAGATTAAGCTTAAATCTTTCTCCTCCCAGATGAAAGGTATAAAATCTTCGGTAAAAGAGCAGTTGACATGGCCTTTTGTTTTGAAAGATGTGATAACTTAAAGGACTGGCTTTACTGCTTGTTGTGTAATGGATTCATTCAGGTCCTCAATGTGTGGAGACTTATTTGGAAAGTAGAGTGCCATTATGGTGATTTTTACTGATCATTGCCTTGCCACTATCTTTGGATTAAATATTGTCTGATCATTAACATTTGTCATGCTTCATCATTCCATTGCTGTCAGTCTATCAATGACAGTTAATTAAAGTTAGGGTTATCTATAAATTGTTATCCATCTTCGCTTTTTGCAACGGTACACTGCAGCTCTTGCTTCTCTCACTGCCAGTGTGAGAACAGAAAACTGAGATCTCAAAACCTCATCCAGCCAGCTTGGGCAAAAGTTGTTTGGCATTGAAGCAGTAATGAGCTATGGCAGTTACTCAATAGGAGCTCTGTGAGCAAATGGACAAGAGGAGAGGAGGCATAATGCATTAAAATCAGACAGAAAAACTGTATTGGCAAACAACTGCAGCTCTTCCTGCGGGAAACAAATTCATGTTTTGTTTCTGCTCCTCCTGAACACCTGTCTGCTTGATGTGCATTTGCTATAGTGCTTTCTGTTGTTCTCCACAAACTGCAAAAAGCACATAAATTTCATACAAAGAAACCTGTTTTCCTCATCAAAAATTATGAACAAAACTGTTTCTTTTTAAGAACCATAAAACGTGAGGTAGTATTGATTATATGTGCTCTGTGACCAATTTGTTAAACCTTCCTGGGTCTATATTTTTATAATTAGTTTAACTACCTCAGATTCCTCCTGTATCGAGAAAATTATCTTGCCTCGGTTCATTAGCAGGGGTAATTCCTGTTTTTAACCTCAGCGGTGTTAATTCCAGTCTGGCCTTTTGTAAATGTGAGGCAGTCCTTTAAAGACGGCTCACTTTTGAAGCCTGCTGGTCGAGCTGTTCAAAGCTGCAGCTGTTTTTGGTGGTGTTTGACAGCTTTAATTGATGTTTATTTTGGCATCGGATTTCATTCCTTTCATGCAAATGTCCTGCATGCAGTGAAATGGGTCAGGGCAGCACTAGGTGGGCACAGTTTGTGTGTATTCGGATAAGAGCAAAGTGCTTAACGAATTTACATGTTAGATCACAGAAATACAACAAGTGGAGCACAACAAAAAGAACACACTAATGATTAAAATGAAGAATGACTCCACAAGCTTCTTTGGATAGAATCATTGCTTGAGTGTAAATTTGCTTTACATTACAAAAAAGTCTCTTCTGTATTTTGCAAAACCAGATGACAAAGCCACAAGTTTTAAGAAAACTATCACACTTCATCAAATAGTCTCTAGATGTGTTCAGAAGCGGTCTTTCAGCCAGTCTGCCCACCTGTAGAAGTACGATCAACTGCCTTTTGGACTCTGGTCCACAACATACCCCCCCCCCCAATATCACCACCCTTTCCCTCCACCAAGGCTGACATCACCATGGAGGCACGCAGGGGCCTCCTCATCTGCTCCCAATTACAACCTCACAGAGCTCTCGACGGAAAAGTCTTCAAACTGTTTTGAAACTGAGATGACCAACCTGAGGCCACGAGAAAACAAATCAGTGACAAGGCTCACTGCCTCAGGGATTGTCAAGGTGTGAATTCGTGTGTGATCATCCAGTGACAATGTTTGAAATTAAAGCATTACCAGGTCGTAGAGGATATTAGTGAGGGCAGCATTAAGGATGTAGAAATACAGGGTGTTTTGATAGTGAAAGAAAGGACTGGACATGCAGCAACCCATGAAAACAGAGTTAGAGAGGCAAAGCCTCAAGTTAGGTCTTACAGAACGAGTGTGAGAATAAACAGAACCGTCTGACTGACTTTTGTTTGAACCTCAGGCTGTGCCAAGTACACAGGAGGCCATACAATCCAGACCAGTTAAAAAATGAAACAACAAAAATGGACTCCTGATATTTGTTGCTGTTTTTGGATCAGCATCAACATCTTTTTATCCTCACAGATTTATCCTGAGCCATTTCTCAATTTTTCAAACGCATTTCTGCTTTGATAGATGAAGAGAGATTTGTACTTAGTACTGAGTAAAAAAAGCCTATTCTTGGATTAGGAAGCACTATCATTTTAAGGTCAGAGGTCTACCAGCAGTCATCATGCTTCAAAGTCAGATATGGTACACAGCACAGAAACCAGTACAGTCCATCTTTTGGTGTTTTGAAGTCGGGTTTGAATTAGAGACAGTGACTTCTTTCGATCACCCCCCCCCCCCCCCCCCCCCCAACTTTTAATACTGCAGCTGTCATCACTGCTTCTCACGTCTTTTCCTTGCAGCGATCACTAGATTAAAAAATGCCCACACTAGCTCTGCTACCCTTGTTTGGATTGCAAGATGGGATTTCATGTTGAAATAACTATATAAATGCACTTTTTCAGAATGCTTGCACACTTGCATGATAAATGGTAACCCATTTAAGAAATGGTCAAACTCATTCAGATCAGTCTTCATATACAGCTCGGTGTGGAAGACCTGTTTCAAATTATCACCTAATATCCCGGCAAACCTACCAAGAAAATATTACAGGCTCAAAAAGCATTCTTCAACTACATGATGTGTAAACACGTTTGAAAAGATGATGTGTGTGTCCCATCCAATGAATCATTGAGCATTTTGCTAAACATACTTAAATGTGTGAATCAAAGCCAATCACACATTCACTGAAGTTATATGAGAGTGTATCAAGTAGCAAACACACACAATGTTTTTGCAGGTGATTGTAGGTCAGTGACATTGAGAATCTCACAGTGAGAGGTTGTGTTGTGACATATGAGCTTACCAGATGTTTCCCAGCATGCAAAGGGAGACAGACCTGTTATGGCTCAAACGAAAAGAAAGCACTAGGGGGGATGACAACACTTTTCGTTAGTTTGTAAAATATCTTAGAAAAATCTGAAACAGAAAAATTTACTACAAAGCAATATAAAGTTGTAAAACTAATTCATATAAAGATTTTCTTGAAATGTCATTTTCTTCCCAAAAGGTTTTGTGAGTGTAAAGCTGTACATTTGGGAGTGTCACTGTTATGAACCTCTGAATTGGGTCAAAGGGGTTGGATTATGTTACCTGATTAAAACTGATAAGCTAAGCCAAATAACTTTAAAAAAGAGGAAGTAATATTGCTAGAATGAAATGCTAAAGCTAACAATGTTGGAAAAACAAAACAAAACAAAGAAAAATATAAAAAAACCCAAACAAACCAAAAAACGTTTTTGATCCTTTTCCTATTGAACTCTAAATATCCTCCTCAAACCAGCAGGAAACAAGGGGCCTTACCGCGAGCAAGATGACATCATAGCTTTCATGGAGCCTTCACCCCCTCTCCCCTTACCTTCACCCCAACCCCCAACTCTAGAACCAGTCGTTGGACGACCATCTAAGCATCCGTCTGACCAGCTTTTCTCTCTCTGGGAACACAACTTCATTACAGAAATGAATTGTCTTACTGTGAGAGCCAACTGCCCCCTCTTGCAGGAGTGGGTGGGACCTCGCTGGACATCGGGGCATCGTGCGGTGACCCGGCTTCAGGGGTCAATTCACCCACTGTTTGAAAAGCATCTCACGTAACGCATCACTGGATGACTGCACCCTCTTCTCAGCCGAGGGCCCTCTCGCAGCCACACCAAGAATCAACTCCCTGCTTCGTACACGTAGTGCTTAATGAGTGTGCACTATATCGGAAACAACACTGTAAAACCTTTCAGTGCTCAAGTAAACAACTCGTTCATCTTCGCTTTTGAAATACTTGTAGTACGTTACGAATTACACGACAAAAAAATTGGTGGTTTTTCAGTTTACTGTTTCATTTGATCATTTTGCAGTTATAAATCTTTTGCTCTGTCCTCAGGAACTACCGGTGCAAGTGCTGGACTCAGAATATGATTTGAGTCTCACTCTGCAACATGACCCTTAGAGCTCTGCCTCTTCTCATGATGAAAGGAGTTCGGAGTTGGTCATTTACTTCCACAGGCA
Organism: Thalassoma bifasciatum; assembly: GCA_008086565.1. Taxonomy (NCBI): domain Eukaryota; kingdom Metazoa; phylum Chordata; class Actinopteri; order Labriformes; family Labridae; genus Thalassoma; species Thalassoma bifasciatum. Next base: position 491,408 of record RPOG01000246.1, on the reverse strand, counting down.
GAATTTAGCGTCTTTGATGGTGGTCTATTTGAAGACAAACAGCTGACCTTGGTCACCATTGTGTAGAAAATGGGACACTTTGTCTGCATGGCATGTGCACTGTCAGGTCAGGCAGCAGCTTTATCAGCAATGAATGGAACATTTGTTGTTTTTGCAGGTTATGCACTAGACATGCAAAACCTTGGAGACAGACATCTGTGGCATGAGTTATAAAGACTCAGGTTGCTGTAAAGCGTTTGATCAGCTCCTGGAGGAAGCGGCAGTTTCCTCTGGTGGAGGACACAGTCCATGTGTGTCACAGTAATTTGTTCAATCTGTAACACAAGCATCTCTCCACGGGATAGTGGCAGAATGTGTAAACAGTTCTACAGTCTTAAAGGGGGCGTTTATAGGGACAAACCTATAGAAAACCATGACTTCAGACAATTTTTAACCAACTATTAATTCAGGACTAATTATAACTGTCTTGAATTTTTTATTTTGGATTGCAAAGGTGACTTTTTGGAGCAAAATGTTCTGGGAATCAATCTAAGCTGCAAGTAGATTTTGTGGCTTATTAACCCAACTTTTTTTTAACTATCTCATTCACTGTATCATTTTCAAAGAAGTAACTCCAAAACTTAATTTGCAAAACCAACCATTCTAGATATCCTTTGATTGAGATTTTGATCATCGACAATAATATGCTATAAGAGCTTGAATAGAATACAGAACAAAGTAACAGACTTAGGGTCAAAAGGATCCCAGTTATGTATTTAAAGTCTCACAATCCATACAGTGGATGTAACAGGAAAAGAGTCTTGACTGAAACTTGCTCTTGCATTCCTCTGTTGAAGCATAAAGGCAGTCAAAACCATAAAAGTTGTTTTGAACCAAACACCCCTGCTACAGAAAAATACTTCACATCTGACTTGTTCCATCATTACAGTAAAACTAGGCTCAAGTGTGTAATCTGGAAGTCTGTCAAGTTCGGCCCATGCCCGAAATTTCGCCATAAATGATATCAATGTGCTTTATTATTACTTTGCTCATTGTGATGCACAGTTGTTGAAACATTTTATGGATGTAAAAAAGCAGCCAATAAAGATTTTGTGTTGCTTTTATTGTCTTTCTTCTAAAATTATTCTGCTTTTTTGCCAAGCTGCTACAGGCGGAGGTCTGTGGGGGTGGCTTTGAGCCAACTCAGAAATGTTTTATTGTTGTGGAAAAATTATTTTAAGTGCTTGCTTTACAAACCTGCTTGAGGCATGCCTGTTTCTACTGACAGCACTCTGTAGCTTTTGTCTGGTTAAATGATGTGTGTTACAAGATCCTATTTTTCCAAGTAAACACATTGAAGAAGAACATCAAAACAGAAATGCTCTTTGGTGTACTAATACTCGAAGTGCTCCTTAAAATGTATTTTTAAGTTCAGCAGTTATAGGGTACACATTAGCCTTTTTGTATCCCTGATCATAGCACTATTTCATAATGTAGGAATAATATACAAGCACCTTGAGTACTCGAAACCAATCGGTCTCATCTTGTTCAAAAATTGCATTGATCTTAATGTGAGTCTCTTTGTCCTTTGCTTATTACACTGAAGTATCCATCAGATCTGCCTGCTCAAATAATTATAGTTACATAAATGCAACCCAGGATTTATTATGGTATGTCAACAACTGTGGACACTGAGATGCTTGATATGATATTTCATAGACACAGTGAATAAGGAAACTAGACACCTGTCTTTGTTTTATCTGATGCTATATTCAATGGGAGTCCCAGAAGTAAGGCCCCATGCCAAAGAGTGCATTAAATTATCCTTATGGATGACCAGCTTCAGAGGAAAGGGATGGTCTTATTGCATATCTTTTAAGAGTCTGTTGGCCTTATTTTGAATGACTGTTATGCTTGGTCCACAATGCAAAATGAATGGTGGTGTAATGGTAATACAAAGTGTTTCTGCCTCTGAGGATGTAACAGAGGTGAAACGGCATCACCATAAACCAGAACATTGTGTGTACTTGTATGTGGGGCTCCCATTAGTGGTCAGGCTTTTTGGTTTTCTGCTACACTGCTAGAAAATGTAAAGCTCACGCTGGGCTGGCTTATATCAATGTGTTGAGCTGAGAACATCAATATCAAATTATCTAGTGTTTGAAATTAGAGATTTTCATAAGGTAAATGAATGTAAGAGAGAGCTGACTTCTATGAAAAAAAAAAACTTTGAAAATACTTTCATGTTTACATCTAGGTCTTTGTTCAAAGAGTTTACAACAAGAGCCTATATTTTATCTAATTGACCACAAGTCTAGTTTCACTTGATATTCCCAATGCCCTGTTGTCAAAGGAGGTACATGATTTATCCCCAAAGATTACATGAATTCCTCCTCCAAAAAGAAATCCAGCTGCATGTTTTTGGTTGGTTCTGTAGGGAAAGGTTACAAGTTTGTGAACAGGAAGCTTTTCTACAACAAGAGCCTTTGTGAGTCCACTACATCAGGACATGGCAGTGTTATTCTGAAACATGTGACTTTGCTGCAGAAAGTGCAGCAAAATCTATAGGTATTTGTCTGTAATTATTTTCCTGTGTTGAGCTCAAGTCAAATGTCCTGACAATGATATGACACTCAATGCAATTTGATATTGGCTTCCGGGATAGAACCCAAGGCTGATCGTGAAATTTCAAAGCCTGCTGAAACTATTCCAAACATCAGTGGCCCGTTAACGGCCCAGGATAATGAATTCCATGGCAGTGCGGGCCTCTGTGTGGGAGACTCAGAGCTTAGCTAAATAAACCTTGTCTGGCTGAGTGGCCCCACTGGTGCCCGGCCCTATGGGGACAAGAGCAGCCTGGTCTCTCACAGGTCACTGGAAGGGCTCAGTGTTAACGACAGCCTCATTTACTCTAAACTCATCGCTACGTCCATATGCAACATCCCACACCTCCACTCTGTCACAAAGGATAGGCTACTGTTGGCTACGGCTTTGTCTGAGGCTCAGCTTGAAATGACAAACTGCGTCTACAAAGGGTCCATAGGAGTTGTGCTGGTTGAGGCTGATAGCAGAGATCACTAACCTCCCCTGTGGTGGGAGTGACAGGCTCTGATTTTTTCTTCTCTCTTCATTAACTATTCGTATTTGCACCTTATGTGCAGATCACCATCGCCACTCAACATGGGTCCGAGCAGTTCAAAGCAGCGGCGCTGCTTGGAAGTGTGCACATCTCCCCAGGAGTCACCAGGCCTCAGTTACCTGCAGAGTAGTGGGTGCTGGGATCATGGGCGTGTTTGGATCAGGGACGGAATTTTCCTCTGAAGATGAGGAAAAGGTTTATGGCACGCTCCCCTGAGATTGCCTTCTACTCTTTGAAGCCGCTGTCTTGGTGGCTGCTCTTATCTTGGGGAAGGATTATTTTATCTCCTTCTGTTCCTTTCTTTTTCTTCTTCGTCTTTCTCTCTTTTGCTTTTTACCAAGTCAGGTTTTTTGCGAATCTCTTAGGAGATCTCCTCCTTGCCCTTGCTCTTTTACTCTCTCATTTCCCCTTTTAAGAGGAGACTCTTCCCTTTTTTCACCACCATCTTCATTCTCTTCACTCAGCTTCCTTTGCTGCACCCCACTCTCTTTTTCTTTCCTCGTATCTTCTCTATTCTGCCTTTCCAACACATGACAGACTGGGTAATTAATGAGCATCATAAACCTCTCTTTCTATTAGCTACCCATTAGTAAACCTGGCAAGCCTGTCATTTTGGACAAAAACACACAGCTCCTTCATTTGATCCTGACATCAAAGGGGGAACCCCACTGTTTTCGGCTGAATACACTAATTGTGTCCTCGTTCTGGATGGGGCTATACCCCCACCGCTTCAAAAAAGCAGCCAGTGTGGAGTGCAGATAGTAAAGAGAAGTACAGAAGCAGAAAGTATTGATTATACAGGCCTAAATTTGGAGAGTTTCTGACAGTAGAAGTATTACAAGTCATTCAGCGAGTCTAAAAAACTGACCAAGAGTGTATCTTCACACACCTCATGAGTGGGGCACATTTGCAGAAAAAAATTAGTCAAGGGCTGATAGTTGCTTTAAGAGAGCATTTTTTTTAAGATAAGAAGGAATATTTGATAAGGGTAGAGGGATACTTTCTTTCTAATTTACACAAATCCAAAACATTAAATAGGATCATTAAAATATTCCTATTATCTTTGAAAATCCTACATGTTTTCATGGCATTTTCACCACATTCAACTAAATGACTTCAATTTGTATATTTTGTTGTCATTTCTCCGAGTACTTACTGCTTACATAGAGAAACAAGATACTATAGCTCTTGTCATAAGAACCATATTAAAAACACAAAAACACATCTTTTAGATAATAAAAAGTGCATTTAGCTAGTATGTGCTCGTTAGTGTGAGTAACTTTAAAGGCTGGTGAAGTACTTTTTGTGCCTTGCAAAGTCCCAAGACAGCAAAGAGGAGCTACTCGTAATATTTTATCGTAAAAATTTAGAGGGGACCTGTCTCCACAAAGTGAATTTATGAATGGGGTTTATTTCCTCTGTGTCCAGTGTGCAGAATGGTTGTCGCATGCCAGGGTATCTTTTCTTCCCTGCAGACCCTTCCCCTGACACATCACACGCTGAGCTGCCACAATGGGCTGAGTCACCACCACTGGAGAAATCAACACTGTACTTCACTCACAATTGTCTTCTGCCCTTTACAACATCTATGCCCTTTTGTTCTTCAAGATAAAGGCAACAGTCACATGTTTGAGCTTTAAGCGCCCAGCAGCTGCTAGTCTCTTCCTCTATATGCTTCACATCCCCCTCCTCTCTACGAGGCAGTACTCCCTCCTACAGGCTCTCCAGGCCCTTAACACTGTTACAAGGACATAAACACAGAGAAACCGTGAGATCCCCCTGAATCTGACCGTCTGACTGCCCCAATTGTGCCTGTTTCCAAGGAGAATGCCATTTTTATGGTGGAATGAGGTGGAGTAGGCCACCAAGGCGGTAGGTAGCTCCCTGAGGTCAAAAAGCACCTACATCATTCGGCAGGTGCCTGGAGGATTCTGCTTTTGTTCTATGGAGCTTTCACATCAGAGCACACAAAGCAGGAACAGACGACTTGAGCCGACAGATTTCAGTGCGTTTGATGAATGTGGTAATAACAGCCAAATATTAACTTCATTTCATTCCCTGATTTGATAAAGTGTCACACCAAAATAACCCCATCCCTCAATAATAGGGATTGATTGGAGGTTTGGGGGTTCACACCAATGGGATGGAAACTCAGCTTTACACCCCCGCCACCTCCTCTCTTGCAGGCATCAAAGGCAAGGCTTGGAAATAAGGCCTGCAAAGCCATCTCTCCGTTGGCCTCTTCAAAGGACAGGAAGTGTGTCACAGGGACAGGCCTTCTTTCCCAGCAAAATCGGGCGAGTAGCTATAATAACAAGCTCATCTGTGTGTCTGTGGCAGACTAGTTCAAAGGCGAGCCTGATTCCTCTACGTACAACATGTGATGATAGGGTCAGGATGTGGAAACCACTGTTTAGTAGAAAAATGCATCTGGAGGGCTGTATTAAAAGCATGTGTCCTTTTTAGTCCTATTCCCAAAGATGTCAAAAACCTTCCATGAGAATTTGGGGCAGATTGCATTTTTGATCTTGACCTGTGATGAATTTATCCAAATTGTGATCAATCCCATGTGTCTTCTTGGGCAGTTTGCTGTTCAGTGTTATGCGTTTATGTAGGCGCTCTGATGCAGAAAGTTTGACAAAAATGAAATCCATTTCAGGTAAAATGTGGCATGTTTTGTTTTTTGTTGGTGTTCCAGGACATTGATTTGATAGTTCAACCAGCTGAAGGCCCAAAAGGATCATTTGAAAAAGAACAAAGTGTCACCTGATGATTCTTTTGGGTTGCTACATTGATTATTCACATGATAAAATTTTCTGAACTGCAATAGAAAACTGGCTGTGCACACAAAATTTTGCCTTGTATACACCTGCTGCATACGCAATACAAAAACTGAAATCTGAGCAAGTGTTTAGGTCTAATTTTGAGTGGAAAATGTCTTTTAAGAACTAATGTGAGCTACATTTACCAGCACAGCCCAGAAAAAAAGTATTGTTTAGAAGACAAATTGATGTCTGGATTGCTTGTAACAAGGACAAAAAAATCTGCCAATGAGGTAAGAAAAAAGTTTCATGTATTAAGCCGTTGCTCTGATTTCAAGAAACTTGATGAGCACATTTTTCCTACCTCATTGGCAGATTTTTTTACTCACTGCAAGCAATTTGGACATCTTTTTTTTTGCCTCATAATATCTCGAAATAAGACATGTTTCTGGACTGGTGTGGTAAATGTGACTCACATTAAGTCTAAAAAGATGTTTTCTTCCAAAAATAAGACAAACACTTGCTTAGATTTCAGTTTTTGCGACACAGAATGAAAATAAAGTATTATTCTGAGTCTAAGTCTGAATCTAGTCTTGTGTCTCGTTGTCCATGTATCACTGTCACATGTATCTGAGCATGACACATGGCACTGGGGCTTCCATCTTTTGTTATGTAATCATGGACTTCAAAGGAATTTCAACATGCTTTTATCTGTGACCTGACCAACAAGTTTGAGATCTTACCTTACTCTTATGTCCAAGACTCAAAGCAGTCAGGTGTTTTGTTGCCAGACAACCAAACATAATTTTGCCCAAGGAAAGCCTATCAGAGAAGATTGGCTAATTGGGTGATATACCTAAAAAGTTCAAAGAAGGATTGAAACAGACTTTGACTTTGATGTTGGAATGGTCTATCATGCGTTTTCGTTTTTCCAAATGATGAAAAGATAAGGTTATGTGCTTGAAAGTCTTCTGATTGGGAAATGTCATAGATAAATGATTAATCCTGCTCTGCAGAGGTAAACTATTTGCAGTTTGGCCCTACGTGTGGCTCAGTTCAACCTGAAGACCAGGTAACCATCAAGCCCTATTATAGACCTGCTGATGGGCTAATACAGCATTTCTGTCCATCGAGGAGTGAGGTGTTAATCCGGATCTTTCGGCGGTTAAAATTTCTTGACACCTCCTCAGCTCTTTGAAGACAGTCAAGAGGAGGGGGAAGTTAAGCACACTGCGTAAAGCTGAAAAGAAATAATACAGAAACACCGGAAATCTGTACTTGATTTTCATAATAAAAGTTTGAAATCGATGTTGAGGCTCGTTACAATAACTTCGAAAATTATTTTTGTTCAGTTTAAAAGTTTGAGTATCATTCTTGGTAATTTACGAATAAAACAAACAAATATCTCAAAATAAAAATTAGAATTAGCTCTATGCTGTTAGCTGCTTGTTTTTATTGAATATTTGACTTCATCAACCTATTTAGACCCTGCGTCCACATATGTGAACAATACATTTCTGCCTTTCAGACCCATGAAACTACATTTTAAAAAAATCTTTGACCCTTTACTAACATCAAGAGACTCTGCCTACATTGTTTTTTAGGTGATATCACAACTTTCCACCGATTCCACAGAAAAAAATCAGTGTAGTGATAAACATAAAAACTTATGACCAAAAACTCGTGGCCCACTAATAACACTAAAAGCATAACTTCTCGTACAAATATCAAGTTTTGTTTGTATACGCTTAGTTATGCCAAAATGCAAGGAGAAATGAAAAATGCACACTCGAAAAAAGCTCGGGTCTCAGGAGATTAAAAAATAAAATGCAGATTATCAAAAATATATTATCGCTGACATGAAATAAAAAAATATCTGAAATAATTCTACCAAAACGATCATTAGCGTCAAAGAAATAAATTGAAATTGTGTCGTTGTCATCAATCTAAAAATATTTTTGTTCAATGTATTGACAAAACTAATGCAAACATTCAATAGATTCACTGTTGTAACCTTATCTTTGCAACCTCGAACAATATTCATCCGTTTGGCACAGCAGATACATGGGTTTATTCTGAAAGTGCGCACCGGAACTGGTCGTACGCCTCGTGCGTAGATTTCACTGGCTGCGCTCTGGATCAAAGGCTGAGTTGCCTCTTCAGTCATACGGCCCCGTAGCCTCTTGAGCGCAGGGTGTACTTGTCAGCACGGACGCTCCTCTGTCTGGATATCGTAGCCTGTTCCGTTTTCCTTTGGATTATATCCTTCTGATGGTTTTCAACACAAATTCGATGCATAGAAATGGGTAAACTGCACTCGAAACATGGTAAGGGCTGTTGTTATTCCTGAGAAAATCACTGCTACAGCTCTTTTGTGTTGCTGCGATACTTTCGAGTAACATTCATTGTCTTCTGACTTTCTTTCCATGAAGCCGCTATTTGTAAACCGAGGGAGAGTCCAGAAGGTAAGCACAGTCAATTTTGCTATTACTAATTTGAAAGAGCCTCATATTTCGGGCAGTTTATTTACAGAAGAACAGTTTTCAGACTCTCAGCTCATTAAAGTAACATTATAGCGCAGAGTCATACTCTTTGAAGCTGGACCGCTTCTCAAACACACGACTGTAGCGCGGGGAAATGTATTTTCTAAATGCTAATTTTTGCTTCTTTTTTGGCATACATTTCAGGCGACAGTTTTGTAGTTAATGCCTGTTTGGCAAGGAAAGGAATCGACGACTGGCTCGTGAAGCAGAAATACTACTGCACGAGCTCTCGCCTTGAGCAACCGGACTGTCACCACAAGAATAACTGCGGTTTGACTGCACGGGTGAGTACGAAACTGCGCACGACGAGAAGCAATAGTCTTGTTAAGTTGTTTCAGTGTAGTCTTGATTTTTTCCCCCCCCTGGCATTCCAAAGACTAGACACTTCAACCTTTTCTGTTTCGCACTCAGGCTCCACAAACTTTCTAAAACTCTGATGAAAAAACAGTCCTTTAAAACTGTCAAGGAAAGATCACTTTTTAATAAGTTGCACACAATATCCATCTACCATTCAGCCCTCCAATCAGTAAGTGGGCAAAGTGAGCATAACTACACAAAAAGAGAAGTTGGCACTCTTAAAGAAAACTACAGAACACCTCAGTTTGTGTCTGCTACAGCTTAAGTATTTTACTACATAAAGTGATGGTTAGTAACACTTGTCATCTCATGCAGTGAACAAATGTTTGTATCATCCTTTGCGCTGATGTGAGGATGTATTTTTGAGGTAACAATAGATCAAGGCTGAGTTGAAAGCATTGCATTGTGACAGTCTGGTGACAAGTGTGGATTGTGAAGGCTGGGGAGAAATGTTGGGGGTCATGCTTGTTTTGTATTTTGGCATTGCTGTAAACACTCTGCTGTTGTTGTCAAGTGAAGAAAATATCCTTTGGAATTGCTTCAGAGGAGCCTTAAGCCTCTTTGGTTAGCGATGCCGTCCTCAAAGGCAGCATGTTTTAGGAATTGGAGCCTATCAAGACAAAAGGAAAATCAGCTCCTCCACCCACAATCCACTCACTTTGAGCTGAAATGTGTCTACCTATTGAACGCAGCCCAGAATTCAGAATGGCTCTCATTTAGAGACAATAGAGCACCTGCTGTAAAGTATTGTCTTATGATGCTGTGTGTCAGAAAGTTGCTTTGAATATAGGACAGATTCTGTCGTTCCTCAATGTTTTAAAAAGATAGATTCCTATTTTAATCACTAATGGCTGTGTATAAACAGGCAGCAGAAAACAGCTCACCTGCCTCATTGTTTGTTGTTTATGAAAACAAAACCCTTAAGTTATGCTCTAGCAAACATTTAATCTGACAATCATGCATGCAAAAATAACTGCAGAAGGGGATAAATTGTTGGTTAAAAGGAGCTGTTGTTGTATGTTTTTGACGTTTATTAAAGGTAAAATGGCAAACATCAAAATTGAGGAAGTCTGAAGCAACTGAAACATCCTGACTGGTCTGCCTGAGTCAGGTCTAAAGTCCACCAATGTTTTGTCTTGTGCAGGAAGATATTCTTGATAGCTTTGCCTTGAAGGCAGTGATGATTTTCTAAGGGGGGACTGTGAAGAGAGGACCCTTTATGAATGTGTTGGTCTAAGGTGGTGTGCAGCTGATTGATTCCTGTGAAGTGTTGGGAGGTTTGTTCTGGCGTAGCATGTTGTTCCTGCTCAGTGTCAAAGTTACACTAATCCTGACATGAGCCCAAATGTGCAATAAACTACTTCAGCAAGTAACAAGATCCAGTGACAAGTAACAAGAACTAAGTGCAGGTTCTCTTCCTCACAGATTTTTTGTAAGGACTGGCACTTTGAGAAACAACTTTATGTTTATTTAACATCAATATAGCTGGAGCAGAAAAAACATGCTGTTAATACTGATGCTCACAATTTCTTGGATTTATTTTGTAGTAATGGTGTAAACAGTTGCTGAACTGTTTGATAGAAACAGAACAGAAAAAAGCTAAAATGGAGAGTGGTAGAGCATGCTCCAAAGGCTAACTGTGGAGATGGTGGTGAGAGACACTTTGATCAACAGCTAACCAATGCTCCAAACTGATCATATATTAGGGGAAACAAAGCAACTTCTTATTTTCTTGTTTTCTTATTGTCACGTGTCAAATTAAAACACAATGTAACTGTTAATAAATACTTTACCTTTTTGCATTGTATCCGAGGCAAAAACTGATATTTAAAACACATACAACTGAAACAAAATTGCTTGGATCCAGTTGATGCTTCATCTCAGTAAATCATCCAAATTTGTTGAATTTGTTGCTGCCCTCTCTTGTTTTCCATGTCTAGTGAAATGATCATATGGATGGTTCCCAGACGGTTAGTTTTGCTTTTATGCTGATGATGTTTTACTGAAAGAATCAATGAAAAGCAAAGTTGTCATCAGACCAGAGTGTTGCGCTCTGGCAATGCATTCTGACTCTTCTGCATCCACACAGACTGTTACTTGCATTTTACCAAAAGTTTTTAATCCCTGCCAGTTAAATGCAGGATATCTACACTTTGGTTACACATTATCTACCCTTTGTAATGCACGCAGGCAAAAATGATGAAGCAAAGACTTTCTGCCTCTAATTCTGCCTCGCAGGTCGTAACGGAGGCTGAAGTTGGTGTAAGTCGATGGCAAGGTAAAGTTTCAGAGCCAGTAAGGTGTGTGCATGTGAGGCTTCCACAGCACCATAACACAAGACACACACTATGACACCAGTGTTACCTTGTTTTGTGTAAGTACAAAGGTGTAGTGACAGAATTGATACAGCGAGGCTGCAGAATTGCGATGTCAAAGAGACCAATGTTGCTGATACCACTGGACAGACAAACTACTTGGACCACAGGCAGGAGCTACAGTTTTTCAATATAAAATACAGGAACTCACTGCTTGATATATTGTTCAAAGCTTGGCCAGCCGTGTTTTGAGGATCAAAACAGAATCTAAACTCCTCAGTACACAACAAGAACTGAAATAAACTCTCTTTACTTTGAAAGCTGTCTTTAATGTATAGAATACCTGGTGAGATAGTTATTTATAGTTGCTGTTCTTTGAGCCCCCCTACCAGCTGAACCAGGGTCCAGGAGAATGTGGGTCGGGTGTCAACAGTAGGGAGTCTCCGCCAGGAATTCTTTTGATCTGAACTTTTCCAGACTATCTTTGCTGTTGAACCAAAAATTGGTTTCTGACAAGTAGTTTCTAGGGTAGCAGCTCATCACAAGGGCAGTTTCTCTAATTAGAAAAAACAGCTGAGTGCAGGGAAGTATAAACAGAGACATTCACTCATTCATGAGCTCTGCAGACTGATGTCTGAGGGTTTGTTGGAGTCTGACAGACAGTGAGTGAGTGGTGTGGGCAGGTGGATCAGTGCCTCTCAACACATGAGATCCAGGTCATGTGAGCCCTGGCACACTTTGTCCCCTGTGTACAGCATGGTGTCTACACCCACCAATAAATTTGATATGTTATGTGCACCCTGTAAAATCATGCCGCTGACATAGACATCAATGGTGCTGAAGAATTTCATCACCTATGACTTTGCAGTTCAAGTTTCCCAGTTGTTTTGATTGGCTGCATTTCTTGGCATTAAATGAGAGAAAAGCCATCATCTCTTTTTTCAAAAAAAAAAGGAAGAGGAAAAAGAAAATATTTTAATAAAAATTCTTCATGAAATTACTCCCTTCTTCCCTAAACTACCCCTCCCCCCTCTGTTGCTTGTTCCCTCTCTTCCTTTCCTCCCCCCTTAGGCTCCATCTGTTTCTTGCGTTTACCCTGTGGCCCTGTGGTGGTTGTGGCTGATGAAATGAGACTGCATTTGAAGTGGGCCATGCAGGGAAGTGTTTGTAGTGACACTGATGGCTCCTCCCTCCTCTGTGAGGCCCTACCCTCGTGTTGTAAAAGTTGCTTGCAGTCTGCTTCAGGAACTGCTTTTACATTTCCAGAACTTATAAATGTTTTCTCCAAACTCAGTTTCCATCCACTTGTATGGATTTCACACAAAAAGTAAAGGTACATCTGACAACTGCGAGAAACTCAAAAGTGAATCACAGTGACATGTCAGCCCCCCAACCCCCTTGTTTTGCAGTTGGTTGCAAGGCCTTTTGATTTTTTCCTTTTTTAAAGTAGAAAGGTTTTTTTTTAAGTTGGCCTAAAGCCTTTTAATGCATTCCCTCAGCCTCCAAGTCTGATAAAAGACGTGGTAGGTTTTGAGCCTCCTTCGTCTTTTGCTTCTGCCGTTTTTTTTTTTTTCTGTCCTTGTCGTTTTCACAAAGTGAGGGCTCTTGTCTCGAAGCTGAAAGCACCTTTCAAATGCAGACTCCTCTTCCTCTCTTTCTCTCTACTTCTTTCGGTCCTCTCCCCGTGCGTTTTCTTTTCCCACTGGTTGGCCTCTTGTGCGCTCTGTGTGACGTATGCCCCTCTCCCACCAGGCTCTACCCCCTCTGTGCTCCCAAGGGACCAGGGGCCTGTTGTTGCTCTTTGAAGAGGTTGAGAGGAAGGTTTGGAGCCACTCTCTAAAGAGAAGAAAAGCTATGGTCTTTGGGGAGGAGGGGTAGCACCTGGCCATAGAGGGGCTCTGTGATTTCTTTTTTTTTTCTGTTTTATTTTCCCATGAGAAGATGGGGTGAAGGCATTTGGCTGACGTCAATATAGCTGGGGGAACTGGGAGGTTTGTGGATGTGCAGGTGGCCTCAATATCACGTCCGGCATCATATATCCCACAGATTACGAAAAGCTGGAAGAATTTCTCCTGCGTGACAAAGGAGAGCTGATAATTCGTGGTAGCCATAAATGGTGCTTCTTAGATCTGCTTTCTGTGAAATAATATGGATAACCTTTAGTGGCATGTCAGCGTTGAACCAGGTTTTCACATTTTCTTCTTTAGGGTTGAGAGCATCTTCAGATTTGATAACGAGATGTAAAATGAGTCATGCTGTAGAGCTCTAATTACACCGTGAACCTCTAAAAAGTTAAGTTTGTAAAAGTAATGATGAGTAATAATCGTCATTTCTAGGTAGCATTGAGACCACATATTTAGCATCTTACTGGCACGAGTAAAATTTCTTTCATGTATGAGCAAATCTGTTCATGCGTGTGTGTGTGTTTGAGCGCGGTACGTCTGGAGTCAGCTGTACGGATGCACTCCAGAGATCAAAGGCTTCTGGGGGAATGTGCTCTAAATCTCAGAGGATTAGCAGCTGAGATGTTGCTTTGTTTCCCCAAATATATGCTCAGTTTGGAGCATCGGATAGCTGTTGATCAAAGTGTCTCTCACCACCCTCTCCACGGTTACATTTAGTCTTGGGGGTTGGGTTCCCCCCTTGAGGGTGGCATTAATTTCACAATTGTGAGAAGTAGTTGAATTTTTAGGATGAGTTGCTGTTCAGTTCTTTATTTGTTTTTAAGCTGGACCTAGGCGTAGATTGAAACGGTTTGTATCTGACACTTATATCCTCAAAGAGTATTCTAAATACTTTGACACATGGAGCAGATAATCTGTCCAAATCCAGAGTTCATTTAACTGACACCATCATCTTTGATGCTTACATCCCGTCAACCTTTTGATGTGTGTGTTCGCCTCAGACATGCTAATGCCTCTTTCAAAAGCATCGGGAAAGTGTTGCTTCCAGCTTGTGACTTGAAGTATGAGGTTACACAGGAGTGCATCTATTGCTACATATTTTAGTTGATGGATCATGTATAGTTTTAAGTGTGATGGATCAAAGACTATTATTACGGGATGCACACATCTCCAATCCTTAAGATCAGTGGTTCCAAACCTTTTTGGGGTGTGACCTCATTTTGACATAAATTTCAGGGGACCCCAGGACATTTTTTTTAGACTTGGTTTTTGTCTCTGTTTTTTTTTTTTCATATACTGTGTTGTAAATACAGAATAGCCAGGATTTGTGCACAGAGTGACAATTTTCAGTTTCCCTGATCATGACATTATTCAAAGTGAACTTTCAAATTCAGAAACTTTTTTTTTTACCCCAAGAGACGGTTAAAAGTACATAGAACAGTACACAATGTAAACAAGTGTATACAAAGATAATAAACAAACTGTACAAAGTTCGGTATTGCACATTGAATTTAGTCTACTGCACAAAATGCTAAAACACTAAATCCAGGAAAATGGAAATAAAAAAAGAAATTGTTTGGATACTGAAATGCCAAAAAAACTAAAATACTTAACAATAAAATACTAAAAGTATATACCTGATTTCACTTAAAATTCACAATAAAATTCATTTATTCAACATGTTTATTTTGATTTTAAAAAGAATAATTGTGAAAGAAAAAACATTTCTCTCTCAGTAATTGTTTTTTAATCAATTACTAGGCATTTCAGGGGATCTGAATTCCAGGTGACACCATGTGAGGACACCACCCCAAGGTTGAAAACCACTGCTTCAGATGAACCAATGTAGACATTTTGTACAGATGGAGAACTCAAAATCATTTTTGTTATCATAGCATCAGTGGATGGATTTACATGCTGATATTATGTGCTTTGTGTTTGCACTCAGAGGTAAAATGTTAATGAAAAGGTCTGTCAAGAGCCAAAAACTGACATGGCTGTGTGTGTGTTTGGGTTGAAACTAGAGGTGACAGGCTCCTGCTCCCTCTCTGTGGGAGTGCAGTGCCCATTTTAATCACCCACTTAAAAGGCTCAGCTGAAGTGGGTGTTTAAGTGTTTAAACCCTGAATAATTCTTTGTTGTTTGTTTATCAGTTTCCCCTGCGGGTTGTGCTCTGGCCTGTGCAGTAAGTGCTTGAATAATTTGACTGAGCACTCAAAGTGGCGCTCAAATAGGACTACATCAGCATCTGCATAAAATCAAGCTCTCATGAGAGTCTGCACACTTTCGCAAGACTGTGCATTCACACTCATGTAGCATGAAGCACACACTTACACACACACACACACACACACACACACACACACACACACACTCACTCACAATTATACAAACACACACCACCCGTTTGTTTAGCTTAATATGTGGATTCATTTATCATTGCTAACAGGCGTAACTCCCAGCTTGGTCCTCTTCCACTAGTTTTTCTTGCAGACTGGTTTAGAAACAGCAGTGTGTGACTGCAGAGCCTCCATCAGCTGTTGTATTTATCCTTCTCCTGCTTGAATGCCTTCATGACCAGGGCATGAAGGCCACCTGAGGTAGAGGGAATGGAGGAAGTTGGTTTAGGTAAACAGAGATGGAAGAGCATTGTGCCTCCCACAGACAGAAGTTCCAGGGCTCTCCGGTTCTTCCTGTGGCGCCAGGGCTGAAGGAGGTCTGGATTGTCTTTTAAGGGATGTTTTTAGTGGAAGGAAAGCTAAACAGAGGAACAGCCCGGCTGAAAGGAAAGCTGTCCTCCCCTGGTGGGTTAATGCTCCACAGGTGCCACGACCTACAGAGGACCTCACCCTCTCAACTTTCAATGAAGCAAATCAACCCTTAACTCCCCAAAGGGTCATGAAATTCCCCATTCAGCCACAACAATAAATGCTTAAGTTTGCAGCACATTATTGAGTCATATTTGAAGACGACTCATGGTTTTATTGTGTATTTTGTTGTGTGTTATTTTGGTGTGTATGAGCTGTGGTTGTAATTTCTGCTGCTGCAACCTCTTAATGGTGACCTGTGACACGATCCACCAATTTCAGTCAGCTATGAATAGAAACCTGTCACTGGCACCAGTATGCTTTTATATAGGAGTTAAAGTATCTATTTCTGCAGCTATGTTTACTAGAAAAGTTGAAAAAGTCTCTGTAATTACAGGCATTTTTGGTCCATAGTTAAAAGGTCAGATGTGAGGGATGTTTAGAGGTACTGGCTTGTGGCTGGCAGGACGTCTGCTCTAAACATGCTGTACATATGTCTGTGTGTGCCCATGTTTAGGATATACTGTATTTTCTTACAGTCAAGGGGCAAGAATGGCCACCTTGGTGTTAAGGTCACTCCCATCTGGTCGACATGCACACATCAGAAGATTTGAGAACCGCCACCTACCACATGGAGCAATTCTTCTGATGACAGTCACGAGGTTCAGCTCCTGGTGTGGAATGAAAAAAGGTTGCAGATGTTACTGACAGCTGGCATTTGGAGATATAGTGGAGATATGATTGTAACAATAAGTTTTTATGGAACTCTTTATTCACAGTTTTCGTCTCTTTCAGTGTCTTGAGGCTCTGGATCTAATTCAGAATGGATAATTTCACCCACTGTAGCTGTTTTATATTCAGCTGATAAGTTGATGAGAGCAAAGTCCTTTATCCCTTCTGTGCATCCCAGAGTGAAATTTAAAACGTTGTCTGAATTAGATGATAGAGACAACTTTCAACAGAGATTTGCTTTATAAAAACACTCCAAACTTGAGGAACGCTGAAGCAGCTGACTGCTCTAAAGATAATTCACAGAGACCATCATTTTTGAAGATAATGTAGTATTTTGTTTTTTTGTTAAAGAACATAATAAAATAAACACAACATAGAGGATCAGTTTACATGAAGGCGCCGCAGTGTTGTTTTAATTTGTCTTGGGTTGATGGTTGAAGAGCTGCCACTTTCCTGCTGCCCTTAAGGTAGACTTCCTGACTGAAACACTGATCCTGCCACACTCCACGGCACTTCAGACTGGCGTCTGAAGCCACCCAGACGACTGAAGGTCTCTCTCCCTTTGAAGTGAGCTTTGACTTATGACTAAGACCCTCTAAACAGAGTGTAGAAAACTTGCTGTGGAACACAACGCACATGGATGTCGACATGTCTCTGACCAGTTGGCATAGATAATGATTGACACATTCACTCTCTCCCTGTATGTTTATGTCACCTCAGCTTGACTACCACTTTTCCCTTTATGGCAAAGAAGCGGATTTAAAAGTTACAACTTAAAGCTCTTTTATTCAAAGTGTAGTCGTATCCAAGTGCTTTCACTGCAATGCAAACATTTGGAGTTTATTTTTCTGCAAGAATACGCTTTTTTCTTTCTTTTTCTCATTCTTTGGACCTGAGCGTCGCTCTGAACTTGGAGAGCCATAATGTTGTGATTTGTTGCTCTTGGCAGGCAGGGAGCACCTGTAAATCATGGCCAAGCGACAGCCTGTCTCCATTCCCTACCCAACCATAGCTTCCTCCTGGGAATGCAGGGTCCCAAAGTGGAGTTCATGGGCTGCTGGAGAATGTGTTTTAAGGATTCACCTCGAGCTCAGATTCCCATCAACTCCTAGACTCTTGAAGAGACTCAAGGATCAAAACAGCAGTAGATTTTGCTCACACTTTCTGCTCCTGTACGACACCTTGTATACTCTACCTCTCCCCCTCAATGGTGAGATAATGCTTTGATAAGCAGCGTGGTAAACGTAAATAGCTGTGGTTATATTTTTTTCAATAGCTACAAAAGGCTGTTACCTTGAGTAAAAGGTATGGTTTACAACCCAAGGAGGCTGGCTCAGCTGTAAAAGCTTATCTTTGCAGGTGTAAAAGTTTTGTAAATGGGTCATTAAAGTGTTGGCCAACTTCACACATAAAACACGTAAAGGAAGAGGGGGAGGGAGATTACCTCAGATCAGCATGTTTCTGAAGCGTTGAGATGAGGGCTGTAAATCTCTGCTAATATTCCACTGAGCCTTTCAGGAGGCAGCCTTTGATGTGGGTGAGGTAATGTGACCGGCAGTGTTTGCAATGTAAATCTGACGTGGAGAAATGAGGTTTGGCTGTGCGCGCTATCGCTCCACAAAAGGTAGTTCTCCAATCACGGCAGTTATGGGAGAATAAATTGGGAGAGCAAACAACACGTGACCAGAGATTTACACATGAACGTACAAAAACACGCATGCTCACACAATCTACAGACACGTGTCTTTGCAACCTTTCATCCAGAAATGTCAGAGAGTTCATTTACACAGACACACAGTATAATTTGACTGGATGTACAGCTCAGAGCAACACTGTATAGAGGCACACCTCTTTGCAAACAGCTTCCCTCAACCGCACTGAAGTTTTGCTGCTGTGTTTGTGTCTGTGTGTGTGTCTGCCTGACCTGTGTTGTGAACTAGAGTTAACACGGTAAGCCTCTCTGGCATGTGCTGCCTCCCGGAGCCCCTCCAGTCTCGGTGTTGCTGACCATGCACACTTTAATCATAGAGCAGCTTCCTCCGACCTGCGTGGTGATGGATCCTGACTCTGCGGCTATAATTTCCTTCCTGGGTTGCAGGAACAGAAGTGGGTGTGCCGTGACTGAGGGGTGTCAGGCATGGGGCCGTGGAGTCTGGAGAGATGGTGTCTGTCTTTGATGCTTTCTCTGCAATGTCAAATGACACGCAAATCCTCTGGAGTAGGAGAAGTTGAAGGGCTTACCCGTTCCAATTAGTTTTCCTGTTTGGTGTCCACTAAACTGAAGTTATCCTCTGTTTCTGTCTTAATTTTAGTAAAAAAATATGTTTTTGACTTGATATGAGCCACATTCACAAGACAATAGAAATATCTTATTTCAAGTAATTTCAAGTTATTTTTATTTTTTTATTTTTTATTTTTTTAAGTTATTTTTTTGGCTTTTGTGCCTTTATTTGGACAGTGGAGGACAGTGGATAGCGTCGGAAAGGGGAGAGAGAGTGGGGAGTGACATGCGGGAAATAAGCCACAGGTCGAATCCGAACCCGGGCCGCCCGCTCGAGGGCATGCCTCATGGTGCGCAGCCATATCCACTAGGCCATCCGCGCCCCAATTTCAAGTTATTTAAAGAAAAAAATAATGTCTGAATTGCTTGTAAAAACCAGGTGACCATATTCTAAAAACCCAAAAAGAGGACTCCTTACCCGGCCTCTTGAAGGGAAAACCAAAAGATAACCTAGAAAGGACGACAAAGTAGCTTCATTACTCATACATTCATTTGAAATACTCCTTTTCTGTTTGCAATGAATAATTTCTATAATCTACCATAAATATTGTATATGTCCATTTCCGCCAGTTAAATATAGAGCAAATGAAAAACTGGCTTTGTGAAAATGACTTTTTTACTCATATAAAGTCAAAATTTGAAATAAAAGGGCAATATTTGAAGATTAAAAATGTCACAATTAGAAAAATGTTGAAATTTTGACAAATTATTTGAATGTTGCAACTTTTACCCCAGAATTTTACTTAAATCTCTCTTTATTTGGATTTGATTATCTCAAAAT
Organism: Thalassoma bifasciatum; assembly: GCA_008086565.1. Lineage (NCBI taxonomy): Eukaryota > Metazoa > Chordata > Actinopteri > Labriformes > Labridae > Thalassoma > Thalassoma bifasciatum. The sequence goes on along the minus strand of RPOG01000246.1, from coordinate 471,808 downwards.
ATTACTTCTATCTCATTACATAGCCTTTTTAGCTCAAAATTTTGAGTATTCTTATAATTTTGGCTTTTTCAAAATTTGGACGTCTTTTGCAGCATAATTTTGACTTTTTATCTCAATATTTGGCTTTTTATCCTATAACTTTGACTTTTTAGCTCGGAATTCTAACATTTATTGCAAAATTTATCACAAAATTTCTTGCAATATTTCAATTTTATTTTAAAATTTTAACTTTTTATCTCAAAACTTGAAAAGATATTGGCCAAGAAAAATTCTTAACACTTGTCACGATCACACCAAAAAGAGGGGCACAACCACGTAGCTGCAATTTGTCCGTAAAAGTGTTTCCACTTCATAATTTTGTGTCTGATGGCACAGTGCAAACAGTCAGAGTATGTTTTTGTTCATGCTCGACACTTTATCAGATTGGTGCATAGGAATAATAGCAGTTTCCCAACGTTGTGCTTGATTATGAATATCAGTGGTCTGTAGAACAAGCCGAGAAAAACCTGGACAATTTTATAAAATCCCCCCCCCAACATAATTTTGTGACCAAAAGGAGGACATGTCTGGGCTAAAGAGGACTTTGTTCACCTTATGTAACAAAGTCAAGTCAAAAATTTGTCTTTAGATAGCTTGAAATAAGACATACTTCTGGATTTGTCAGTTGAATGTGGCTCATATCAAGTATAGTAAAAATGTAGTTTACTAACAGTAAGACACCAGCACTTGCATAGATTTCAACGTTTGCATTGTAGTATCTTTACTCAGACATGTAATATTTTGAGTAAAACTTGTACAAAAATATGCTCCAGATTTAAAGCATTCACAAGATATCAAACGAATTCAACTCCATAAGATTTACAATCCATGACCTCTGTTAAGGCATCTCATTTCTTATCAAAAGTATGAAACAGCATCATATAACAACTGATATTACTCAGGATTTGGATATTTTTGGAAGACAGAGCATCTGTTCTTCTGAAGCTGATACAATAAATAAAACCTATTCTTCATTTGATGATTTGCTTTAATAAAGACAATCTTGTCATGCTGAAGAACCATCCAGAGACATTATTTAGCCATGGCTCTTAGACTCTGGGTGTTGTAGGAAAATTGGCCTTTCTTTCTTCCCCTCCATAAATGGGACCGTCTCGCGTCAGCTTTGCTCCGTTATACGATTATCAGAGATCTTTATTTCATGTGTGAAAACTGATCCCCTTTGAAGCCTCACTCTGAGGCAGTGCAGCGCTTCACTTCCTTGCATCAACACTATCTCGGCTCCATCTTGGGGCGTCATGTTTTACTGCTTCAAGTGAGTCTGTTTTGTGTTGCTTGAAGGTAAGGAGCACTCCAGTCTGAAAACTGCTAAAGACCCAGGTTTGAGCTGTTGTGTGATGACGACTGGTGGTCTGCTCAATTAATTTCCTCCAGCAGCAGCAGCAGCAGCACCCACATTCACCACACGTTGCAGGATAGGCATTGCTCCAGATTCCAAGTGTTGTGCTTAGTTCTTTGAAACTGCCTCCAGTGTATCTCAGTTTACTGTTTGGGATAGCCGAGGGGGATGGGTATTTCCTCTTCTCAGACATTCTGCAAGTAACACTACACCCATAAGCTAATTTGCAGCTCTTGAACTAATATGTTTTTTTTCTTTTTGTTTTGTGTTCTTACTCCTTAGTTTTCATCTTTGTGAGTGTTTGCACTCCAGAGTTTTAAAAATCCCCATGCCGTACAGCTGTTTTCACCATTAGTTATTCATAAACTTAAGCTGGTGGCGGCTATCCAGGCTAGACAGACTCTGTCAGAACCATTTTATTTGCCAAGTGCATAAGTTTGCAAGCCAAGTAAAAAACATGAAGAAAAGTTAAGTTTGTCATGAAGGAAGAGTGAGGCATCATATATCTTGCACTGTTCCTTTGTGTGTATGATGTTACTTCCAGTCTGATTTACTCATCAGTCAAGTCAAATCTACTATAGTCATTATGAAGCAAGAAAAATTAATAGGATTATTTTTGCTTTCTTTAATGTAATATTTTAACCCCTCTTGCCATGGATGCCTTGGTTTTCTCCTGTTTTAGAGCAGAAATGTAGTTGGACATGCATCACAGCTGTTTCCCTTTTCTCCCTTGTCTCTATCACTCCCTGACGCACCCACTTCACTGAATGACCTTCCATATGTGTTCCTACGCGCTTCATGTGATGCAGCTGCTCAAAACGTTGCAGTCCCAAAGGTGTTTTCTTGCAGAGGGTTGGGGCAGCAGGAGAGACACCCAGCCACAGCCCTAATGAGATTTTTCCTGGTTTTTGATGGCGTGCCAGTAGTTGCTCCAGAGGCCTGCCTCCACTGAGCCCTGGCGCGCGATCAGGGGGAGCTGTCGTCGGCCGCATAAATTGTCAGCTTGTGTGGCGGGTCGTAGAGGCAGACAGCGTAGAGACCAAGAGGCCCTGTGGGACTTTCCCACAATCACATACAAATACATATTACTTGCACTTTAATGTACCCTTTTGCTTTTATGCACAGAGTCACAGCTGAAATAAAAGCCAAGTGGTCCATGTCTGCAGTATCAAAGTAAGGATGACACTGGAGGCAACTTGCTGTCTTAAGTCACCATGTCTGATCTGGGCCATAAAGGACTCGCTGCCCACTTTTTTACTGTCTTTGGATGAAGAACAAGAGACACAATATTGCAATCATAATATGAAACCTGAGCTGCCAAACTTGATGGAATGGACAGTTTTGACAGATCTGCCACTTTCACAATACTCTGGAAACTTGAGTCTTGAGTTGTGATGGTGTGAAATGATAAGATCTCCAGGGGATGTGGAGTCCAGGGCTGCAATTGATTGCAAATCCGATTGATTCACGATATGATCTGCAGCAATATTCTAATTATAGACAATTCTTGAACCTCAAATGCGCCAGTATATCAGATGCAGTTTTTTTTGCAGTAGTTGTTTTATGCTCTTAAACCCTGAACTCAACCCTGCTCAACCAAAGAGCCAAGTTGTTGAAAACTACCTTTGTAAGAGCAACAATCTAAGTGGTGAAAAGAGGAAAAAAAACAGCAAGAAGTTGCAATAAATGTTTGTTCAGGGTGGCAAAAAATTGTCAAAAGCAGCAAAAATGGACGATAAAGGGCAATAATTGGGAGAAAACCAGGAAAACGGTCAGAAAGTAGCAAAACTTTTCGGAGGCCTGGTTACAGTTAACATTTTTTTATTGATCTTCTAATTTTTGGGGTATGATGGGGGGAAAAAATCCATCCAAAAGACTGAGAGCTGATGTTTTCATTGCTTATATGAGTAGAGTGAGTGTTAAGTATGTGTTCAGTAAACAATATTCTTCATAAAAATGCAAATCTGTCCTTGGCACATCAAGAATTCATGCTCCTCACCCATACCATTGATGAGGTTTGCCAAACTAAGCATGCCTTCAGACAGGCAAGTGATGAATGTTGTGATGGTGCAGGCACACTGTGTTCTGTGTGTAAGTCCACTGATCTATCGCTCTAAAAGACGAGGCCTTAACAGCTTTAAACACACAGGAACACACAGCACTTGTCCTCGTGGTTTAAAGAAGCTCAGAAGGAGCTGGGTGTTGCTGAAACAAACTTTTCTCTTGTGGAAAGGACGTCATGTTTGTTGGTCTTGTCTGCTGTGTTGCGCATTGCAGGACCTTAATTTATCCCCTCAAACAGTAAAAACAAATGTAAACCAGATTTTTCTGTTCTTTTATTCATTTGAATCATTTTCTCGCCTATGATGAAGATGCTGTCCCTCTGCTGTCTGCCTGACTCTGATTTAGATCCCCACATCCTCAGCCAACACATGTTGATTAGAAACCTGAGTGTACTTTCAATGAGGACTGTCTACTAGTGTGAAGTTTGGCAGTCAGTTTTCCTATGCCATTAAGGAGTCTTCTTCACTGGCATTTGACCCCTGAATTGACAAAAGTCCAAAGTGAAACCTGTCAGTGTCCTGTTGAATAACAGGAAACATTTTTAAAAACTAATTCTAAAACACATTTAGTTATCTTAGTCATTGTGCATGCAGGCCTTGTCTTCGAATTTATAAAGATCTGGTTTTATTTGCAGCTTGTATCATTCAGATTCACTAACTGTTTGCAAATGTTGCATCAGTGCAGCCTCGTCTTTACTCATTAGTTGAGAAATCGTTTTTAGAGAGGGATGACCAGCATTGCAGTTTGAGTCAAATCCACTTTGAGCTCCCTCATTTCAATCAGGAGTTCAGGCTTTCACAAACTGGACTGACTTACTTTCATTTGTAACATCAACTTAAACATGCAGCTGTTTAACATGCTCTTTATGAAAGATAGCCGGTCTGATTCTTTCTCTTTGACTGTCTCCTAATCTGCTTTTATGCTGCCTTTAGCTTGGTTTGCTGAAGATTATTACATTGGACTCTTTTTTTCTAGTCAGACATTCTGCTGCTGTTTGCTGTTTGATAATGTTCAATGTAAAATAATGCTCCGTTGCACTTTTCACCTCACAGAAAACGTCTGATTTGTTTTTTTTGTCTAACACTCTCACAGACTCTCTTGGTAGATTAGTGAGTCAGGGAATCACAACATGAGTCAGTCGACTCGGGGAGATGAAGCCAAGAGGTGTCAGGAAGATGCTGGATCTTGAAACAGAGATGGTAGTCTTTGTCACAGCACAGAAAAGTGACAGGGATGTAATGTGAATAATCCAAGGTGCTGATGGGATTAGAGAGATAAATCTATCTTAAAGGTCTGAAAAGATTTGGTACTTCTGACTTTAACATCTCACTTTCTTGGAGCTGGGTTGTGAAATTTGCTGTTTTTACTGTTTTTGTGTCTCCTGACTGGTGGGAACAGGGGAAGCTTAGACACAAATGCTCCTTATTTATAGAAATCCTATATGTTGTTTTTCAGTCAAAGGGCAATCTAATCAATCACTGTCAAAGCTTAAAACCAGAGAGCTCAGCCCAAAGTGGTATTGTCATCAAGTCAGTCTGTCTGGTAGAAGTCTTTAAAGACTATATTAGGACAACTTGTCAGTTCCAACATGCAAGATAGGAAATGACCACTTTGGGAAAATGCAATTGTGCATCTACAGATTAAGACTCTTTCACTGTATACCTCTCAAAACATAAAGATGTCTTAATTTTGCAGTGAAAGACCTAAAAAGAGACAAGAGAAGAGCTTGTAAATGCTGATAATCTGACACTCATGGATAAAAATTTCTCCATCTGTGGTTAGACTTGTAATGAAAGGAGGATGAAGTGTGTGTGTATGCGTAAAAAGGAAAAGAGAAGCATGGAGAATTTTCTTTTTTAACACTGCCCAGAGCAAACCCCAAAGTAACCCTAGCTTCCTCATAATACAGTTCTCATCCATCACCATAGACAACAACCAATTAGCACATTCCTCTTCCCCCTTTTTTCTCATGTTCTGGCTAACCCCAGAATAATTTTGGACCATTCATCAAAAACCAGAAATGCATTCAAGTTGCTTAATCTGTGTGTGCATATGTGCATGCATGCATGTGTTGACGTGCACAAGGAATTGAAGGAATGCTTATCAAAGGAGATTTTGGTGCGTGTGTGAGACTGAGGGAAGCAGAAGCCACTGTTATTATTTCTGCAGGCAAATGTCCAGCTTTGATCAAAACCATGATGTGGGTCATGTCATATCTGTGGAACAAAGTGTGTGAGCTGTTATCCTTTGATAAATGTCCTACATCAACAGGTTCAGTGTAGGTGGAACGATTTTCTATTAAAGTAATCCCATGTCCATGAAACAGTATTTAAATTGTAGCATTTGTCATTACAATGTACCATGCTGAGGAAAAACATTTAATGATTGAGCCCTTTTAAAATTGTGTAATGAAAACCAAAGCTGGGATCAGATCAGAACTACTCAGTAATTTGGAAGGTACAACAGGCCCTACAAATGGACTTTTAGAAGTCGCCACATTCAATCTAACACGGATAAAATGAAATGGGCATTGAAAATGTTACAGGTGTGAGTATTTTGGTATATTTGGTATTCTTGGTTCAGCTGTTTAACGTCTCCCCATGGAGGTTGCAGCTCTTGGATATGCATCAGCTGCTGCACAGACCCCTGGTAACAGACATAAACTGGATGTTATTCTCCACTGACTTCCTGTTCCTTGTGACCTTTTTATCAAATAGAGACAAGAATACCCTCACCAATTCTTTTATTATGAGATAAAATGAATTTCTTGTAAAACTGAAGCAGGTGAAACCCAAGTCTTTTGGTTCAAAGATTCAAGATCCAAAGAGTTTATTGTCATGTGCATGGTAAAGAAATGTGTTTCCTTGTACAATGAAATCTTTTTTTTGCTGTCCACCAAGAGTGCTGATGATAAAATAAAATATTTCAAAGATTTATTCTTTTAAAGGTGTGCACTCACCTGATTTTTGACCCCAGTACTCACACTCAAGCTTGAACAAAAGATAATTTGGCCATGCGCTGAGTCTAAAACCATGTACTTCTGCGCATACAGTTACTGTTTCAAGTGCATACGTGTATACACATTGACAGTATGGAAAAAAGCAGCACAGTTGTGAAATGCAATTTTCATTCCTGGTAAGTGCAAAGCTGCAGTGTTTGATTTGGGACAGCACAACCCTGTAAGACTTTGAGCACCGTTCAAGGAAGTGCAAAGTGTACGCAGTGCAATTCATGTGGGTGCACTTACGGCAGTATGCTGTAAATTTGTCACAGATCCTGCTCTATGAACAGGATTGTTCTTTTTTGCAGTAAAGTTGATTGTCATTGACTTGACAAGTTTTTTTTCTTGCATGAAAAGTATGATTTAGTAATCCATCTCTATTCCTGTGTCTTGACTTTTGGTGAAATGAAACACCTCTTATTGGGCTGTTCATTGAAACCGATTGTTGGTTTGAGTTTGGTTCACGGTTCTTTTATTCTTTTCCTGAATCCAAAAGTATATGACTGATGTCAGAAAGGCAGACCATGTTTAGATGGCTCTGGACCAGAGGCCAGATTGGGATATGTGTTGACTCACTCATGTAAACAAACATTTATCAACAGTCCCTGCCTCAGGGCATCTGACATTCTGACAATTGGTCAGTCTCTCCAATGGTTTTCTGTATTCTCTCCTCTTGGCTGCTCACTGTGCTGTGGCCAGACCAGCACCGGTCTGTGGAAGGTGGGATCACACCATCTGACCTCCTACCTCTCTGGATTGAACTGTCACAGTCCCACCAATGACAAACACACATGCTCATGCACAAGTTCCAAAGGATCACTTTTTGTTGCATGTTGAATAAAACCTCTTATTTTTCCTGTGTACATTTTTCTCTTCCTATGTTCTAGCTGACCTGCTTTAGGTAGTTTGGGTGTAGTTAAACTTGGCAATAAAGCTCAGGGTGGGTCTTGAAATGTGTATGTGTGTACGGATGTGAGCGTGCATATGTGTTTGTCAGCTCGTGAGTAATGGTTTTCTGGCCAGATGACTGTAATGCCACATGGATACCTGAGCCAGAGTTTTCCGTAGTGAAGCCCTGGGGATCACATGTCTCTCCAGTCTCTGTGGTATGCACTACCAGACAGAGCTGCCAGGAGAGGAGGCCTGGGTGAACACAGTCTGGGATAAAAAACAAGCCGCTGAACGTATCCCTGCAAGGACAGCTTTCCTGCCACAGAAATAGCCCCACCAGCAGCCCTCTCTCTCAGAGTTCTCTGCAGGACCGGCGACAGTGACTTAGATACTTATTTCATAGTTTCAATTCTAACTGCCAGTCTTAAGCCCAGTTAGTTTCAGTCCTGCAATTACCCTCCTCTTAAACTTTCCACTGCTGTTTAGACCGAGTGCAGGGTTGTCAAACTGTGCATATATAGATATATAAACGCTGTAATTTTGATTTTGGCTTGTCTCTGGTGCTGAAAAGCTGTCCTGTGGATTTGCACCGTTAAACATGTTTGTTTTTATGTGAAAAGATATGGTGCTGCTCCATCATATGGCTTGACACAGTGATGGATGTGTTTTCATTTCTTTCAGGACTCTCTGGAAGAAGCATGTGCTGAAGGAATTGGTGATGAACACTACCGTTTAGAAGGTAAGCCAAAGCCTAATTCGTTGATTTCACTGGTTGTGGTCTCCTTGTTTTGATTTGAATGGAAACCTGCACACTTGCATTTGCCCTCCTAGGATTTGTTTGTTTTCCTGTGAGTTGTTCATCTTCTCCTCTTTGCACCACACCCACCCACCCAACAAACCAAATGCGCCTGATGAGGTCCCCTTCACCTTCCCTCCCGTCTCTCCTCCTCCTCATTCGTCTCTCATCCATTCCTCCCTCCGGTGCTCTGCAAAGTGCCTTCATTCCTCCATGTTTTTTCCCCAGTGTGATGTGATCCTGGATTAAGAGCTCCAGGAGGAGAAAGTCTCTCCCTCCCATTTAAAGACAAGATTGGACGTGAGATGGAGACAGAAATGCCGAGTTGAATGAGAGCAGCCCAGAATTTGAAACACATCGCACAAAACTCACTTTTGTTTTATCTCTGCTCCGCTGGGTAAAAGACAAATTGAAGAGCTGAGACATACAATGGCTGGAATGATTTTTAATCAGTGGGTTTGCTCTGATCATTCTCAAAGGTTAAGAGAGAAGCCCTCAATCATTTCACTCAATAAACACAGCAAAGATAATGCAAGAATTGTTTCTATGTTTCAAAACTCCAAATTGTTCAGAGTCATCATATTTGCTTATGGCTATCAAGGAGAAACAACTGTGTTGCATTTTGAGGTGACAGTGTCATATCTTTGAAGAGACAATTTCGAGTCTCAGTTAGGAAGAATGTGGGAATACAAGTTTTGCTACCCTGCTTTGCACCATCTTCAAAAGTGGATTAGAGATGAAATATTTTTGTTTCATACCGGTAGACTTTTCATAAGTCTCACCCTTCTGGAGATAGTATCGGAGTTTTCGCAAGAGTCAGGTGAATACCATCAAGTTTTATCGTCTTCCAGAGATCGTTTGTTTCTTCTTTCACTTTATTTCTGATTAGTGAACATTTCCCACAGGCTCATATAGATTTTCTTTGACACTTCTTTCAGCACTATGAGACTTGAAAAAAGATAGCTCTGAAGGATTATGGATGGCCCTTTCACGGCATGCTTGTAGTTCAGCAGTCAGATTCATCATCTTTACATCTGTCAAAGATGCTTCTGAAGGTACAAATGAGATGGATTGCGTGGAAGGAGAGATGACAGAACAACTAACCCTCATGAAAGCTACCCTTATTTTGGGTTCAGGGTAGAAATTCAAGGCAGTTGAAAAGAGTGGACATTGGTGCGTTTCAGATGCTTAACAAAAGTATGTTCAAGTTCTTCTAACCGTTAGTTTCCTCCCCTCATTTCTGATTGTTTACATAGAAGCAAGGGATGACTATCAAGAACTGGTTCCTCTTAAGAACCGATGAGAAATGGTTCAAACCATGAACATCATCTGGAGCAGATGACCTTCACAGCCACTATTCTGTCCCAGCTAGCTTAGCTTAGCTGATAAATGACATGCTAATGTGCATTGGAAATTGTATTGATACGATTAGCATACATCGATAGTACTTCAGTTTTAAAACAGAATTTCAACTTTCATCACAGAAACGTCACAATAAATTGTCAAAATACAGGCAGGTAAATGTTTTCCAAACAGGAAGTGTAGACCCATGGCTGACTTCGACATAACTACAGCAAACTCAAGTTTCCAAACACCTCAAAGCATTGTTAGGTGCCCCACTTCAGCCAATAACCTACAATACATCAACATTTCATGATGTGCAATTTTTACTTATTTTTTTTTATTTATTTACGTCTGAAGATATCTTAATCCATTAACCAATTTCATATTTATTTACTTATAAACTCAATAGAATAATATTTACTTGGAAAACCTGCAAAGCCTATGTTTTTTTTACGCAGAAAATTTACAGGAAGAACTGGTAAGGGAATTGATAAAAACTGGATCGATAAGCAGAATTGACAAGGGTATTGAAAAAAATGAAGTCAAAACCCATCCCTAGTTACTTTTCTCCCCTCGTTGTTGATTGTCTACCTAGAAGCATCCCTGAATATGAAAAACCTTGCTCTTGAATTCTTCAGAGAATGATTCTATAGGAGTAAAAAAAAGTTTCAGTCATCACAAAGGCCTTACACAAAACATCAGTCTGTCTTTAAACTGGCCAGTAGGATGTGTGTGGTGGGACAGGTCTTGTTATTTGTAATACAGTAACACATGAATGCTGGGTGCGATTGCCTAAAGTGTGTCAGTTTCTTCGACCTGCCCTCTTTTCCTTTTGTGTGTGTACGAGTGTGTGCGTGCACGTGGGCGAGGAGCACGGCTGCTGGAACAGCCTTGGCTGGGAGGGTGCCTGCCTCGGCTGCCCTCGTCTTGCCCCTCAGATCTGATGTGCAGCCAATCCCCCTGGCTCAGCTCCTCTCATAAAAAGGCGGCTTATGTCTGTGGTGGTGGTGGGGGGTGCAGGGGGAGGAGGGTGATAGCAGATTACTGTTACTCCTCCCGGCATTTCATTAGCTTGGAGATAGGCATCGCACCACCATATTGAGCCTGCTACGGAACAGATTTGCCCTCGCACACAATGTTCCCTTTGAGCACCTCAGATGATCAAACAGCAGGACCCCAAATACTGCTCCTCTCCAAAAAGTTGGTAAAAGCTCCCTGGGATGATGCCTTTCATTTCTGGCATTTCCCCTACCCTGGGATGAGACAGGTCTGCTTTGATCTGCTTTGGATCAGGAGGAAAGAAATTGGGCTGTTGTGTCTGCTCCGTTGGCGAGCAAACAAACAGTGTTTCAGATTTGACTTGGCTTAATTAATTAGTAATTCTGTTTTACAGCGGGTCTGATCCTCTTCCAAAAGGTTTGAGAATGGGACTTCAAAGTGTGGTGGAGGGAGAGAAGTGCAGGGGAGGGTGGAGAGAAAAGGGGTGTGGTTTGTCCATGGGTGTGCACACAGCATCCAGAGTGGTGATTGGATGAAAGAGGAAGGCTGGTGATTGTGCAAACTCAAATGAGCAGAGTTGAAACATGCAGGGGCTGTGGGTGGGTATGGCTTTAAACAAGCGTATGCACATTAACATATGTAAGGATCAAGCAAGGGGCATCTGTTTGAGTCTTGCAAAAGAGCCAGCATGTACACCTTCCAAATCTCTGTTGCATGTTGTGCGTGTATTTGCAGTCTCATGTGTCAAACAAATGGAAGATTTCAAAGCAGTGAAGGATATCCGGTAGCATTACATCTGGGCCAGCGTCCAACAGTGAAACTAAAGCAGTGAACCAGACGAGTGTTATTTTTGTCCAACAGAGTGGTCCACCTTTCAATGAAGTGCAATCCATAGATACACAAGTGTTAACTGTAGACACGGACGTAACACAACAACAACAGAAGTCAACAGTTCAAATAACACCTGTGTACAGATTTTTAAGAGCGTCAGAGAGCCTGTCACCTCAACAGGAATTTCTCACTTTAAACTCTGTTAAGGGGAATCTGTGTTGTTATACTGTATGCTAGAAAGAAGCTATTGCTGACTTCTAGGATATGGAAATGTTCCTCACAGGTCATCACTTTGAGTGGATATGACAGATTAGTACTACTCTCTCTGGGCTGTCTGACGTTGCTGAATGTCTGGATGTTAATGTACGGTGAATGTCATTCCATAAAGTGATGAGCTCTGCTGCACTGAGCTGGGGACTCGAGGGTCTCCTGGAGGCCTTTTGATGTTCACATGCTGTTTCCAATCCAGCCTTTATATCCAAATGCCACATAATATTCTGTTATGTGAAAGACATGTTAATGTCATTCAGTTTCATGTTATACATACCCTCTTAGTGTGAACCACCTGGGATATAGTCTAGAAATTTTACTTCATTTTCACATTTGCGGCTGATTGAAAATCTCTGGCTGTGAAAATTTTCTGTCACAGCTTTGACATAATTTGTTTTTACATTGAAATGATAATTCTTCTGTTATCTTAACATTACTATTCAGATTCAACGACATTCCACTTAAAACATGCAATGATTAACGCTACACGTGAAAAATAATACTGCCTCACAGCACCAGCTGCCATTAGGGGGCTTGTAGGTTTATTTCAACCACGAGCCATTGAATGTGTAGAACATCTTAATTACTCGTGCCAAACTCAGAAGTCAGGGCAAACATGTTACACTCACGGCAACAGTATATCTTCAGATTAAAACTGCATGCATTTCAATCCTTAGGCCCTTATTTTATATGTGTGTGTGTGTTTGTGTCATTTCAGTGGCTTTACCTCCAGAGAAGGCAAGCAGCTGCTGTGTGGAGGAGAAGATGCAGGAGAGGGGCAGCCAATCCCCCGCAGGGCCACAGAAGCAGCTCCAGTTTGAAGTGAGTGCCGACACCAATAGGCTCTTTAGAACTTCCTCTCTGGATTAAATAGGGCGATGGCAGGGCAGGGCACAAACACACACACACACACACACACACACACACACACACACACACACACACACATATGTATGCACATAAACACTTACACTGGATGATATTTAAAAAGTTTAATGCTGTTTTGTTTTTAGGAGCTGGAGTGTGCCGTGTCCGTGGAGGAAGATAACAGGCAGGAGTGGACATTCACCCTTTATGACTTTGACAACAATGGAAAAGTCACCAGAGAGGTAAAGATATTATTCTCCAAGTTTGTCAGTTTGTCTGGAGATGGTTAACACACTCTTACATTACACAATGTACGAAGTAAGAGTTTTATGGATGAATACTGACACTAAAGTTGCTATTTTCTAATGTGTTATATTGATTGTGTCATGAGTTTTAACTATCGGCTGATTTTAGGAGACAAAATGAAACCAACAGTGATGGCTCTGTAATTTACAAAAGCAACAAAACAATCAGTTATAAGACAGACCGTTTCGTGGTGCTTTTATTGTAACTTTTAATGTCCTCACCAACCAAGAGAAGCGAGGTGTCGGGGCTGTGACAGATTTTCCTGTGACAAAAACAATTCACGCAAATCACAGTATTACTTGTAGTGATAGGTACTGATAACCTGTTCCTGTAGGAACCAATCAGAAATGGTTCAATCCACCAGCATCATTTGCCTTGTCAATTTTTTACATTGCACCAGAGCTGCTGTACATGACAGAGATCAAGGATCCATTGACCGTGTGAAAAGAGTTTTACTTTTTAAAAAATGTATGTCCAGAGATATCCAGATTCAGATCTTTGCTTTCATGTAAAAAGTGCAGCAGCAGTAGCTAAGCCTTCATACTGCAGTGAAGGCTTGTAGGCTGGTTTTCATACTCTGTATAATAAATGGACATAGTCACTGTAATGTCACCATTTTGTTTCTGAAGCAGAGTTTTGTAGCCTTTTGTTAGTGGTTGTCTTCATAGAAATGCTTATTCACCTAACTTTGTAAAATCTTGTATGAGGTGGAGTTAATAGTTTAGTCTTAACCTGTAACCCTAACAGCTACAGTGTGCTCACCTGTCAGCCAAGTCATCCATTATCAAAATTAGGTAAAACTTTTAAAGATAAAATAAATAATAGAAATATAATTCACCTCTCATACAGTAAGCTGATGATTTATTCAGACTAAAAGTGTCCATTGATTAGGCTGCTTTGCAAATGCTTTGGCAAACAGCTCAGTGACTAAAAATATCACTTTTCATTTGAATACACGTAATAATCACTCAGTTATATATCTATACATCTTTTAGGCTATTCTGGTAATACCAGACCTCTGAAATTTTGTAAGGATAGAGTCTACAACCCCACCCTAATCTTTTTCTCAAGAGCTAAACTCAGTGACATCTGTGAGTTTCCACTCCTGCAAGGTAACTTGTGGCTTGCGTGTGCCTGGTAAAGATCTGAGAGAACATCCAGAAAGGCTGTGTTTTTTGAAAACAACTAGAAGCAGTGCAAAAAGACTGAAGCTGTCCTCTGTGTGGTTAGCTGTGCAGTTTTTTTGGCATTGCCTGTGGCTCTGTGGCTCATGAGACGGCAGGAAGCAGCTTGAAGGGGATAGACGAGCTTTCTTCCTCAGCTCTTTTTTATCTCTTCAAACAAATGAAAAACTTAAAGGGAGCCAGAAAATGCCCAAAAAGATCTTATTTTGTTTTATTTTATTTTGATATTTTCCTCAGTGTGACTGTCTCTGATTCAGTCTCCCAAGAATCACAGTAGTCATTTTTGTTATAACTTGAGCAAGTTTGTGGTGAGGGCTTAATTCTCTTCAGTTTTGCTTCCAAAGCACAACATTAATCAGATTTCAAATACTGCATCAGCAAGTTCATGTCAATTACAGCTCTTGTGATTATTATTTTTTGTTTAAAAAGATGCAGCACAAAGGGAGTCATGAGCTTAATATACAAAGTTCTTACAAGCCTCAAACAGAGAACAATATTGCGTTTTAAAATCCACAAGACACTACTTGATTTTGTGAGGAAATAAAGCAGTCCATAACCTGGCTGGAAAAGGTGATTACTTTAATATTCGATGTACTTGATCCCCTGTTTGCATTTGTTAAAAAAGGTAAATACATTAGTCTTCAAAATGTCAACAAATTAAGGAATGTGCTTCACAATTTCAGCGTATTTTAATGTCTTCAAACAGTTTTTATGTACAGGTTTTTGGGAACAGCTTTATCCACAGGGGCACCCGACAATCAAGCATTTCTCATTTGAGCTTTAATATCTGGAAAATAAGCATTTTAACTTGACTTTGTTAGCCATAGATTAAAATATGAGCCTTTATCTTCCCAAAAATGATTGGTTTGAATGAAATTTGAGAACTCTTAAACCTGTAATTCCTTATAGTCTTTCTGTGTCTTAAACACTTAGAAGAAGTTTTCATGTTACTTCCTTCTCTTATCAGTCCTGACATCTCAATCAGACTCCTCAGCTACTGCTCAGACATTTACTTGAGTCTATGACCTGTCTGTAAACCCTGTCTGATCGCTTCACTTGGAGAGCTGAACTACAATAGACATCCGTCTCTCATCACTTTTGTCTGTTGTCTGAGGCAAATCTTGAAATACCTTGCCACCATGAGGCATATGATGCAGAGAACAAAGCTCAGGGATTTTTATCTGAAGCAGATTATTGATAAGAATCTTCAACTCTGTTCCCTTTTTCATTTTTCTGCACTGACAGTCTCTCCACCATTGTCATCCATTGACTTTGTTACATGTGGTATTTATCGTAACTGAATCTCTTCTGAAATCAGTGTATTAAAAAGCTTAAACTCACTTCTGCCTCTCAATTTCCACAGGACATCACCAGCCTTTTACACACCATCTACGAGGTTGTGGATGCCTCTGTCAACCATTCTCCCAGCAGCAGCAAAACACTGCGGGTCAAACTCTCAGTGGCTCCTGACTCTAGCCAGCGGTGGAGGAGTTGCACACAGGGTGCAGCAGGTAAGACCCACATTGATGTGTTGAGTCGGGGTGGAGGAGAAAAAGAGGGCATTTTGGGGTCCCTCTTGTGTTGCGTGCTGTCAGCTCACCCAGAGATGTGTTTGTTGTCATGCAGAAAGGCGGCTGCTTCAGGCCTGTCAGAGCTTTGTTCCTCACAGCTTAGGCGTCGCTCCATCTCTCCCACTCAATGGGGTTCATTTTTAATGATGGGGGAGTGACAGAGCTAAGAGAGGGCCCCCTCCCTTAGCGCCTTCAAATACTCTGAAAGAAACCTTAAGAGATGTGCTGGGTCCTTTTGATAACCACAGCCATTTTTCTTTTCTCCAAAGTTCCCTTTTTTCCTACCTCTCTTCCTCCCCCTTCTCAGAGCTGCCGGGAAAATATAGCTACGTTCAACTTAACTTTTCTCACTGACGACTTGGTAAACAAGTAGTCAGGGAAAAAATATCTCAAAAAGTATATATTGCTCTCTGTTTGTGTCTTAGCTATAAATATCTGTCGAGAGATTCAAACAGAGCAAGCTTTGAAAGTATTGTTGCTTGCCTTCATGCTAATTTGAAACTGCATCAGATCTCTCGTCCCTAATAAACTATTTCTGCATGTTTTTTTGTTTCACTCTGTGCCTTGTAAGAGGCTGCGGGTTGAAAATAGAATAAATGAACTATTGTTGTTTTTCTTTTCTATAGATCTTCAAAGTTAAACTCCAAAACAAAGGTTGCTTTCTTCTCAAGCTTGTGTGACTGTTGTCATGTGTGAGTGTATGTCTGTGGGTGAATGAGTGTGAGTGTGTGTGTGTGTGTGTGTGTGTGTGTGTGTGTGTGTGTGTGTTGTTGCTCTGTAGAACTCTCTTTGATAATAGCCTCCTGTCTTTCACACGTACACAGACACCTCCCACCCCAGAGAGAAAAATGACAAGTGCATAGACGACCCCAAGAGTGCAGACAAGAAGAGTCGAGCTCTCCTAAGGTAAACTTACCTCTCTTTCACAGTTCAGTTTCTGTTGTTCGAGTTTGTGGTGCCAACAAGAGAGATTGTCATACAGTTTTTAACACATCAATGAAAATAACATCCATATTTTTAAAGAGAACGCTTTCTCGGTTACCACGTCTTGGGACTGAGGTTGTTTGAGCGAGGATTCACACGTGGGATCTGCAATGGAGCTTTACTTTTTAATTACTATTGCCTAAATGTAGCCTCTCTGTACAGAGGATGGGTTAACAGCAGAAGGGGGAGTCAGCCCCCTTAACACACTGTTCAAATCCTCCCATCAGAGGTCGAAACCTGTGATTTTCCAGTTGCAATCTCACTTCTCTAACAATTACTCTGCTACTTCCTGATCATAAAGAACACTTGTTTGACTTTCTCCAAACACTAAACCTCTCAGGCCAAAACTGCTACCTAATGAGAGGTGCCGCTTGTGTCCACAGGCGCCACCACAGTGACCACCACACCCAGCCGGGCTGCCAGCGCCACTGTGTGGATGAGAACCTGGAACGCAGGAACCACTACTTGGACCTGGCAGGCATTGAAAACTACACATCCCGCTTCGGAGCTGGTGAGTGGATGGGGGCCAGGGGTGTAGAGGGGGAGAGAGGAGGGAAAATCACAGGCTGTGGCCCTTTGAAGCTGTATCCAGGGGCCCTCATTACTGCGGCACCTGCTTGGAGCCATTAGGTGAAACTAGCAGCCCACTGCGCTTCTCGCCAGTGCAAACATCTGGGCACCGGCAAGCACAATACATCAAGTGTTCAAGGCTAAAGCCCATCAACAGAACAAGCTGTTGTGATGTGAAGTATAAGGTTTAATAAGCAGCAACCTTGATCCAATAGGCAGATTTGACATATGATTATTCAAATGTTGGTCTTATTAGGAAAGTGCCAACAGAGATGTGCTCTTTGTCACATTGTTTCAGAGTAATCTGCATCAAGAGGGAAGCTGAAAAAAAGGTGTCAGAATGTTAACATGGGGTTAACATTAGCCAATGGGATATTTCTACTTTTCTGTCAACCCTTTATTTAATGCTCATGAAATGAGTTTGGGTCGGTCTTATTAATATTGTATCTCTACAGCCTTCATCAGTATTATTGTAATGCTCGTTCTCAGTGAGGAAAAATTAACATTGGGGTCTGTTTCCTTTAAAGCTACTGCCACAGAGCCCTCAAAAGCAGAGCCTCAGACCCGTTCATCCAACCAGACTCGTTCTCGCTCACACGAGCCAGAAAATGGTCATTCACATGCCCACCACCGCCGCCTGCACTCAGTTGTGGACACCGTTTCTCCAGACAGCCTCAACCCGTCCCGTACGCGAGGCCAAGACTCAGGGAAACACGCCCTCCGGTCTCCTAAAACACACAACCGCACACCACCTGCGCATACCAGTGGAAGGGTGATGAGAAGTCGAGGTGCACCCCCTCCCCCAGCGCTACCTAGCCAGACCCCTCCTCACCAATCCACTGCCCCCTACCGCAAGCACAAGCAGCGGTCAAAGGACAGCCAAGTGCACAGGGCCTTACAGGGCCCTCTGGCTACTCCAGGACCAGTGGTGGAGAGGGAGCAGGTGAGGGACCTGCCCAGTGTGCTGCTGTATGAGGGGGGGCTGGCACAAGTGGTACAGCGGCATGAGCACCACCACCACCATGAACACCATCACCACTACCATCACTTTTACCAGTCCTGAATTTTCACTCTGGCTGGACAACTCAGCTGACCTGCAACCCCACAAAACCCCACGAGGCCAGCAGACACTGACTGCTGTGAGGTCCTTCCACCAACACAGGGATGCTGCAGATTGTGCAGCACTGCAGGAGCTTTGTAGAGAACCGAAGGGGCCTCCCAGTGCTGAGGGGTTATTAATCAGTGTTATTCTGAAGTTGGTCAGACATTCAAAAGCTTGGGTATGCAGCAGAACATTGATTCAGAGCCACTGTACTCCTAAGACTAAGGATCACAGCGAAGGGGGAAGAGAAATAATACAGAATGACAATTAAATAAACAACCCAGAAGGTCCTCTTCCTCCAAGTCTGTAATCCTCTTCATGATGAAAGACTCCAAAACCAGCACCACAACCTTTTCAGACCACTAAGCCAAATGTTCTTTAAGGAGAAGTGGGGACAAGAGAAAGAAAGACTGTGACGTAAAGGTGAAAATATGAAGGAATATAGGTGAGAGCAGGGCATGGTTTATGTGTGTGTGTGTGTGTGTGTGTGTGTGTGTGTGTATGTGTGTGTAAGTGTGTGCGTGTATGTGTGTGCGTGTATGTGTGTGGTTGCATATGTGAGTGTCACGACACTGGTGTCTGTTAAAAACCACTTGAAGTACACTCATGGGTGCGTGAGTATCTAAAGCAGGCTGTCAGGCAGGTTTTTTAAGATGAAGATGAAGATTCTGATTTAAGCACGCAATACCCCGTAAGCAAAAATGGGAAGGAAAATGATGAAATGCTACAAAGTTCAAGGACAAAAAAAAGAACAAGAGATCCCGAATCCGCTGCTACCTCTAATTTTATCCTAATTGTTGTAATGTTGACTTTGATCAAGAGGTTATTTTCAAATTACTATGAAACTTTTTTGAAAGAAAAAGAAATTGTGTCACTATCTTCAGTTCTGAAGTGTCGAGAAGCTCCTTACTTTTATCAACTAACATTAACTGTACATACGGTATATATTGTTATCGATTTTATAAGCTTTATATGTGATTTCTTTGTATTCACTATCTGCAGCTTTTGTTGTGTTTTACTTCACAATCCAGATTTATAAAACCACTTTGAGCCCTATTTTGACAACACAGCTATATTCATTGCACACATCTTCCTCTGTTTGAACTTTCATATCACATTATGACAGTGAACTCTTGCCGAGTTATGACTCCTAAATGACTTAAACAGTGCTGAGATGACATCCTACTCTATTTCAATGACCATAGATTGTTTTTCTTTTTTGTACCAGTGTGAAGGTCCTGGATGAAAATGATGCAGGAACTTTTTTTTGATAAGTTTTGTAAAACTAAAAACAAAATTTTCTAAACTTGCTAAACATGAAGTATCACTCCAACTGCTTGTGTTGTCTTTTAAAATACCTCCATTTCAAAGCTTTTCAGATGTTTCCGTGCCAGCAGTGTTAGTAGACAAAAAACTTTCTTTTTATATCTCAAAATCTTTTTGCATAAAACAAAACAATTAATTACTTGATATATGAAGCCAGTCAGGCAGAGGGGTTTTCCATTAAGTAATAGGAGAAGTTTTGTTTCCACTTTTTACGAAAGGAATCGTTTTGCTGAGCATGCATGGATTTTCCTCTGACGTCTTCCCTCATATCTACACATTTACATAATTTTGCAGCTGCAGGTGCAGCACTGGACTCTGTTTTTTGGGCTGGCACCACTCTGAATCAGCTTTCTGGTCCCTGGGCTAACACGGTTGCTCCCTCTGTTTCCATGACATCCTCCTGTCTGCCAGCTGTCAGCAGGTCTTTCACCGCGCGTCATGTGGCCTCAGAGCTCAGCCAACAAGGCTCTGTTTGTAGTGCTGCTGGGCAGGGGGTGGCTCTTTCAGCTGTCCCATTCCTCTGGTGCTGGATAACACTGGGCCCGACCCACAGTCTCTTCTAGACCCATAACTCACTTTTGCTGCTCACTTGCCAGCCCTGGTCAGTCCACGATGCCCAACGGGCACAGTTATAAACATGTCGATGTGTGGCACCTATAACAAAAACAGTGAATTAAAAACTGTCACATAGTTAAGGGTGTTGATCACCTGACAACATTAAGGCACTTCAGGTTGTTAATGGTAGCTGGCTTACATTGAAATCCAACAACAGTTTTTGCTTGTCCCTTAACCTCTTACACCGTGTTTGTTAGTTTGCTATCAACATGCACATTTGTTTTTGATGAGCAAGAATGCAGTGTATGTCAGTCCAGTCCTGAGCCCAGCACTGCCCTCTCACAGCTGCAGGCTTTCCTAAAGCAGAGGCACCGGTCAGGCGGCTCGTCTCACGTTAACCGGTGGTTAGAAACAGCGTTGATTCATGAAGGGGATCACAGCTGTGCTCCATACCTCAGCTTCCTCATCTCACACTGCTTTCCCCGCACAAGTCTTAATGCTGAAGCTCTCGTAACTTTGTAATTCCTTTGTCAGTGGTTTTCCCCTCCCCAGAAACAGTGTTGATACTGTAGCAGTGCGACTCTCCAAATTTAAGCTGTGTGGAATTGGTAGTTTGGCTGCATGACCGGACAGCACACAGGCGGCAGCTACTCCTGCAGGGTGGTCCAATTCGACACAGTGAGCGAGAGCTTCTGAAGGAATTTGGGTGAAAGGCCTGATCAGAACCACCACCAGGTTGCAGTTTTTTAACTTCGTTTACCCTGAGAGAGATTCACTGAACACACGGAAATCACATTTCTTTTCATGTCCCGCTTCACATTCATACAATCACCTGAAGTCACAGAGTGGAAACACGCTTTCATATGGTAGACTTCAAAGCAACATTACTGGAGAAACTGGAGGGGAAATGCCTAGCTTAAGAGCACCTCAAAAGTATCTGTGGTGAGTTGGAGAAGTTTTTTTGTAAGAGTTTTGTCACACAGAGTTTACAGGACACTCTGGGGAATTAACTTCCTTTGGAGACTTTTTAACCTTAGGCTACTGTCAAAATCTCTCTTCTTTTTTCATACTGTGGCAATATATCTATATTTTTGGATCTAAAAAAAAAAATACATGGAAACGTACCAGCCCGTTTTTTATGTCAAACTATGAATGCCTCTTTTCATAACAAGATGCACATCAAATCATGCAATTTCGAAGTGTCTGCATTCACCATTCTCTCGCTTTGTAAAGAACTGTCAGTATTTATAGTCACTTTTCCATGTCAACACAGTCTATTTTCCACCCCTTCCTTTCTTCTGATCATTTATCTATTGATTTTGAAATATAGTATGCATAAAGTGGACTGCAGAAAGGATGAACCAGCTTCATGTTGAAAGAATACAAGGCTTATTTATAATGAAATAAACTTAAAGCTATCTCACTTGCCTTCTCCAGGCTCCACCATGTCAATCCCAGGTAACAAGTAAATGATGAACTGTCTCCTTCACAGACAAGTTAACACACAGACACCCTCTCACTTGGTGTTTAAAACGAAAGTTGTTTAGCACTAGCTGTTATATCCCTCTTCCCATCCTTTTTAAGGTTTTTTCATCCCCTGTTTAGTTTATATAGATTGTTTTTGTTTAATTGGTTTATTTATTTGATAGCAGATCTGTGCCAAGGGAAAATACCCTTTTATTAAAGTATGAACTTGTTCCTTATTAAAACTGACTTCTGGCTCTTTTTTCTTTATTCATTTGTTTTTTTTGCTTTCAATGAAGGATTATACAACTGTGGTCTCACTGATTACTTTCTTCAGATTATAGGATCTTAGAAATATAACTATATCAGAATGTGTAGCCTAGCAATTAGTTGGCCCAGAGTAGCTTCATCCTGGACAGGTCACCAATGTCAACACAGACAGACAACCATTTACACACTCACTCACTTTCAGGTAACTTAAAGTGACCAATCAACCAGGTGAGTTTTTTTTTTCTTCCTTTTTTGGACTGAGAGGAAGCAGGAGTAGAAACACATGCAAGCATGAGAAGGCCCCTGCCCTATATAGGGGTCCTGTGCATGACTCAAACCAGGAACCCTCCTGCTGTGAGGCAACCACTTCTTTACTCTGCAACCAAAAATTAAACCAGTGGACTGTTATTTTTTAGTACACATAGCTACGATTCAAAATCATGAATGAGATCATCCATGAATATCTGCATTGGCACTGCCACAGTTTTACAATTCAGAAACAGTAATGAAAGCTAAATTGAACTATCAGACATTCACCAACAAAGTGTATGCACCACACATACAAAAGCCTCAGAGTCCTGCTGTGTGGTGACAGCGAGAGCCACTGAAAATGACTAAGATAATTTTTAGCCATATGGAGCTATTAGGATCAAAACAAGATGACATCGGATTTGGGTGAGAGAAAGCATGTGCTATTTGGGACAAGATGCCTTTGCGTACATTCCTAAAAGTAGACTAAATTCTGATTGAGTCTGTCATGAATAGGAGGCTTTACCTTTGATATTGATTAAATTTCTCATGGGGCTGTTCATTTTGGTGTTGAATATTTTCCCTTTGTCTTTTTTTGTCATAACGTGTTGTGTTGTGTTCATGTGTGTGTGTGTGTGTGTGTGTGTGTGTGTGTGTATGTGTATGTGTATGTGTATGTGTATGTGAAGCTGTATCTTAACTGTGGTGTGTCACAGAGGGTTCCCAAATCTGGCTGACCACAGCTGCTCACCATGCCACACTCTCTACATGCACTCACACTTTCATCTGCAGCTTAGCAGCTTATCTCTGGTCAGGGCAACCACAGCGAGTCTGCCTCTTGGCAATGTGATATGCCCTCCTCTCACGAACATGGCTATTTGTGTAAGCGAGGCAGTGTAACCCAAAGAACTTATATCATCGTTACAAATGGTTTCTGTCCTAACACAGCTTACCGTGTTATAATTACTGCTGCTTCACACTTTTCAGCCATTACAAGCATCCAACTATTCCAAGATCTGTCCTTTTAATGACAGATGAGTTGGATTTTACAAGGTGAATTGACAAAAAAATGGGAGAAATATCACAATAATCCAAGAAAGTCTAAAAAAAGATTTTTAATTCTTAATAAAGTTAGTTAAAATCAGCACAAGCTCTTTTTTTAGTCTGAATGAACACTGAGTGGCTAAACAAAGGCTTTGTCCTTGCATGTAAAGCTGGTTTTGCACCATGAAACTAGAGCTCTGTCATCTGCACTGATCTTTGTCAAAATAAAAAAAAGTGTTCTAAACCTTTTCTCTTGCATCCTCATTGCAGGTCCTGGATGCTGTATAGCTGAAGGGCCTGTTTGCAACTGTATTCTTGCGCATCCTCTCTTCTTTGTAGCTTTGCACAAGAACTTTCTTCTTTCTCTTTTATTTATTTATTTTTTTCCCACACATTTTCCTCACTTTTTCCCTCCTTTGACTTTGATCTGCGCCCCTTTCAACTCCTCACACATGTTGGTAATAGCCTTGGTGTTCATGGAGATTTTCTTCTCCGGTGCAGGGTAACGGTTAGATAATGCATTCACGCCTTTTGAAATGACAGAACTGAAGACGGCGTCCTTCCTCTCATCTGTGAGCCTGTCTCTGCTGCTCAGTCTCTCTGGTGTGGAGCTCTTTATAAGTGTGTCAGCTACAAGAGTGAGGGCTCTGAAACATGTTTTTACAAGTTTGGACTTAAGTTTGCTTTGGGAATTTAAGGACTGACCATGCACACTTGTCAATCGTCTCAAAAAAAAAAAAAATTGAATATTTACCACTAACTGAGTTACGAGTTCACTAGCAACAGATAATTTCATTTAGATTGGGCAACAAATGTAGTACCTGATATAACTAATGCCACTATTTGCTACAAAAACACATTAAAAGGGTTCAAGTAACGTGGCTGATTTCAGACAAACAGAAGATCAGTGGATGATTTATTTCTCAATAAAGTGAACAAAGGTCTGCAGCTTTGAGTTTAAGGAGTCACTATCAGGGCTAATGGTGCATGATCATTTATAGATGAGTACTATCTAAACCAATTACAGTGAGAAATGACTCCAGGGGCCTGAGTGCCTTATACTCAAGAAAATAAAGAGCAGCAATAAAGGATTAATGTTCTCAGTGCAGCATGGTACAGCAGCGCAGCAGAGGGACTTAAGACTACAATCTGAAAATGATAATTCACTTACACTGATAAGGCTGCACACGCTCACAGAGACACTTATTTCAAGTATTAGAGTACAAAAAAACTTCTTAGTGTATTCGTACGTATCTAAGAGGCTCATCAGACCTGATGCTGTAAACGGATTCCATTAAAAGAAATTATGACCAGGGCCTTAAAACTACAGCTTATTTCTGTAACAACACACCAAATGGGCTTGTGAGCATTAAAAGCCTTAAAGAACTATAACTTTGTGTGACATGAAACCTGGGGTTCAGTAACAACAGCAGAAAAGCATCATGAGTAATTCTTGATTTTCGATAATTATTTCATCATATGTGTGAAGGGAGGTATGGAGAGGTACACTGATTCAGCAGCAACAGAATCAACAGCGAGAGTTTTTGTTGGACTTACCTCAAACTTACCCCTTCAGTTTTCAGGCTGAATTTATAGAGATCTTTCAAAGAGGGTAAAAGTGATTTTTTTTATGTTGTGTAACAACAATTATGTCTTTTTAAGTCATGAAATTAAATGTCATCAGAGTGCTTTATCTGAAGTTATCAGATTAAATTCTCAAGGTCAAAAACTGTTGACTGAAAAGATGTTTGAAAAGTTACCCAATGTATCAGTGTGTTAAAGGTGCTTTGCAAAATCAAAACTGCAAACAATGCAACAAATCTGCAGGCCTTGTGATTTACAGCAATATTTCTGGACTTGACAAAGAATTATTATAGTTATACTTTCATATATAAAAAAAATAGATACATTTGGTTTTCATGCCTCTAAAGGGCCCCCTTGTCTGCCCTGCTTACTTTGCTAGGTTTTTTTCCTGATTATCCCTTGTTTTCTCATTTAGCTACAGGAGGATAAACTTCTCCTGCTCATATGCATTGTGCTGTATTTATGTTGCCTTAAAGCGGGTTACAGGAAATAGAGTTCTTTGGTGGAAACATATACCCTATCTCTGTGTAGCCACTGGCAGAAAAACCAGTGATATGGCCTTAAATATGCAGAAATGAGAGAGTGCCATTATATGTTCTGTGTGCTTTGTTTCCAGCTGATAGACAGAGAGCTTTGAAGTGTGGATTGGCACAGCAGGGTGCAAGCTTCTGTAAAGGCAACATGCTAAACGTTAAGGATGAGAAGGACATGAGGTAGTCTATTACCAATACAGGAGCAGAGAAAAGAAGAAAAAAAAAGGCACAGCCAATGATAATGTACATCTGTTCCAGTGAATTTATGAGCTTTGAACATTTTTTCATGTGGGATAAGTGGATCCTTTTTCTTTCAGAATCTCACAACTTCAAAGCAGATTCGCTTTGGATAATGCAAATGATCGGAATATGCTGGTTCCTGCCTTCTCAAGAGCATGGAAAGAAAGAGGGGTACGGAGAATTAAAGCTAATTGGCATGGCAGCCTTTTATGTGGGCAGAGAAGGGCAAAAATAAAACACTTCAATTATTGTCAAGTTTATTCAATTAGGAAACAGACTAGCAAGGTGCAATGAAGTCATGTTGGCTTGGCTCATTTTCTTGAAATATCACATTTTATTTGGACTTTTTCTCTTTCTGTGATGAATTTTAATCAGCTGTATTAAATCAGAGAGAGTGAGAGATAGAAAGAGAGAGCTATCATGACTTGAAAGTACTCTGTTTATACATATACTAGCATGACACTGTTTAAATGTTTGAAAATATATGTAGTCACGATTATGATATATCTGCCAATCTAATTGTATAGATTTCTAGGCTGAACCTTCCTTTGCATTTGAACTAGAAATGAGAGCTACCATAGACCATTCAATGCTTAAATGCAAATCAATCTCTGTAAGATAAAAGGAGGTAGAGTCTTTTTCATTGGTGTGTCTCTTTATCATTTTACTAAGAGCAGAGATCAACTTTTTACAAATCTACTGTCTGGACTTCCAGAGTAGTCGACTCCAGACTTCTGGAGACATCACATGAATAAAACAAGGCTCCAGAAAGTTGCATTGGTTTTTAGTAGATCATTGGAGCTCTTTCTTTTTTGCAACATCAAAGGCAGCCGCAGCTCTTTGATGTGGCAGCATGCTGTTTAAGGTACAGAGTGAATGGAGAGATGTCAAGCTGCAAGGTGCCTCTGTAGTTTACGTTGAGTGCTGCAGAGAGCTGCAGATGAAAGGAGCAAACAGAGTTTGATAATGAATGTCCAACAAGTAGGACGCATCTCAGACAGCGCACGCTCAGCAGGGTGCCTGTGCTAACCTTGAGCTCTGCACCCCAAACTTTGGGCAGACGCTGGAGACCAGACTACTTCATCTTGACTGCTACAGAAAAGGGGGGCTCTCAGATGTAAGCTTTAATCTCTCTGTCAATTAAATTCTGATTGACATGCACACCCAGAAACATTGTCATGCTCACCTGTTTCTCTGAAAGAGATGTCATCAACTTCCTCTGTCAGAGACTCTTCTTCTGGCCTTGGGAGAGCTGTTTCAATGATATACTTACTCTGTCAATGTCATTATGTTTATTATAACTGTATGTCTGGATTCTCTGACAGAAAATGTCTCAATTAACACTGCACAGTTGGATGTTTTTCTCATTTGATCCAACTGTTGAACTTTGTGTCCCATCCTTTTTTAAGTACACTGTAAATAACAAATCTTAACCTGCTTGTGTAAAGGTATTTGAAGTGTAAACCATATCCATACATATAATGAATTCTAAAAATTTCGTAGGTCTGAGCTGCTTATTGACAGAGGACAACCATTTAGCATGCTTATGGCTGTGGGCCCTTCACCATTTCCATTATGGCCACTCCACCAGTTTTGGACACAAAACTCTGTTTCAGAAACAAACAGGTAATGACAGGAGACTACGTCCATTTATTAAACAGTCTGTGTCTGGGACATGAACCAGCAGCCCCATTGTTCCCAGCTTGATTCCCTATAGACTGATTTACTGCTGCTCCAAAACATTAATTCTCAACTCAACTCAGCACCTAAGTCAGTAGAAATACTAATTGACTTATAAACCATTTAAATGCCTGATAAAACTGATAATTCTTCATGCAATCACTCTAACCAAACAAGACATGTCTTAGCGTAATTGACATTTCCAATCAGATGCAGTATGTTGGTTGAAAGTTTGAGACATCCTAATCCCTTTTAACCCTTTTTCTCACAATGCGTAGTGATGCAAATCCTAAGACAAATATTTATGAGGACACACTGTATATTGAGAACTGGTGACATGTAAGAGCAACACAACAGCCACACTTAATCCTCCAGGTATAAAGCTATCCTAAGGAACTTGACAGAGCCAGTATAAAACATGATTGGCAGAGCAGCAAAAGAGGCGGGTCCTCCTCTGTCACGAGGAAGTGAATTCTGAGTGAACCTGTGTTTGAGAGAGCTGCCATGTTGCTGAATGTGCTCATTTCAGGTTGAAACATAACATCTTAAGCCATTGTGTATCAATTAACACATGTTCAAAGACAATAAGTGAGTGAAATTAGAAATATTTGAAAATATAAAAAATTGCCCAGTCTATATATATATATATATATATGTGTGTGTGTGTGTGTGTGTGTATATATATATATATATATGTATGTATGTATGTATATATATGTGTATATGTTTGTGTGTGTGTGTGTGTATATATATATATATATATATATGTGTGTGTGTGTGTGTGTGTGTGTATATATATATACATATATATGCTTTCTGTTGTCCTCTGTGAAGTGACTTAGAAAATCACAAAGACCAAGTTTTTATTTGTTTTTATCCCAGGGTAATAGCCTGACCACTCCAATCAAACCCCATCCAAACTTACTCTTTAGTTCCTACAAAGCTGACCCAGTTGCTAACAAGATGATGGACAGGAATATACAATACACATAAGCAGAAGAAAACACTCAAGATTTAACTCATACTTTTTTGTTAGAAGGCCAAAGCCAGTATGAAGCAGCTTGTGGCCACGTGTACATAAAAAGATGTTTTTTTTACAAAAAACTTTGGCAAAATAGGTTCAAATAGCTTTTTATTAATTATAAAGGAGGTTAAATGGTCTGAAAGTATGAAGTTGGAGCCTCATAACTCCTTTACCTTTATACAAGGTGAAAGAATTCTGTTTTCACACAGGACGAAAATACTCTGAGAAGTCTTGTGGGATTATTTCTGTTTTTTTTTTTTATTGACAATGTCTTACCTTCTTTCTTACCCATCCAAACTTTTCTGGACCCCCTACTGTGATTTGAATGTCAGAACTCCTCGTAAGGGCTTCATGTAGGATGCCTGGCAGAGAGCACTCGGCATTACACTCCCCTTGGTGGAGTCGCTTGTTTCTAAGACTGGGAGACGAAGAAGAAGAAGGAAAAAGAAACTTACTTTTGAAAGTTTTATATCAGTCAGTCTTTGATTACTCTTGCCTTTGTGTGATTGAGGATTTTCATCTGCAGGGAGCAGCACAGAAGCACAATAAACTAATCACAGAGCCTCAGCAGAAGTTTTTATAGTACACAAGTATCTGTTTGTCTAAATGTACCCATTCTTGAACTTTTTTTTCTTTCAACCTTGACAATGGAGGGTCCAGTGGGAGGACAATCAAAGTAATAGTTGGTGTGTTTTGATTAATACATTTTTTGGCTTGTTGACTCGGCATCAGGTTTTGAGTTGCTGTAACTTTACTATTGTGACAAATCCAAAATTATGACATATTACTAATATTTTGAAAACTCTTCAAGGTTGACTGAAGAGTAAGGACAGAAGAGAAAGATAGAAGAGGAGGAATGTTCCATGAAGGATATCCAGTGAAATTTACTTTGTACTAAATATAAAGAAAGGTTTGTAAGCCAGTTAGAAGACATGAAAAAATATGTCTCTAAGATTTAGGAGGGAAAAATTAGTTGTGAAAAAAAAAAATGAATAAAGAAACCAGTTAGAAGGGACATAAAAGGTTATGTCTAAGTGGGTAGCTGAAAAGTCCCCTGATCTAACTGGACTGAGTTTCTAATGCAATAGTTCCATCATGTGGCTGCATGACCAAACAGCAACCAA
This sequence comes from Thalassoma bifasciatum, assembly GCA_008086565.1. Lineage (NCBI taxonomy): Eukaryota > Metazoa > Chordata > Actinopteri > Labriformes > Labridae > Thalassoma > Thalassoma bifasciatum. Next base: position 442,539 of record RPOG01000246.1, on the reverse strand, counting down.
CACATGCACAAAAAAAAAAAAATCAAATCAAACTGGATTTTCAAGTGGTGCAGTTGTTCCCTTTTTGTGGTGTCAGTGCCTTCACCCTGATCACCACAGTGTAGGACCGAATGTAAAACTGTCACCCATGGCTGCAAACTATAGCACACTTTGTTTACAAATCATCATCAAAAAATGACAGGGAAGTGAACAGATAGATGTACCGTTATGCCAGCAAAGTTATGGTGCAGTTGTAGGAGGCTCAGTTTTCATTCAAGAGTGTAAAGACTTGGTGACATAGGCAAAGCAGAATGGTTTCGCTTTCTGTTTGGGAATGAGGAAGAGGCAAGCCTTAAGTCGTGAAGTGCATCTGTCAAACTGCCATACGGAGGTTTTTCGTTTAGGAGACTGTAAAGTAAGTGGTAATCAAACAGAGGTGTTAATTTGTGTTTATGGTTTTATGGATAAGTACTTTAGATTAGCCTTGAGATTTTGTGCATGTGTTAAATGTAAAAGATCATGATGCAGCAATATAAAAACTACAGTTTGTATTTATGCTAATGCAGAATGTACAACTTCTGATGTCTTGTTACAGAATGATGCTGCTGATGAAGACGTGCATGTTTGTACATGTTATCTGTGCCAAGATGGGATAAAGGAAGCATGATACGTTCACACTGGATGTCCCTGAGTATGCTCATTGACATGAAAAAAGCATGTGTGCTCAGGAAGTTGTTCTGAAGCAACGGACACAGATACTTGATGCGCTGTGCAGCAGTGGGTCAGCAGAACATGTGGAGCAGGTCCTGGACATACTTTTGGCCCAAGAGGAGCTCATATGGGAGGATTACCAGAACATCCAAGTGCTAGGCAGGGCACTATACACCAATGCCAGGCAGTTGCTCGACCTGGTTTACACAAAGGGTGTGCATACCTGCGAACTCTTCCTTGCTGCTCTCAAACAGGTCCTGCCAGAAGAACAGGGCCTCTCATTTTCTGGATGCTGTTCAGATAAGAAGGAAAAATGTGATGACCAGCGCACATCTGCTCAGACTCTGCTGACTCAGAGACCAATTCTGGTCAGCAAGCTTCAAGACTCCGTTGAAGGTGCTGTAAAGGCTCTTATCCTGTCAGGACACTTCACCTCAGCAGACACCAATGAAGTACTGATACCTTTATACACGCCCTCCCAGCAGGTACTGTACAGGCCATGTTCAAGATATATGTAAAGATAAGATAAGATAAGATAAGATAAGATAAGATAAGATAAGTATGGAAGCCAATAAAGGTAATAATTTTCTTCAATTAATTTGCTCAAGATAACGGGTTAATTTCAGTTATTTTCTCAACATTAATACTTATTTTTCTCCTTATCTTGAGAAAATAAAGCTTGTTTCCCTGAGATCTTGACTCACCTCTTCTTTTTATTTCAGTGAAACAAATCTTGTTCTCTCAAGAAAAAGGGATGATTGCTTATTCCACTCATCCTTCTAGTCAACTGTGGTCACACCAATCATACTCCTGATAAATGAAGTCGTCATGCCAACCGCTTTAAGTTCTGTTGTGCATGTAGACCAAATGTTACAGTACCATATCTGTGATGCAGTCAGTGGAACTATGGTTGTTCAGGTTCTCTTTGCAAATGACTGATGCTACAAATCCTCGCATGGAAATAGTTTTTTTTCCCTGTCTTGACAATGCCTGTTATAGCAGATTGCAGATAATAGCCTCATGTTCACAAGATAGAGGGATAAACTGAGATTAACTAGTTACCTAGAGAAAACTGAGTTCTGTGGTTATAAAGAATTATGGCCTTTCAGGGCTTCCATATATAAGACATGATAAGATTACCCTATAATTTGTCCTACGATGGGGGAATTTACACAATTACACTTGCAAAAGTCAGTATATATTGAAAACAAATCTACAGTAAGAATATAAAAGATAGACTAATACAAAAAATGTAACTACAAAAAAAAAATGTACAGAACAATTTAACTACAAGAAATATCCACAACCAAAATACAAGTATGAAATGTGCATAGATAGATAGCATGACAGAATTGGAAACTATTTATAGGAAAATAACACAGTGGTAGTGTATTACACATGTTGAGATTGCACCAGCTTTTAGATGTGCAATACAAACAAGTTATTGTCTATTGAAACGATAGAGGGTTTCAGAATCAATGGGAGTGAAAGTGCTGCAGGTGATCATACAATCTGACTGCAGGTGGAAGAAAAGACTTGGTATCTCTCAGTGAGACAGCAGAATGAAGGAGCCTGTCATTGAATGAGCCTTCCAGCACTAACTGAGCAAACATTACACAAAATAAAAAAACTTACTGAGAAGACTGAGACTGAAAAGTACTGCCACAAATGCTCCTGTATGAGTTAAATTTATTGTATATTCAACATTGGATTTAGCATGGATTTAAGAAATTAGACTTGACCTGTTCTTTTTTTCTAAATCAGTTGTTTTATTTGAATACTTCAGAATTAGTTATACTTTATCCCTTCTTTTGTGTAGAACTAAGCTTCCTACAGGTGCCAGCAGTTGGTGCTTGCCCCATAAATGGGTGTAAATGTTCTCATCACGTCTTTTATTTATAAAAACATCAATAAATTCTGTGCTCTTCTCATGTCAAACAGGCGAGGCGTTTGCTTGACCGTGTGAGATCAAAAGGAAAATCAGCTGAGAATGTTCTGCTGCAGTACATTCAGGAAAAACAGGACTTTGGATCGCCAGGAGACCAGAAAAAGTTGATCGATCCTCCCAAAGGTATTTCAGTATGATAGTTAAACAGAAAAAGTATGACAGTATGTTACAATTTTGCTATCAAAGAATCTTAAAAAACCCATGTCGAGTTATGGAGTAATTTTGGTGTCTTTAATTTACATTTTTCTTCTTCTCATTTGTCTTTTTTCTGCCAGAATTTGTACGGTATCAGAAGAAGCTCAGCAGTTCCTTGTCTGCACAGTCCTGCTTTCTCAGTACTTATGGAGGAACAAGTCACTTGTCTCTAGATGATATATACACCGAAGGCCAGCTGGAACTAGCTCATGACTGTGCTGATGTTCATACACCTTTAGGCCTGGAGGACATAGTAGGTGCAGTGGGGACTGTGAATGAGGAGGCCGACACGGTGCTTGTGTCTGGGGATGCAGGTAGTGGGAAGAGCACCTTGCTCCAGAGGCTGCACTTGCTATGGGCTCGGGGGGCAGCCTTCCAGGACTTTCTTCTTCTGTTTCCATTTAGCTGTCGTGGGTTAAACTCAGAGCACAGGGAACTGTCGGTACAAGAACTGCTGTTTCAGCACTGCTGCTGGCCAGACCGTGGGCAGGAGGAGATTTTCCAGTTCATCCAGGACCACCCACAACTCATCCTCTTCACTTTTGATGGCCTGGATGAGCTAAAGCAAAGCTTTTCGGATGAGCACAGGATCTGCTGCCCCACCCAGCGTGCACCTGTTCACACACTGTTGTTCAACTTAATCCAGGGCTCCTTGATGAAGGGAGTACGGAAAGTGGTTACGAGTCGCCCAGAAGCAGTAGGCCCAGTTTTGAAGAAACACCTTTGCAAAGAGGTCCTCCTGAAAGGCTTTTCCCCTAGTGGGATTGACTGTTTTGTGAGAAAACATCACAGTGACCCCTCTGTGGCTGCCAAGGTTATGGAGTCTCTGCAGTCAAACACTGCTTTACTTGGACTGTGTCACAGTCCAGTTCTCTGCTGGATTGTCTCACAGTGCCATAAAGAACTGCTGGGCTGTGGAGAGGGGAGCCCACAAACAATCACAGATGTCTACCTCATGATTCTGCAACACTTTTTTCAGCATCAGATCTACACAAAGAGTGCCACTGGGTTCAGGTGGCTTCAAGAACACAAAGACACTGTCTTGCATCTTGGGCAGCTCGCCTTTCAGGGGATTGGAACCTCCTGTTACATTTTCACAGATACCGACCTAGAGGCATGTGGGGTAACTGAAAAGGATGTCTGCTTGGGCTTTCTCATACAATGCCGAGACATGTCTTTTGCCCACAGTAAGCATTATGAATTCCTCCATGTTACTCTGCAGTGTTTCTTTGCTGCTCTTTACATTGTCATGTCAAATAACACTGACTGTTCAACCATCCAGAAGCTCTTTGAGCTGAGGGACAAGAAGGAAACCGATCAGAGCACCAAATGCTTCTCAGCATGCCTGCCTCCCTCCGAGAAACAAGAATGGGGTTTCCAGGGAAAAACTACTGCAGCAGAAACACCAAATTTGCAAATCACAGCCACCTTTGTGTCTGGACTGCTGTCGCAGCGCCATCGAAGCTTGTGGATCCCCTGTGCTGTATTGGAAAAGAGGACCAGACAGGTGTTGAAATGCTTGTCCAAAGGCATGCAGAAACACTTCAAGTCCATCCCCAAACCAGTAGAAGGAGAGAAGAAGAGCATGCATGCAATGCCAGGCTTTGTCTGGCTTATCAAATGTATCTATGAGATGCAGGACAGCCAAATTGCCAAAGACATTGTGTTTAAGCTGGAGGTAGACCACTTGAAACTGACCTACTGTAACATAGGTCCGGTTGAGTGCACTGCACTAGCCTATGTTCTCCAGCATTTAAGGAACCCTGTCGGCCTTCAACTTGACAACAACTCCGTAGGAGATGTTGGGGTGGAGCAGCTTCTTCCCTGCATGCATGTTTGTAATTCTCTTTAGTAAGTATCACATGATAAAATGTTAACAAACTAGTTATTTGAATCAATTGGCTTTGACAAAGGTAAGGCTGAGGTATCGAAAATGTGTTTTAAAGTGTTTTTTTTTTTCTATTTTATCAGCCTCAGAAACAATAACATCACAGATGAAGGGATCCGCAAATTGATTGCAAAAGGAATCCAGTGTGACTGCTTTTTAAAGATTGCGTAAGTGCTGCAAATGATAAATAACACCTTTTTAATATTTCATGGACTACATTTCACAATTATTTTTGTTTTATGTTAGGCTCTTCAACAACAACTTAACAGATGCTTGCATGGTGCACTTTTCTCATCTTTTGAAAACCAAGGACTTTCTCTCTCTGAGGTCAGTGTACACATTTTTTTTAGATTTTTTTTAATCTCAGATTTTACTGCACTTCACCTTTGAAAGCAACATTGAATTAATTAATTTTTTTCCAGGCTAGGAAACAATAACATAACAGCAAAAGGAGCAGAACAGCTGGCAGAGGGACTGAAATTCAATAATTCACTGCGATATTTAGGGTAAAAATCTTCCTGCAAAATGAAATGCATCTCACTAGTGGTTCCTTTGTAACCTTGTTTGTGTTCTCAGGCTTTGGGGCAACAAAATAGGGGATATGGGAGCAGAGGCCCTTTCCAGAGCCCTTGAGAACAGCAAAACTCTGGTGTGGCTAAGGTATGATATACTGGATACAAAGACCAATATTGAATTAACTTAGGACGGTAGAGAAAACGTGAAACACTGCTGTGACCACCATGCACCAGAGGGTCAAGCTATATACATCTATATCCACCTGTGGTTTTATTTGACTAAGATTGAGTTCAACTCCGGTTTCATGTTACTTTTAGTCTTGTAGGTAATGGTGTAGGAAGTGTAGGAGCATGTGCCCTAGCCAACATCATCAAGAACTGTCCATCACTGGAGGAGCTTTGGTAAGTGTAGAAAAAAAATATTACCTTTGTATTATCCAAGTAGCTGATCCCGTGGTTTAATGACAAGTGCACAGTGTTGCCTAACTCGCCCCATCTTCTTCATCCTCTTATTTCCTGTCAAAGGTTGACAGACAACTGCATCAGCAGACCAGGAGTGAAATGTCTGGTTGAAGCCCTTGAACATAACACTCATGTAACATCAGTATGGTACGTAATGTAGGCTCAGCCATGCACTCAAATCTACACACAAACATGAACAATGGTCCGTATGTATGATAAACTATCATCATTGACACTCTTTCTTGTTTCATCTGTTACCATCAATAAGCTCACTGTGTATTATCGTTCAGTCTTTTACCACTATCTTGCAGGTTGAGAAACAACAACCTTAGTTCAGAAGAAGTTGAGGAAATGAAACAACGGGAATCAAGACTGATCTTCTGATAGTGCATTAAGTTGTCAAAGATCATCACATTCTGTAAAAGACAGTTTCATTTATTATAAAATCTATTTTTTAAATAAATATTGAATGAATATTTCTGAGGTCTTAATGTTTTTTTTTTGCTTTGCTGAGATGGGCCAAATTTTGTGTCCAGAGGTCATATAAATTAAAAAAAAAGAGAAAAGAAAAAAGAAAAACAACAACAGCAAAAAAGAAAACAACGTCAGAATCAGAATCATGCTCGTCCTTATTGCCAAGTATCTTGAAGAAGCATATAAGGAATTTGACTTTGGTTTTAGCTGTGCTCCCTCTTTATAAAGACAAGTATAAATAGACATTAAGTATCACATTTATAAGAAACAGAGATTAAGTAATAAAAAAATAATAAATGTAAAAACTTTTGTTCAAAAAGAATAATTTTACACATCACACTATTTAAATTGAATAGTGCAATGGAATGTGCAGTAGTAGTATCTTTATCTTTAACAATAATAGTTGAATATATGACGCTGTAAAGGCCACCATCAGCTCCAATACTCCTCAATTTATACTATTTCATGACTCATATAATGACTAATAATAACTGTGTAATTGTTGTTACTGTAAGATATTGCAAAAAATATCTTATTTGATAGATGAGTTCCAAGACCTCTATCTCAAAAACATCATAAATAGTTTCTTTAAAAACCTGGAAAAAAAGTTTTAAAAAGTGCAGATTTTCAGGAGGCTGTAGAAAAAGTAACATTGAAGTAGTTACTATGTTTTTAAACAAGTGTTTACTGCATCAAATGAATGCATATTTACCCAAAACTTCCCCAAAATAGTTCACAAAACTGCCTAATGAGTCAAATGTGATACAAGAAATATATCATAACTGAAATGATTAAAAAGGGTTAATAAACATCTCAGCTCCAAATTTTGGAATTTTCTGACTATTATTTGGTTAGTCATGCATTACAGGGTTTCCTTGTCTGTCTTCCAAGGAAAAGAAGCAAAAAGTATTTTTTACTTTATCACTTTTGCTGTTTGTAAGTGGAGAAAACATGTAAATGAAAACAGACACCAGTAATTGTAATCGCGCACTCAGTTGGATTGTTTTCCTTCTAAAGTACCTAAACTAATATCATGTAACACATTTAAGTTGTGACAACAGAGGGGGTAATTGATTATTATGTCTTTATCATTATTATGCAGATTGGGCTCTGTACCAATCCAAAACGATGACAACAAATGTGCTACAATGACATTTTTAATTCTTGGCTGTTATGAATTGATATATTAATAAAATATTCTTCAATAATTAATTCATTCCTGGTTTATATCATTCCCGTGATGCCATGATTTCTCAAATGCTACACTTCAACCGATCTATGTGTCCTGCCCACAGATATCTGCCATTCATGGGAAAGCCCCGTGGGATGGGACTTGATGACAAACACAATACACAGCCAATCAGCGATCGAGACCAAAAAATATGACCAATGCCTGATGCGACTTGCAATTACGTCATACATTAGCTTCAGTGAGGTCGTCTCCTGTAAATAATATATCTCATAACTGTAGCGATACATTGTTTTAATCCAAGCATTTTCCTCGGAGAAATTATTTGTGTAAATGCTTACAGCACACTCCAGAGGATGGCTGAGCTCCGCCGGTCAGCGGCTATCGGTCAGCTCGTTAGGCGAACTTTAGTGTGATTCTGCCTGGAGAAGACGCTAGCATCAGCTAGCCATTCAGCTAATCAGAGGTTATTACGAGAGGAATTAAGCTTGTATTGAGAGGCCTATGTCTAATTGGGATGGATATTTGAAATGACAGTCACCTGTAGCCTCTAACTGAATTCACGCGTATCAAAGGTAAGCAGTCTATGTCGTTTCTGTTGAACATGAACGACTATTTGGTTTATTTTAGCTGACAGTACGTTAGCTACTTCCCCTCTTAAGGGGCCTATGACTGACAGCTTTTGCCTGGTGATAACAAACTACTGCTCTGGTTGTCATGGAGAACTATACTGAAGACTAGTAATGATATTGCTGTCAGTTTTACAGAATAAATGAAATGAATTAGGTGAATACTGCCTCTACTGTCATGCTCGAAGTACATGACGGATGTGGTGTGAATGTGCTGTTGACTAGTGCAGGGTGGTTGATAATCATATCTGATTTTTTCATTAGGGGAAATCCAATTTTCTGGCCCTGAATCTTACCCCTGATGTCAGCAGGATAAGTCAACTGGATGCTTACCATCACTTTAAGAATGCTCAAATCAGGAAATCGGAGTGATGGGATCCTGCTTGAAACTAAGGGCAGAAGAGATGGAGCACATAGCCTGGAAAAACAAAAACAAAACAACCATAAGCCACGAATTTGCATTACAATCACAAAACAGGCATACTGGATCCTGAATATCAGTATTTGTCATAAAATATAAGGTGTCTCTCAAGGATTTTCTTTACCATCCTCTATAAGAGAGCAGCATCTGTTATTCAAAACAGTTCCTGTCTCTTCGACACAGCAAAAATGATACTGCTGAATGTTCTGTTAAGTTATGCAGTTTCCTATTTCAATAGAATTCAATATGTGGCTTATTGGAAATCCTTTTAAAATAGATTAATGAAATTATCTCGAATTGTTTGGCTTAAAGTCAGCTTTTATACAGAACAGCAATGCAAAGTTATGAGAACTTGCTTTCAATTTGTTAACATTGGTGACTGAGCTGTTTCATTAATGAATACAGCTTTCAAAGGTCTATTCAGAGCTTCTATACTGTTATCCATGCACGTAGTAAAAACATTGTATTCCAAACCAAGCAACAAAAACCTAGCTTGTGAATTCTCTGATATAGCAACAACTATGCCATGACTTCACAGTCCCATTTTGTTGAACCATTCAAGCAATTATGGCTTGTTGTCCTTAAGTACATTTTTCTAATGGCTGCTGTATATTGTTGTTTTAACAGACTAGAGGTCAAGCTTGCCTTGATGTTGGACCTTCCGCCTAGCATGCAGCCATGAGCTCTGTACTCTGGAGCCAGGAGAAGCCCAGTGGAGGCTTTAGGGAGGACTGGCGCTTCTATATGGTCATAAAGGAGTGTACAGTAGAGAAGCCTCCGCAGAAGACCTTGAGGATCCCCCGTGGCAGTCTCGGTCAGTCCTGCCAGGAACGTAACAGCCTGGGACGAACACTGCCCCCATGCAAGGGCAAGAAGAGTCTCCGCATCCTGGACCAGACCAACGTGGTGCTAAGCCTGGATGAGCGGGATATCATGGAGCTGGATGAAAAGCGGGCTGAGCTGTTGTTCCCCATTACTAACTGTGAGGAGCGATATGCCCTTCTCTGCAACAAGTCGCGGTTAGATCGTGTCCGTGATATTGACTGTGGTTCCAAGGTGCGTGTCCAGCTGCGCTCAGGTGATGAACCTTTACCTGGTGTTGTCCGCTTCAAAGGGTCCCTGCTCCCTGACAGAGCCCTCTCTGGTATCTGGTTTGGAGTAGAGCTGCTGGTAAGAGCTTTTATGCTTTTAAGGGGGATGAAGGTGGCACAAGTACTTTGTGTCATTGTTACATTGAGTAGGTGTCACTGTAAAACAGTTTTTAAGAATGAACATGATCTTTGTGCCCTGAACAAGTTACTTTCACTTCAATGAAAACAAAACATGCAGCCACCAACCAGTTCTACTAAGCATTCTTAACAGGCGATTACATCTAAGTGGCATTTCTTAATTATGTCTAATCCTGAATATTTAGCAGACCAAGCTTTCAGTACAAAAAAAACCCCACAAACAAGGAGAAGAAGTACAACCACTTGGAAGTTAAATTGCTCACAGCATTTGTTACAAAAGAGTATCTTGAAGTATTTGTGCACAAGAAACAAGACTAATATTATCTGGAGCCAGGTTGGACACAGATTTTTGTGTCTTGTCAGTTTTATGGGTGCCTTCTTAGCTTATAATTGGAGAATTTTTTAAAAGTAGGCAACAAAAAATGACATTACAAGAGAATTAGCTGTTTATTGTTAATTTTTGTTGTTAAGCTGCTTTCTTCAAGAAAGGCTCAAAAAAGAAGAAGAAAAAAACCCTGGAGTGTTTAGTGTGACATTAGGCAACGACATAACAACAACATTTAGACCTCTATCTTTGATTTTCTTCTAATCTCAAAAATGAATCTGAGTATTTCATATCATGCCATTATTTTTTACTGTGTGCAATACAGTAATAATTATCATAGTATAATGGGATGGTTGTTGGAGAACAATGATTTGATTCTACTAAGTCCAGCTGTATTCTTCCTGAGTGGGTTGATGGAGCTTTGGCATTCAGATTGTTTGCTGAATAGGGAGGCCCCAGATTTTGCACATATGCTTCAGATAGAACTCTGGTTGAATGTCTCATAATAAATAAAGCTTCTTGTGCTACATTTGCAAGTAATCTAACATAAACATAGGCTCTTTCCCGATGCAAGGAGTGTGAGAAAAGTGGCACAGCAAAGTACTGTCCCATTGTCTGTACTAGCAATTTTTAAATATCATCTCAGCAAGTGAAGTCATATTTCTACTGCAGTAATCGATCAAATGCTCTCACAGTTCTGTGATGTTGACTCCCTTCCTCTGGAGACTGCTGAGCAAGCAGCCTCGCTACCTGCCCTACTTGTTTTGACAATGAGTTGCTTATCTCTTGTGCTCCTGTTTTGGCTTACTCCCTACATTTGTCTGTTCATCTTTATTTTACCTACTTCCTCCAGGAGGAGGGTCGGGGCCAGGGCTTCACGGAGGGCTCCTACCAGGGTCGCCAACTTTTTCGCTGTGAGGATGAGTGTGGTGTATTCGTTGCCCTGGACAAGCTTGAACTCTGGGAGGATGATGATGATGAAACTTTGGGCGAGCTGGAGGTGGACCATGTAAATTTGGTGGAAGATGACCAGGATTATCCTCCTCTGGAAATCAACTCCAGAGTGCTGGTACAGACCAGGGACGGACCAGAGAGAGGAACCATAATTTTTTGTGATCTGCTGCCAGGAAATGAGAGCCTGGGCTATTATGTAGGGGTTGACATGGTAAGGCTACTTATGTTTTACCCACAAGGGTATGGATAGGCAGTGAGCTGTAAATGTGATATAGCTCCTGTTGAGTCACCGTGACTTGTTTAAAGACAGAAAATCAACCTACCTACACCTGTAAAGCTCACAAGTTAGAGGGGCTGTGATGACCTTCTAAGATCTTGAAAAAGTATTGCTTCTAGATACATGCCTGATTGTAATCCACAACTTAAATTGAGATTATCAGCAATGAAAAGGGTTATTTCTAAAAGATAATTCTCAACCTCCAGATTGGGTTGGACTGGACCGGATTGATTTATGGCATGGTTAAGTCTCTGTGACAACATCACACCGGCCAGCAAAGTTTAGCAGTAAGATGAGAGATCTGTGTTTTCTCCGGTGAAAATGATTTCTTGGATTAAGTCTGTAGTAATGGCAAACACTGGAGCCAGACCGTCATAAAAAAGGACTGAAGAGTAGAGGAAAGCCAAGGGGAGAGTGATAGAGCACTGGCTAAAGGCTGAAACTTGAGCTACGCCGTTTGTGATAATGTTCAGTCTAACCCACATGCAGCAGTTATACTGCAGTGGTCTGTTCAAGCCTGAGAGTCTATCAGTAAAATAAAGAGCAATGTTAGGTTAGCTCTGCTTGGTAGATGAGCACTGGCATGACATAGTGTGGATTTGCTAACATTACAAGTTTCTTCTCAGAGCACCAGGCTGTGAGTAGTGCTATAATAATAATAATAATAATAATAATAATAAATTTATTTTATATAGCGCTTTTCAAAGTACTCAAAGACACTTTACAGATTAAAAGAAACTAAAATCCAACAAGCAAGAAAGCAAACAAAACAAGCAAAGACATTAAAATCCATCAAGTAAAACAAACAAGTAAAACAAAACAGACAAGCAAAAGCAACAGCAGGTGATAAAATGTGACAAAACAAAGATGTGATCAACAGTTAAAAGCAATTCTGAAAAGGTGAGTTTTGAGCTTGGATTTGAATGTGGTAAGGTTAGTGCAGTTGCGGATGTGTTTGGGTAATGAGTTCCAGAGTGAGGGGGCAGCGATTGAGAAGGCCCTGTCACCCCAGGTTCGTGACAGGTTAGTGCTGAATAGAGCCGGCTACCAAACTACAGTACAAACTGAATTTACAAAGCTTGCTTGTTGTCATGTCTTAAACAATAGGGCTATGTAACTTTTAATTAATGTATTGCCTTGTTGCTTTGTGTCCAGTAAAAAATTGTCTTAAAACAAAGAAAAGTAGTATTAAAGAGGAGATCTGATCTCCCTCAATTTGCTTCATAATGCCTTGTTAAGTGCTCATCAGAAACACAGTCTTATCCCGGAAAAACACTAGCCTTTCCAGATTTTCCTCACAGCCCCTGTAATCTGCTATGTCTTGATTGTTATCAGGATACAACCTGGAGTTTAAAAATAACAATCAGTTTTTTTCTGTGGTGGACTTTTCTTGGGTAGGAGTCAGTGATCCTCTGAACTCTCTGCAGCTTGCTGGGCAATCCCTATAGCTGCAAAGTGCAATGGATCATCATCTGAAGGAGTTGCTGTGTGTAATGATCACTTATCACAGCCTGAGCTGTCTGTTGAATCATTGGATCACATTTGAAATTTGAATTCATGGGATCAAAAACAAGCTACTTGTCTGTTTTCCACCATGCAGTGTTGTTGTTTGCAGAGTGATAAGAGGGCAAGATAGGAGATTCAGCTATTTGAGTGCTGATCCTCTGTTTCACCATACACAAAGGAAAAAAGAAAGGTTGTATCATTTTAAAACTTAGAAAACTTAATGTAATGGTTTGCCAAAGTTCAACCCCCATGCCTTCAGTATTCATTCCAAAAAATTTGGACACTGTGTAAAATTTTGATGAAAACATCAGTGGTTTGCAAATATTTTCAAACCTTTAATTTAATTGAAAAAGTGGGTTCAAAGTTTAATCTAATAATGTTTTTATGCTTGTGTTGAATTTGATGTCAGCAACATGTTTAGGTCTTATTGATCGTATTTTTTGTCCTACAATGCTCCAAATGTTTGCAGTGGGTAACAGTTGGGATCACAGGCGAGTTTATCACTTGAACTTTTCTACTTCTGTTTTGGTTTGTGCAGAATATGGTTAAGCAGTTTTGATCTGAAATATACAAGGTCTTTCCTGAATAAAGCAGTGTCTGGATGGTATCTTATGTTGCCCCACTTGTTCAACATCAATGATGCCTTCACAGATCTGTTAGCCACACATGCCATGGGCACTGATGTATTCACATACAATCAGAAATACTGGCTTTTAAACTGTGTGCTGAAAAAAAGCCCATGTGGTCCCTCACCTATTTTAATAGGAGGATTTGGTGTCCATGATTTCCAAAAAGACTGTCCATTTCTGATTTGTCAGACAGACCACAGGACAGTTTTCCCCTTCCTCTCAGTCCATCTAAAATTAGACCCAGGAAGTTGCCGGCATTTCCAGATCATGTATAGTTCTGGCTTCCTCTTTGCACAGGATGGTTTTAACATACACTTGTTGAAAACGCTTTTGTTCCCAAACCACAATTGTTGAAAGTGAATCTGAACCGATGCCATGAATTCTGTGACAGAGTCATGTACATTTTTGATGCAGTGCTGCCTGAAGACCTGAAGACCACAGCTATCCAGCCATGTCACTTTTATACAAAGATTTCTAAATGTTCTCAGAATCTTTTTCATGACATTATGCAGTTGCTCACGGAGTAGTGAATCTTCTTTCAGCATTTTGACACATGTTGCTGGCATCAAATTTAAAAGAGTGTGAGATTTCAGTTCCAGATGAGTTGTCCTCAAGCTTTTTGGAACAAATATAGGGTCTATAAGATTAAAAAAACATTAAACTTGTCTTTATCTAATTTTAAAATGACTAGCCAGCCTTTTGTGCTTAAGGTTGTAAAAGGCTTTTAAATTGGAGCTGCCATGAAAGAAAGAAAGGGAACATAGGTTATACCAAGTAAAATAACTTCTTACTAAAACTGTGTTTCATTTGCATTTGCAGTCAGTGTGAGATTCACATAAGATGTCTGCTTACAGCGATGTGAGATGATGCGTGCCAATGAATGCTCCGCCTCTGTAGAGGTGCAGCAAGTTGCACTTTTAAGTTTTCATGTTGAGTTTTATGAGAGTTAATATGTTAAGTTTCTGTCATGACTTGCTTGTGTGTATGTTTATTTTTTCTCCCCCTCCCTCCATGCAAGGAAATATGTTTCTCGTTGCTTGGGATCACAATATCTGGTATCTATGGCTACTGTTGTCAGGAGGGAGTTGTGTTGTAGTCATAGAGAGGTTGAAACACATAACTGATGCATTTGACTGCTGATTGTTAGCAGCAGCACCAACAGCAGCAGCCCACTCAGTATATCTGAGCCACCCACACAAAGGCTAGGCAGTCACGCGGGGAGTGAGGTAAAGACTTAGAGCTGTATGACCCAACAGCGTGGCAAGGGGCCAGCAGGCAGCTGAGGGGAGCCCACTGCTCTGCCTCACTCTGCGTCCAGCCTCACCCTGCCTCCTCTTGCTAGTGGCACTGGCTTCACACTTACCTCAGATTATTCTGCTGGAGCAGCACTTCTGAAATCAAGCTAAAAAAGAAAAGTAGTGTGGTTGTGCTTGCAGAAACTGTCGAGCTTTCAGGTGGAAGGATTGGGAAAAGAAGATCCATTTTTTTTTTTTTTTTTTATGAGAAGATGAGATAAGCCATTTATTTTCAGAGGAGGCACATTCAGCTGGATCAAGCTCAAACATCATTTCTAGATAGAGTGATTAGACAATCTGATAGAAGACAGTAGTAAAAGGACCATCTTGAGCACTTTCATAGGGATGAAGAACGTCTGGAAGGTTCATGAAGTTGTCATGTCTCCAACTCTTTCAGGACAATCCTATTGGGGACTGGGATGGTGTGTTCGATGGGAAGTTGCTGTGTAATTTTGCCAGTTTGGAGCACACCCGACTCGTCCCCATCTGTGACGTAATGCCAGGTGAGTCAGTTAGTGTTTGTGTTTGCTGAAAACATTCAGCTGTCCCTCTTGGAGCAGCTCTGAGCTCCTTCTCAGCGTACTGAGTTTGTGTTTGGCTTGCAGCGGGAACAGTGAGTCTTTTGTATCAATGGATCACTTGTTCTTGAAAGTCAAGTGACATACTCAGGGTCTTTGTTCTCCACATTGGCATATTGATTTGTTTATATATGCAACTGCCACCGCTGACTATTCATCACTGTATATAGGGAAAAGGGAACATTGCAGTTATCTTTATTTTGCATTTTGTCACTTTTATTCAACACACATCTTTGTATAGTCTTTAGTCGTGCAAATCTAGAGTAGTAGAGCAAAGTAGAGCTTTGTCACAATCCACCTCAAAACAAAGGTAGTTATTCATTGGATCCTAGTATTTTACGTTTGCAATAATAGTAATTTTTTCTTCTTCTTCAAATTGTCCTTTGAATAGTCAGCCTGTGCGCTAAGCGATAGCATGTCCATGGGTTGAATTTACAGTTACTTTGTCATTGAAGGCAATATCTTAGCCTTAAATACAATTTATTGTCAGGCAACTTCAGATTAAGTATCACACACCGGAATTATGTTTCCTTTAGTTCAAAGAGCTACAACTAAGATTTTTTTCTGAAAAGATGTTCGACTGTTTTATCCAGGTATACTGAGAAAGTATAACACCATGCCAGTATGTCTACTTGCATGGTATTATACCATATGGTACAGAAAGTAAAGCACTGAAGATTGATTGTCAATTGATGTACATCAAAAGTGAGCTGTGGAAGACATCTGGGGCTTGATCATTTGAAGTAGGCTGAAGGGGGTGATGTGCCTCTAATGTGGATGTATTTCTGGGCTGTGCAGAACTTTCGATGCAGGACCAAAGGCTGCAAAAGCACAGTTTTGCCCCCAGAGGCACCAGCAGTGACAAGTCGTCCTCTGGCCAAAGCAAACCAAAGAGCAAAGGTACTGCACTGCTGCTACGATACAAACCTAACTGATGTACCCACAGCTTGGTGTGAGGATAACTTCTAAAGGGGCCTTCCAGCAAAACTGTCTGCCAGTGATACTAGTTCCACAAATTCTAATTTGAATGTTTAAGTTCCTGATGGGGGACATTTCCTGAAGCAAGCCTTTCATTTGTGTGAAACAGCCTCTGAATAACCCAGCTCAGATAAATTCAGTAATTTTAGGCTGCAAAATGAGGAATGAAACACTGTTGGTGGAAAGCCCCTTTACCCAGATATAAATAACAGAGAGCATGCCTAACTTCATTTTCAATGAGATATGAGAAATTCTGACCACAGCCACATTGAGTCAATGTGATTTGAATATGTTGCTTCCCTTATCTATATAAATCTTTTTTGTGTTTCTGTCATTGAAAAAAAAACTGACATAGTTGTTGAACTTTGAACTTTTTATCCACAGTTTGTTCCCTTGTCGTTCTTGCTTCGTCTGCTGCTGAAACAAGAGACAAAATTTTCTTTCATACACACACTCACACCTGAACACAGATACATTTCTAAATTTTGCTTATCTCTGCTTTTTCATGTACTTTGTTATTTCCAGTTCTAGGTCATCAGTGTGGCAGTAGAAGCAAGTCTGAATTTTACTATACTTTAAATGGCAGCTCTGTTGATCCCCCTGCCCAGTCCAAATCCAAAAGCACATGGTACATTGATGAAGGTAAAGCACGGGTAATAACGGGGTTTGTCAACCATCTTCCCGGCAAGCTCCTGTCTACAAAAAAACTACATACTAATAAGTTTTGCTGAGGCACACTCTTATGGGGGCTGTGTGATTCTGATTTACTAACACTGGCAGGATCAGGGGTTCTAGCTCCTCTTCTCTCGCCAGCTCTATTTACACTCTGCTACCCTTGGTTGGGCTAATACAAGTGTCCTCTAAATATAGCACACAATAGATCTTTATCATTCTGTGTTCATCCTTTTTAAGAACCTGTTTCTCCCACCTGAGAAAATCAAGTAGTTCTCACTTTGAGTGAGTTTAAATGTTTAAGTTGTTTGCTCATTAAATTTCCCCAAATCATGTAATTGCAATGAGTTTAGTTCCTCATGATATCTGATAACAAAGACATTAACTACATCTTCTTTTGACTCTCTTTTTCAATTAAAAGAGAGAATTTTGAGTAAAATGTCTCATGTTTTGGACACGTGATAAGAGATTTCCGCTCTTTAGTTATCTCAGTCAGTGAGCTTTTTATAAAAATGTTTTCAGCAAAACCTGAACAGAGCCTGGTCCTAAAACAGCACCAGTCAGCTGCCTTCACCACGCTGGCTAATATAGGAAACACCACCAACACAACTGATCCAATCCCTGAGCAGAAATAGTTTCCAGTAGTTTACAGAAGAGGTCAAGTTTACATGTCAGTATATTTTGGAAGCAGGAGTTATTTCAGAAACAGAAATACATAGTTTTTTATTTATTGTTGACTTGTTGCTTTCATTTTTTTATATTCTATGGTTTAACCAGACAGCTTTCATCCAAATACACCTCTAAAGGTATGTAATACAAGACATTGAGAAAAAAAATCATCTGATAAGCATATTTCACAGGAAGTATAGTATCATTGAACTGTACAGATATAGTTTCATAAATATTATTAGATTGAAAAATAAGAGTAGATTTGTTTGATCGAATAGTCCAGCACATAAAACAAACATCAGTGGTTTGTTGCAGTAGCTTGCTGAAAAGATCTGTTCACTAGTCCGTCCTTCATCACCATCTTACTGTGGGATTCCACCTGCATGGAGTAATTGGTGTTATATTGAGGCTTTTAATAATGCTCATGACTGCAAATGACATCTCACATGACTGCTGCCTACTTGTGGCTGCATATGCAGTAAATAGATGAATAATTTGCAGGACAAAGTGTTAGTAAAAGTCTCCTTTCTGTTTCAGGACTGATTTAGTCAGTCTGCACATGGGGCCATTGTTATTTTTTTTATTTTCTGAGTAAAAGTTTTCTTCATTTATTATAATTTGAGGTTATTTACATGCACATGTCACCAACACGTGTCACAGTTGTGAAGAATTTGGAGTGCTTTAGAAAAACCAGCCTGTGCCTTTTGGATACTAATGCATCATTCTGTGTATGGTAACACTTGCAATTGGACTTCTGCTCTTGTCATGATTAATGTGCAGCTTTGAATTTTCATTAGAACTTGCAGACAAGATACACAAGGTTTTGTACCTCAGTATCACCAGATGTACTGGCATGGTACATTTTTTTAAATTTGTGTTAAACACTATCAAATGAAGCTTTGGAAGACTGCCTGGATAGTATTTCAAGATGAAAGCAGAAATTAAGAGGTCAGCTGTAAATGAGTGACAGCCTTATTCACAACTGTATACTCATCCTGTGAATGTGTAATCATTTTCATCTTCCTCAGGGTCACTTTCCACTTTTTTAGTGCATTTCTTTGTGGTTATGGTGCTTTTATTTCTGTCACAAAGTCATCTGAATAGAGTCTGAATTCCTCTTGTTTTCTCTGGGAGGTAGTTGTTCAAATATGGATAAATACTCTAAAAGGTGGATGCCACTTATTTAAGAATTCACATTGCCTGTCCTGAACTTTTAAACAGCTTAGACGCCTCATCAGTAAAGCCAGAAGATGCTACTTAATTGTTTACTTTTTAGTGAACATTTGATGAAAAATATGACTTTAAATGTAAGAATTTGACAGAAATCTATAACTTTTTTAAAAAGGGTTTGATATTTTGCATTGTATGTGGGGACATGAACTGATATGAGATGAGATGTAAAATTTCTGTGAATTCTTATATTCAGTGGCAGCCTCCTTCAACAAATGTGATTTTAAAGCCAATATGTTTTGAAAAGCGATTCTTTTTTAACAAGTAACTCAAGATGAAACCTGCCTTCATTAAATTCTCTTTGAGAATGACTTTCCCAAAACTTGAGAATTAGTTCTGAAGATAAAATTAGTTTAAGCTTTGGCAGTAAATTGTTTTAGCTGAAACACAAAACAAATCACCATCACACGAGAAAAGGAATCTGCACACTGGATACTTCTCAAATCAGAGCATTTGAATAATTGAAACAAGTACTTGTACCAGGGTGATGTTTTTGCCCCTGTTTCTTAAAATAAATGATGTTGTTTTTTTTGTTTTTTTTAAACAGTGAAGCAACTCTATGTACTTGATTTGGGGGGCTTTTATGCAATCCCAAGTAGTTTAGAATCTAATGTATCAGAATAGCACATGAATATTTCCAAGAACAATATTCAAATGAAGGCTTTTTGAAACACCTTCACTATGAAAATAATATTTCTATAGACAAACGACTGCCAGACTGTGTCTTCTGCTAAACTAACCTGGGTAAGCCTTATTTTCCCCTTCTAATTCATTTGCATTGATATGGGAAATTATGACAAAAACAGTTATGCTGATGTGCAAAAGGAAATGCATTTTTTTGTCCTACTTAGAAAAAGCTATCTTGTTCCCCAATCTTGTTGAGTTAATGTAATAAAACTGTAACACAATGGGACTTTACAGTCCAGAATTACCAAAAGAACTCCGTTCTTTTAATGAATGAAACCTTTTACCTTTTTAAATTAGTGAGCAGGTTCCTTTTTGTTTTCAAATATTAAAGAGGGGGTATTATGCTTTACCGTGTTCTAAATATGGATGTAAAGTAACAACGATTAATATCCAACATTTGTTAATGTACAAACTGCTGCATATTTCTTCAAATCCATGAATCTAAATAAATCTAAAAGCTAAAACAAAGCACTTTAGAAAAAGTAGAAAGCTACTAAAAGGATACCAGCTCAAATAGCCCCTCTTCAATACAATGCGGCTCAACAATATCTATGAATGTTGCCTTTTTATACCGTATGTGAAGATAAAGTTCACTTACAGCAACTGAATTTTTAACCATAGGAGGACAGTAAACAGGGAATTTTAGTTTGGTGCTAAGTTACTTCTTCTTAATAAAACCTCTTCAGCGATAAAGGTGGTTTACACATTAAGACAGACTTTCACTTTTAGGAGATCTTGAATTAAGTTATGGTTTTCTGGCTTCTCTCCTACAGTTGGAGAAGACCCTGCTAAGTCCCTCACCGACACGCCCCCTGACTTCAACCAATCCTCTCCACCCTCCAGAGCTCCGCCTTCTGCCTCGTTGTCTAGCGACAACAAGTTCCACTCTCTGCCCTTCAGCCTGAACCGGAAGCCAGGGCCCATCGATAGCATGAGTCATGGGCCTCTCTCGCTCTCTGTCCAGTCGGTGATGGGAGAGCAACCTGAGCCCTCGTCACCTGCTGCACCTCCCTCACCACAGCCTCCCACGCCCCCTAGAGGACAGCCTGGTCTAGAGGTGGGCTCTCTGGTAGAAGTGAAGGAGAATCCCCCTCTGTGTGGTGTCATCCGCTGGGTGGGTCTGCCTCCTGGCTTGCTGGAGCCTCTGGCGGGGTTGGAACTGGTGAGAAAATGTAGCACTGTACACTCAGAAGTTAGATTTTGAGCCACTGAGGCAGTGATGGGTCTAATTTCAAAACCAAGAACGTAATTATAAGTATTGAACCATTCATTGAGACTGAACTGCTGTTTTTACTACTAATTGATTATCTGATGATGGTTTCTTCAGATGTGATGAGCCCTTGGTCATGCCACAATATTTTGATCTCATAAGTGAATTTCTCTTAGTTATTATGAGTGACTTATAGTTTTTCATGTTCTGCGCAGCCCCAGTGGACAAGGTTTTAATTCTCACCTCTTCACAGATCTTGCCTTGTTTATTTTTTCAGTATTGTTCATCGAAACATCCTCTTGTTGTTCTTTGACTGAGGAACATTGCTCAGCCTAAATCTTTTTGAAAACAAAAACATTTCTGTTGTAAGTGTTGTTAATTACTCCCTTTTTTCACTAATAGTCTTAGCTTTTGGAGGCTGTACGCAGGCAACAGCACTAACTCTGTTTCATAACCATCTAAGAACTCTTCAAAGGAGCTTTGAGGATTTGACAGGAAATATGTGGAGATGTGTCAAGTCTTATTTGTTTTTGCATACATGTAATTTTAGATAGAGATATGATAAAGTTCTTACGTTTTTTTGCAGTTAGATCAGCGTCCTTTTCACATACATACCTGCAGATTTAACATGAAACTCCAGCCTGCAGCTGGTGAGATAAGCCTCGATAAAAGACTGGAATAAGCAGAATCAATGATCCTGGCTTTGTACACTTTACACAACCACAGTCTACCAAGTAGCACCTCTAAATCTCAATAAAAACAAATTGAATCTGATTTGTTCAATTATACTGACACTTAAGTGTTTAATGTTTAAGGTAGTAGCGACAAAAGTACTTTTACAAGTTGTTCATGCTGCACTAGTTTTAGCATGACAGATCCTTGTGCACCAAAAGGTATTTATTTGGAGCAGGTCAAAATATGCAAATGTTTGTGCATTGTACAACTCTGCAGTATATGGCAGCTAATGTGGTCTTGACTCTCTTTACTTCAGGAGGAAGAGTGTCCGGGTTGCACCGATGGCACCTTCAAAGGTACTCGCTACTTCACCTGCCCACCCAAAAAAGCTCTCTTTGTCAAGCTCAAGTGCTGCCGGCCTGACTCCCGCTTCCCATCCCTGCACCACTCATCGAACCCCATAGAACGGTGCAACTCCATTGGTAAGTCACAAGAGGAGAGGATTTATTAAAGGCACCATATTTAGCATTGTCATCATGATTTTGTGTCAACACTTTTTCCCACTTCTGTGTTTGTAGCATTTGGGGGTTACCTTAGTGAGGTTGTACATGAGAACACACCTCCCCGCACAGAGAATGATGGTCTGGATGTGATGGTGGGAAAAAAGAAAGGCATCCAGGGACATTATAACTCCTGCTACTTGGATTCCACCCTCTTCTGGTCAGTACTCCTTTGGACTAATAGTTAATACTTATTGGCAGTTCATGCCATGTTATATCAACTTTTTGGGGCTACAGTCTTATTGATTGGCTCTCTGGTGCTCCCTCAGTTGCGGTGTTGTGTTTGCCCACAGGCAAGAGCTTGTTAGTAAACTGTTGTGACTCTGCCCGCTGGCAGGGTGTATTCCTGCTGTGAGCGGGCTGGTGGATACAGGGTCTGTTGTTTCTGCCAACTCTGCCAAAGGGCCATTTAAAAAAAAAAAATCAGTGAACCCAAACAACTTTACTATGAAGGAGTGAATTCTTTGAATATTCATGAGCTCTGGGAATTTGGGGAATTTAGCTCTAATTTTGGCCACTTAAGCTGTTATTCAAAAAAGAAAACTAACACATTGGTTTTTGTTCTTTTGAAAATTCAGGAAATTATTTAGCAAATGGAAAGACATGCAACACCTTTGAATTGTGAACCCTTGTTTGTGTGTTCTGCTCCACAGTCTTTTCTCCTTCAGTTCTGTTCTGGACACAGTTTTGCTGAGACCACGTTCAAAGACTGATGTTGAGTATTATAGAGAGACCCAAGAGCTTCTACGCACAGAGATAGTCAATCCCCTGCGCATGTAAGTCTGAGTACCTTACTGCAGATAAATTCATTTTTGGGCTTTTCGCATTCAAACCTTGGAAAAGTTTTACCCGATGTTTTTTATTTTCTGGCAGAATGCCACACGTTTGGAGATTAAAGTTGTTATTATCAGTGTTATCTTTTTTTATTAACGCTAAGAATCTCATAATATATTTTTGGTTTCATTATTCACCTCACTGAAGCCCAAATTTAAAAACAGATTCATATTTCACAATTAGAGGTATTGTCACTAAAGCTATTTCACTTTGTTCTCTTTATCCTTCAGACATGGGTATGTATGTGCCACTAAGGTGATGAAGCTACGACGAATTTTGGAAAAAGTAGAAGCTGCCTCGGGATTTACATCAGAGGAAAAGGGTAAGAGAACAGAAAAAATACATTGTTCTTCAGTCTTTGAGTTATGTCAAATAATTTTCACTGTTATGATCATAATGAGTTTAACTGTATCATGATTCAACATGTACTGAAGTACTGGTCTAGTCTTCTACTCCAGAACCTCTGTGTGATTTTCGGTGTTGTAATTCAAAGGTTTCTTGAAGGATTTGATCATAACATTGTAAGAGGAACAGAGCCAACACTAAACAGCTTCAAAGTATTATATAGTCGTTAGTAACAAATGATTTTAACAAAGTTTTCATTTTGAAGCCCTGTGCTCAAGGTTCATGGTGTCTGCTGGATTTAAAAATAAATATTTCCTCACATCTCATGTAAGCACATTTTAATGCAGATCCTGAGGAGTTCCTAAATATCCTTTTCCATCACATCCTGAGAGTGGACCCGCTGCTCAAGCTAAGGTAAGGTCACATCTTTGGCTACATCTATAGAAATATAAGGTATTTAGTGTATTTCAAACAGTTTGATGTATTCTCATGATTTTCCTGTTTCTCTCTTGCTTAGCAGGAGGTGTGGCTAGCATAGTTGATTATAACTTCCCATTCAAAACCAAGTATGAGATATGAGGGTGTAAACCTCTCATATCTCATACTGTTCTAACTGTGACCTGCCAAGGGATTACAGATGTAAAACAGCTTGAAGCTAAATCTGGTATGATGTATCAAATGGTGACATTTATGTTAGATGCTGTTCATGGTACGTTATAAAATCAATCAAATAATAACAACACTTTTTGTTTGCCTGCTCACCAGATTGCAAATATATATCCAAGGCTGTGACTTCTCAACCGCAGATTGTATCAGACCTTATCTAAATCTGCAACATGTACAGTAACACAGATGCTATAAGTTTCACTTCTGCCACATGTCTATCATTTTGAATATTTAATAGCCATTGTGATCAACAAGGTTTGACTAAAGGAGCGGTTTTGGCCACCAAAAGTTACTCCCTGATTGTGTAGAAGGAGTTTTTGTAAACCTGTTGAGAAGACATTTGGACTTTTCCCTGGTACAGTCGAGGCTTTAAAGTCATCATTAAAATGTTTTTTTTTTTCTGTTTTTCATACTAATTCAGTGCCTCAAAGTCATGACATAAAACATGACAAACTAAAAATGTGAATCTAACCTAAAGATGAAAATTTCAACAATGCTGAATGTGCCTATACAGTGAAACAGTTACAGGATACAGATGTCAGTGATAACACTATCTCAAGTCAAATTACACTTCCTGTTGTTCAAACTTCAAAAAAGTTGAAACTCCCTAATGTTGAAGGGAGCTCAGTGATTCATTCATGCACCATGTGACATACAGTTATTAAGCCAGCTCAGCCTCAAGTAAACATATCTCCTGAAAAATGAATGTGGCCCTTATGAATAGGCTTTAACAGTCTATTACCAGATTTCTTTTCACTGTCCAGAGTATGTGGTAATTGATTACCTATTGTGTTAGTGCTTGAACTTTATTTGATATGAAATTTTTATAGCATTTAGATTGTCCTCAGTTGTTGAGAACGAAATAACAAAGCATTTCCTGTTTTTCAGGTCAGCCGGACAGAAGGTTCAGGACTGTTATTTTTACCAGATCTTCATGGACAAGAAGGACAAGGTTGGAGTTCCCACCATCCAGCAGCTCCTGGAGTGGTCCTTCATCAACAGTGACCTCAAGTTTGCAGAGGTGAGTTTCATCCAGTTTCAGGTTTTTTTTTGAAAGATTAGCCCGTGTGAGTTAGGGAGATTAGATGTTTTGCTGATTAACTTGTTAGTACATGCTCATTTGGCACAATCATTTCCTGCTTATGGTGAATTACGTAAGCCTTAGAGCTAAATCCCTGTTTGTGCGAAATTACCAAAAAGCCCCCATTAATCCTGATAGGTGAAATGTTCTGGTCGCACTCGCACCATGGCAACCAAAAGTACAGGAAACAATTTCAGGTGGTTCCTCTTTCGTCCATGCCCAGGCTGTCCTACTGGCCGCCTCTTGTACCAACCCAACATTGTCAAACATATGATGAGCTGTGACAGAGTGCTGTTTGCCCTAAGACCATAACAAATCTGAAAATTACACTGGGCAAGGAACAGCATCTGCTGACAAGAGATATCGACCCCAAAGTACAGTCTATTTACATTTCTGTCCTTGAACTGCCAAAGTCAAAACTTCTACTTCGACTACTTGATTGTTACCTTCTGTGATTTATTAGGTATCTAACCTTCCTCAGACTTTGTTGGCAGTCCTTGGCCTCAGGTTTCAGCTCCTGTGTGCGACGTGTCAATCTGTGCTGCTTTGATGACCTAAGCTTTTTTCTTTTTCTGTTTTTCTTGACATCCACTTCCTAGGCCCCCTCCTGCCTTATCATCCAGATGCCCCGCTTTGGCAAAGACTTCAAAATGTTCAACAAGATTTTCCCCTCACTTGAATTAGACATCACAGACCTTCTTGAAGACAGTGGGTTAAAACTTTTTCCTTGCATTCTTGTGATGTGTTCATGCTGATCAGTGATTATTCTGTTACTGATATCCATTAAGTTGTCACTTATACTCAGCTGAGATGGAAGAACTTTCAAACCTGTTTCTAACTTATTAAAAGAACAAAAGTTATGTGCTATTTGTCAGCCAGAATCAAGATCTGTGTTTTTATTATCCAGCTCCGAGGGAATGTCGAATCTGTGGAGGTCTGGCTCTCTACGAGTGTCGAGACTGTTATGAAGATGGGGATATCACTGCTGGCAAGATCAAACAGTTCTGTGAAAAGTGTAATACACAGGTAAACAACAGAGGGCATCATTGCAATACAAGTTCAGCAGAAAGCAAGTTCTGATCTCTGGGTCCAGATCATCCTCTTGGTGGCGCCAAATCCAAAGGAATGAACCGGTTTCATTGCAGAAGTTCTGCTATAGCACAGTGACTACTGAAGTGCATTGTTTCACATAGTCTGTTCATTTTACCTATGTTGTTTTTTATTTTTTGACCATCACCTGGAATTATAGATCCAAATTTTGATTTAAATGGTTTTGCACAATGCAACCTGTAATAAAAATGTATGAGGTGTTGAAGTTACATCATCAACCTTTAAGGCCAGTAAATATAACATTCTATGTTATGTTTTGTGTTATGTCCCCACATGTGCTGGTTTAGGTCCACCTGCACCCGCGGAGAAAAACCCATCGGCATGGCAAACTGTCTGTCCCCAAGGAGCTTCAAGAAGGAATGGGGCGGCAGGGCAGTTTTCCCCGCCAGAGGATGGAGCTGTTTGCTGTGCTGTGCATCGAAACCAGTCACTACGTGGCCTTTGTGAAGTACGGCAGCGCAGATTCCGCCTGGCTTTTCTTCGACAGCATGGCAGACCGTGATGGTAGGTTTTAATGTTTTTTTATGCTGTGCTTGTCATGACTTCCAACTAATAATTTAACTCCTTTTGGTTGGGTTTCAATCAAGTAAATTTTGTATGGCCTAAAAAAATCTTCTTGTGCTCAAAGACACAAGACCTCAGAAACCTTGGTAACTTAATGAATTTCCTATAACCCTCTGAAGCATTTTAACATTCTGTTTTTGTTTTGTTTTGTTTTTCAAAACTAATAAAGTGTGCCTGTTAATTATCCTTGATACCAAACAATAAAAGACCGTTTTACCTGCTGTCAATTCTGGCTGTTGCTTTAACAATTGGGTTTTTGCTAATCAATTTTTAAATTGGCAAATTTAGTGTTAGAATCGATGCAATTTCTGAAAAGCAAATGTATTAACGACCACAGTATTTGGCAATACTACACCACGAGAAGCTAAAAGTCCTGGACACAGTGTTTGGGACTATTGCTCAAAATGTTTTTTGATTAATTTATCAGTTTAATAATTTGTCATCTTATTGTGGAATAATGCATTATTAAATAAGTAAGTTTAGTTACTTCATTTTGAAGACAATCTACGTGTTTTGATCAGTTGCACTCATAACTGCACTTGATAACTCACAAGGAACTTTTTTTTTTGGTGGATGTCTTCAATCATAAAAGCTCTGAATGAGATGTGAATATGGCTTTGCTGATACAGCGCATGTCTTTTCAGGAGGGCAGAACGGTTTCAATATCCCCCAGGTGTCCCCTTGTCCAGAAGTGGAAGCCTACCTGAAAATGACCCCAGAGGAGCTGCACACTCTGGATCCTAAAAGCATCCAGGGCCAGGCCCGACGCCTGCTGTGCGATGCCTACATGTGCATGTACCAGAGCCCAACCATGAGCCTGTATAAGTAGTTTCCTCTTCTCCCTAACTGCTAACCTCTCCATCCCTGCCCCTCAGCAACACCACCTGCCCTTTTCCCTGGATAGGAGATTTCCAGAAAGACCAAAATTGAGAAATTAACTTTAAGAAGAAAGGCTGCCTGCCAGCAGGGGTGCTGTCCAGAGCTGACCCTCTTTACTCCACCTCTCTTCAATGCCTCCTCTTCTCCAGAGGTCGGGGAGATGAAAAAGACAGGAGGGAGAAGTCTATTTGCACTGTGCAGTAGTTGGAAGTATTGTGTTCTTCATGTAGTCCTATGTAGCTTCCCTGTGTCTCACAGCTGAGCATTAGTGTTGGCTGATGAAGCAAAGGTAGGCCTTATGAAAGTTCAGTCCTTCATTAGGGAGGATGGTAGGGGGGGAAGATGGGAGGAAGGGTATCCACGCATTGCCACGGCCACCACAACGTGCAACATAAACAGGATGAGCTAGGGGGAGGACCTTGGCCACCTCATTTACCTTAAGAAAAGAGGAGTCGTGCTATTGTTAATCACTGTAAAAGACGGGAGCTTTCCATACCGCCACATTAAGGAAGCAACGCAGTCATCCAATGTGTGTGTACTGTTCTAAAAACTTGTGTAAAATCTCTTAGTAGCATAGATTTCTCCAGGTAGTTACATCAGCAGTATAGATGTCAACCTACTGTGCATTTGCATTAAGCCCAGAGTATTCTGCTCTTTGTGAACCCGTTTGCATATTTCCCATCACGCTGTGTAAATGTCTATACAGGATATGTTTTGCAGAAACAGATGTAGCCATTGTAAAAGTCTCACGTTTTACTCTATACTTGCTCAACCAATGCTGCACTTTTGCTCTATTCCCAAGTGGACCTATCAGGAAACATTTAGGTTTTCTTTTTTCCCTCCTATTGGAAGTCACAGGGAGTGCTAATTTGTTGGTTGGGAGACATCAGAGTTTTGTGTTACAGAATACAAATGTGCTTCTCTTCTGTAGCTGTAAAGAACATTCTGCATTACTAATGCAGGGTAGATGCCAGATAAATGCATGAAGAGAGACTTGTACAATGGCTCCTGTTGTCGAGCTGGTTGGTGGAGCACTCCATGCATTCATAGGGTCAATGAGGTGAAATACTGGAAAAAGTCTGTTTTCTTTAAGAAGGACAGTATGATGATA
Source organism: Thalassoma bifasciatum (assembly GCA_008086565.1). Lineage (NCBI taxonomy): Eukaryota > Metazoa > Chordata > Actinopteri > Labriformes > Labridae > Thalassoma > Thalassoma bifasciatum. Next base: position 414,064 of record RPOG01000246.1, on the reverse strand, counting down.
TGATGTTTCACATGCAGTGTTTTTTTAAGACTAGTGTTGATGACTAAATCTAAATTATATTTTATGTTTACAAAGCCTTTTCTCTGCCTGTCATGGCAAGTATTGACTCTCGCTGCCTTCCATGAAGATGTGACATGCAATGTTTCCAGCCACGCACCAGATAACAAAACATTTGTGATCAAATATTATTATTTATTATATTCTAATCGTATTACAAAATCCTGTGTCGTCCCTTTTTTAGAAAATGAACCAGGGTTGATGATACGGATTTGGGTACTGCTTGTCCTCTTTCACTGTATAATGAAGTGATTTTTTTGTAGTTTATGCTTTCTCTTAGCAACTACTGAATGTTAATAGTGACATGTTGAACAGTGTGGAGTTAAAGGACGATTGCAGGAGAAGGCAACAAAGCTTGGAACCTTAGGTAATCACATATATAATGGAAACAATTAAATAGAAATACATATTTATTCTCGACATTGAATTCTAATAAGTACCTGGAGATCATAACTTGGATAAAGACATTGAGTATTTGTTGGGTTTTGATACATCACAAAGAAATTGGATAGAATCACAAATTGCACAAGTTGGCATCGGCATTGTATATCTTTTTCCTGCCTCACAACTTAATCATGGGCTTAGTTGTGCACATAAACAAACTTTGAGGGTTTTATAAATGAGGTTCCAGCTGACAGCTCCCATTTTGCTCAGTGGTGGTTCCCACTGTCCCAGGGATCCTGACGGAGGAGACCTTCTTATGTGAGTGAACTTTTTTTTCTGCACTGCTGAAGCTTGTCACTGACTGGAGCCTTGTTCTCTGTGAGAGAAGTCTCAGAACGGAGGATGGGATTTTGATTTTCTGTTGCATCTGTACAGTCGACATATGTAACGGGTGGAAAATTAATGTCAGTGATGTTCCTGTAAATGTTAACAAAATAAAGCCCGTTTTGAAGGGTACACATAATGCCTTGAGTGGATCAGTGACAGTGGATCTTGGGTGTTATACAAGGTGGATAAGCATCTAAAGTCATTTAAAGCTGATACCTTGAGTTGGGCTTGTAAGCATTGTGAACATTGTATGACAATAATGTTCAAGTGTTATGTCATGGAGACAGTTAAACAGTATTATTTTTTAAAATTGTTTTTACTTCCACAAAACAGAGACACACTGAAACAGGAAAAACTATATGCGAGAGGGTGAGATACTAAGTTATAACGCTCTGATAACTCTTGATCTGGTTATGAAGATCATTAATAGTTCTGCGTGAGTATAAAGCATCCCCACCATTTCTTTGAAGTGTGTTTTAACCATGAAAATCAAATGTCAAGCAAAAATATATTTTTCATTTCCCCTCTTGGTGAATGTCCCCACAAATACTTCTGCCTAAAAGTGGTGTAGAGCACTGCTCCAGGACATGTCATTTCCAGTGGTGCAAAAGAACACAGAACATAAATAAGGACTGTTTCTGTAGCTTTTGGCCTACATAATTCTAACTTACTACAATGAAATACTCGCTTTAAAGTCGAAGGTGCTTTTAATCATGTAGGGTAATTATTATTTGCTGTATTTTTAGGCTAATATCTTACACAAAATAACCAAATGAAACCCAAAACATTGAAATTTCTGATAAATGGTTCTGCACTTGTTTGGATGTTAACCCTTTATTTTGGGTAAAGTTGTGGTTCCCAAACACTTGCCTTGAAGAAAATCACTAACTGGGTTGGAAGGTGGTAGAGCAGCAAGTCAGCAGCAATTGTCCATTTTCTTTTCTAACCAGTAATGTTATTATTCTACTCTTTTAACTGAAGTATATTTTTTAGCAAAATCTTGGTAACACAGCTTCTTGATGAATTCAACAATATTGTAGTATGATATTATCCGGATAGGATTACAAGGATCAAGTCCAGTTTGTTCCTCCTTTACAGTGATCATCCACCAACTTGTCAATGTACAACAACAATATGATCACAGATTGTTATGCTTAGAAGAGGTTGAGAAGAATTACAGTAAGTCTAGTCTATTTTGACCAGTTGATTGGCTTTGGTCTTCTATCTGGCCTATATGTACTGATTAAGTCATCATCCAGTGACCTAATTCCCTAGACAATGTCTTATCAAGTGATACCCCTCGGATAAATCAACACGTATTAGGCTTGAATCCCTCCATGGAAAGCCCAGTCTACACCTTACCCCGTTTAGTTTTTAGTCAAACTTGAAACCAGCTTAGCAAGCTGACTTCAGAAGTGCCAGATAAGTATTTGTCAACAGAACAGCTGGCACACAATGCCCTCTCGTAGCTTTATGCCACAGCATATGCCAGCCGCTCGTAGCGTGTGGTAATTTAGTCGGGGCTGGTTCTACACGAACAGATGGGCTCAAGTATTGTTATTCTCGCTCCAGCTCAGGGCCCCTGGGGGGAATCACTAAATAAAATCAAAGCAGATGGACCTCTCTGGGCAAGGCTGTGTTTATGATAAACAGCCAGTACAACCAGTGTCCATCGAGCACCTTTACCCCACCCTCCCAACAACTAACAGGAAACAGGATTACAGTAGTTCAGGCTCACCTGCACCGAGGATCTGCTTTCTATTCACCCAAACAGCAGGAAAACCCAAACATGCAGAAGACAGGAAGTACATTATGACTTAACCAATCTCAGTCATTTCTATCCACCACAACAAGTACTTTTAACCCTCTGACCTTAAACAGTAAAAATCTCTCAAAACAGACGTTTCTTATTTTGTTGATGGTTTATAAATGTCTGACTTTCCTGTTCTTTCTCACTGACACAGGACTGTTTTGTTCTTTTATAACCTTGTCAACATTTCACCGCTCTGGTTCTCACATTCATGCCATAGACATAGGCCTTGGTGGCTGTATGGTCACAGTAAACACCATCTTACAAGGTAATACAACCCCCCCATCCCCCAATCCCAGTGTTATACAGTACATGGGAATGCTGGACAATCCTCATTTAGCACTGAGCTCCAGATCTGCGTTCATTCCCATGGGAAAAGACACCATTAAACAAAGGAATCCTATCAGAGCTGCAGGAAGGTAAATGTTTTAGGCCATTAAGACAACAGGAAAGCAGTGATTTCCGGCACTAAACATGAAAAAGAGTGGAGGATGAACGCTTTTAAGCCAATCAGTCCTAATTCAATATACCACTTAGGTGTTGTTTTAACTCCATCATGATAACCAGCTTTATTAAGTGTCTACAAAGGTCACTTTCTGATGAAGTCAAAGTAGTGTAATCAACCTAAATGTTTACAGCCAAAAGTATTAACTCAACAGTTACTCAGTCACTGTAAGTTATCTTCAAATCTTTCTTCAAGTTTTGCTTCAGGCCTCACCAAACTCTTATTTTTCATTATTACTAAGAGATCACTTTTCTTTCTGGAGACACTTGCCCCTTCAGAACAATGCTCTCTAAGACATTAAGCCGATCCATCAGTTTAATTCATCAGTAGAGACACAAGAGCCTCTGGCTCTAAGTTTGTCAGGACAGAAAAAAAGCTTTAATATCTCCATCTCTTTTAATGTACTCCTTTTCTGCTAATTTGCAATTTTTTTAATTAATTGGATTGCATGAACATTTGTACTCATTAAAGAAACCCATAAGTCCCTCTCTCACATTTTCAGAAAGGACTTTTGCTACTTGAATGAAGCATTAATTGCATCTAAAGCAACAGCTACCAGATGTTGGTCCTAAGAGCCAGGTGTGGATAAATTGCATATGCAGAATGTGTGTAAAATATTTAAAGTCGTATCTTTCACTTAAGGTGTGAAGTGTTTTTATTGCCCATCACTGCTTTGAGCGAGGCAAGAGGAAAGGCCAGCAGCCCCCCTGGGCCCACCATGCTGGGGCTCAGCACCTGTGGTGTTACCACTGCGGATGGCTGAGAGCGACACCTAATGCCGCAGTGCCTCATAGAGTGTTTTGTGCATGGGTGGGTGGGTGGGGATTGGATCCACCTGTTCACCCTCTAATTCTCTCCTGGTGCCACCTTTGACACTGCATTATTTACAGGTCCTCTCTGGATGGAGACACAAGCTGGTGTCTGCTTTAAATATGGATGGCTCTCTCTCCCTCTCTCCCTCTCTCTCTCTCTCTCTCTCTCTCTCTCTCTTTCTCTCTGTCATTCTGTGTAGTTGTTTGGGAAGAATTGAAACAGACAACTGTTGTGATCCATCACAGTTTTCTTTGTCACTTAATATGTAGTTCAATATGTCAGCTCAACAGCTTCATTGAGAAGTATCATCTCTTATCTGTACTCTTGTGGACAACTTTTTAGAGCTTTGTTGCTGTTATTGTAGATTAGAGTAGTTTCAGTGAGATTATGCTGTTCTTTCATCAACGACCTATAATAACTGACCTCAAAGTTTCCTGACAAACTAAACAACAGCGATGAAATCAGGCTGATATGTTCAAAGCTATTTGTAGGTATCTGGAGCAAATAATCATGTGATGTGTTGATCAAAGGCCAGTTATATGATTAGGTTTTATTTTTTTTAGGGGGGGGTTATCATTCTGAAAGAGAGTAAAGGTTACAGGAGGGTACAGTTCAAGACACAACCTAAGATGAGATAGTTTTACCCTTCTAGTTGATGAAAAGACAGGATTATGAGTTTTGAATATTTGACTTTTAAAATATTAGTCTTCAGTCATTGTTCGTATTCTAGTAAAGACATTCAAGAGAAATAACTTTTTTTTCTTTTCATTATGACTTTCGTATCACTTTACACACACACACACACACACACACACACACACACATATATATAATTTTTTTTTTGTTTCTTTTTTTTTTTACTGGGGTTTCAACTTGGACAGAATTGTTCCCCTGCCAAAATGATGACTGCTGCCTGCTGGATGGACAGGGTGCACCCTGTACAGATAGATGCATAAACACTCCTTGTACGCAAACAAAGGCATCAAGCAGGCATTTCATTAGACCATTGTGTGATATGGCAGGCTGCTGCTGTGAATGTATTTATTAGTTTGCGATACATGCCTTTTCCTGTTGTTCCCGGGGCACTGGATAATGCTGGTTTTGTTCATGGCCCAGTGTGAACGGCGCCTCGGCTGCCAGCTGTCAGGCCTGATACCGTCTCATTTGGATTCCCAGCCTGCCTCCTGAATGGCTAATTAGATTTGCCATTTTCAATCCACTGATTGCTATACATGGTGGGACAAAGGAACTGACAGCATGTAGCATTCAAATTCAACTGTAACAATTAATAACTGTGGTAATTAACATGCATGTTGGGAACCATTGATTATGACATTACCTGCAGAACGGATGGTCGGCCTCTGCCACTTCATTAAGGAGCACAGATATAGACTGTTATTAATAAACAGCTCTCTGCAGCTGAGAGGAGGTTATTAATTACACAAACTAGTGGGTGCATAGGCTAATCGAGTTAAAGCGCTTTTGTTCGCAATAATTGATCTAATTTTCACTGACCATTCCTGTTGGGTTGTGTCACATGCCCCTGTGTGAAGAGAAATCACCTCATTAACAAAAGTTTAATCCTAATCATAGTTCTTAGTCTGGCTGGCTTTAAGGTCATATCTGAATGTCAGAACCATTTGAAATTGATTTGAGGTAAATTCAATCAATGTCATGTTTAGAGGAAACAATATCAACTAATGGATGGGGCAAGCAGGCCCTAAGCAAATAGGATTATTGGGAGGTGTGGGAAGGTGTGCATGCGTAGGAGTTTATGTGTGTGTGTGTGTGTGTGTGTGTGTGTGTGTGTGTGTGTGTGTGTGTGTGTGTGTGTGTGAGTGTGTGAGTGTGTGCAGAGGGAGGATTGCCTGACACTTTCATAATTCATTATGTCCATAGAAAGAGAAATGTCAGGATCTGGGCAATTAGTAGGAGCCGCAGGGACCTGTTGGCTTGTGGTGGCACAGCTGAGGGGTAGAGAAAGAACAACTACAGTGAAAACTGAACTCTGGCTTGAAACTGTGGACTTCTTTCTCTGTACTTCTACCTGATTCATGAAAACATTTTTCTTATTTAATATATTTGTGCTCAACACTTTTTAAAATCTTTATTTACTGTTAAATTCTGCAACTCAAATGCCTCATGTTGATTATTTACTCACTTAAAGCTCCTGTGAGGCGTTTTAAGCTGGATATGAAACAGAGTAAAAATGATTCTGATGTTTCTTTATGATGGACGAAAGCAAATCAGACCACCAGGAGGGAGAATAACTTTTTGTACATGGCAGGGGTAGATAGCAGAAAAAGAGAGTGAAATTGCCATAACAGCCTTTTATGAAAATTTCTACAGTAAATATTCACCATGTGGGAGATGTTTCAATATTAACCTCCAAAGACCTGAATTTTTGACTAATGTGCATTCTCTATCGCTCACTATTTGAGATAAGTAAGATCGAATAAGTATAAGAAGTAAACTTGGTCTTTGGAATAGAAGTTATGTTTGTAGTGTTATTAGTTAGCTCCTTGTTTTTAGCTATAAGTTTTAATATAAATAACTTCATTTTCTTTCACTGAAATGGGTTTAAAATTCCAGTATCACCAAAAGATGATACGGGCAGTGTCTCTAAATGTCAATGTCAAGGGTCAATGTTTAAAAAAATGGAGGCAGTAATGTAATGTCCACATATATGGATGAGGGTCTTAAGAGGTTAAAACACAGTAGAATAATACATTTAATTAAAAATACTAACTTACACCTGAACAGGACAAATATCCAAAGTTGAAATGTACCACTATGTGGATATAGAATGCCATAAAATAAATTGACATGATGATCAAACATATTTATAAGAAGTTATGTTGAAATACATGGCAGATATATATAAAAAAAAAGAGTTAGTTAAATCACTGTCACACTAAGTCACTGTGAAATGTGACATTTCTCCAATTGTTTTTGACAAACTCAAGTAGCAGTCATGCAACCTTTGACATCATGGTACGCTTGCCCACAGCACAACTCAGTCCCCTTCTTTAGTTGGTCTTTCTGTTTCAGGTGATGGGCAGCCTGCCAGCAGAAGCAAATCCTCTTGATCCTTACAAAGCTGTAAAACATGGAGGGACATTGCCAGTCTCATAATTATTTTTTTTTCTTATGTGCTCACAATGTAGCTTATAAAAACTCCCCCCAACCCTGTAGCACTTCCACTCTTATTCCTGTGTCAACAAATGCTCATCACATTTCTACCTCCCTGCCACCTGGCAAAACAGCAGCCATTTTCATCATCCGGAGCGTGTGAAATTTCACACTCATTTTGCACAACACATCTTTTGATATGCACTGCTCCTTTTCCTCCTCCCTCCGGTGTATGAAATCCTTCCATTCTTGGCTGACAACACCAAAAAGATGCAGCCAATCATCTCCAAGCGATGGCAGTTACAATTTTCTGTGAACAATTTGCTGCCTTAAGAGGAAAATTGCTTTCAATATAAGCTCCCTTTGAAAGACAACAACAATAAAAAAGATACAACTGTAATGCTGCTGCCTCTGTCACCACTTGGCTGGGACGGCTTCAGTGGGAACGTATGACTGGGGGATGAGGTGCTTACAAGTCAGCTTTGTAATATCAGCATCTGTGGGAGACAGTCCCAGCAAATGAATCCCACTTTGAACATAACAGCTTGGCATCACATGAAAATTACTGCCATGAGCAGTAGTTGTCAGATATGCTCTTGCCATTGTGATGGTGAATTGTCATTTATTATATGTTGTGCCTGCTTCTGTCAGCTCCTGTTGACTGTGTGTATTGATTTGCAGGAGCAGAGGGGTACAGAGGTCACTTTGATCAACACTCTGCGACACACAGGAATCACAGTGAGCTGACATTCCATTACCTGAGACAAAAAGGGCCCAAAACAAAGAATATGTTAAGGGACACTGGACTTCAATACAGCAATATGACTATAATTAGCAGATAAATGGATGGCTTATGCTGAAATGGCTAGAGGCTGTCTGCTCCCGGAGGCTATTGTGCACTGGAGACAAGTGCGCTGTCCCCTTGATATTACATGCTTGACCTTTTGGCTCTACCACTCTGACTGTGGCCTTGTTACATTTCCTGGGCTTCTTCAAATCAAATATGGTGCTTTCAGGTGCTTTAAAATCACCCAGCAGACCAAGCAAGGTAGTGGTTGGAACCATATAGGTACACAACAAAAACACTACCTTTTTTTTCATTTCACGTTGAGTTACACCAAAATGACTTTCGGAGTCAGTAACTTCAATGTTGGCGCACTGGTTGTTTCTTCTAGTTGTTTAAGGAATATGACGTGTGGTTATCTCCAAATGAATGAAAATGTCTGATGAAAATAGTTAAGATTGACCTCTTAAGCTACATTTATCATGAAGTAGAAGCAAAAACAAGTTACACAGGTAGAACAAGTATACAGCAAAAAACCTCTGTCAAGTCTCTATTTTAGGAACTTAGCTGGAAAAAGGGTATAGCTGTGGTAAACCTGGATATCTTATAGCTTCAATCCATGCTCACAACAAAAATAACCATCAAAGAATTATAACAAGCCCTTAATTTATACAAACTTATATTTTATGTTGCATCTTTTATCCAACTTATGGTGGTAGGTTACACAGAATACAGAGTTCTTAGATTGAATAACAATCGGATTTCCAGCTTTCAGATTTTAACAGTCCTTAGAACCTTTCCCCAACTTATCACAGCTTTTTATAGTGCATGTTATTCAAAATTTTGAAAGAAAAATAAAACAATTTGAGACCTAACTTTGGAATTCACTCCCACCTGACATCAGAAACTGTCTCCCTCCACCTCTTCAAATCCAAACTCAGAACACATCTGTTCAAAACTGCTTTCTCTGTCTAATCTCACTCTCACATCTTACTCTTTGTGTTACTTTGTTTGTTATCTTATTTATTTTATTGTGTATTTCTACCTTTTATTCACATTGTAAAGTGTCCTTGAGTGCTTTGAAGGGCACGTTCAAATAAAAATGTATTATTATTATTGTTGTCATTACCTATGCTACTGTTGTGACGGATGCAATATGCTTTTGTCTATTAAATTGCTGTTGCTCATCATTAGGAGTATGCTTGTGAGCTGAGGTCTTTATTTTGGAGTCACTGTTGTAAATGAAACACGTGTCTCAGTGCTGTGTCTTTGAGCGAGAGCCGGGGTTGACTGGCGTTATTGCGTGGGCTGGCCCTGCTGCTGTCTGTGGTGCCTGTCAAAGTCATGAGAGGATCACTTTATCATCGTTTGTCTGCCATGTCTGACGCTATTGAGTAGGAGGGAGCCCTTAGGGAAATGGGGGCAGACTGCTGTATTTGCTGTATGCTTTGTTTTTTACTTAGTTGCTGGCTTGGCTTTATCAGGATTGTCGTTCTGGCCTGTCAAATTGCATGGTAAGGTTTGCTACATCGCACCATGGTATTACTCAGTATGAGGGCTTGTCATGGCCTCAGTGGTTCAGAACAAAGCTGCTCTGTAAGGCTTGACTGCATTATTACCAGGCCTACAATCACAATATACTTTTATACAGCACCTAATTGAATGAAGACGCTAAGATACTAAAATAAGATAAGATGAGATAAGATAAAATACTACTTTATTGATTCCTGAAGGACAAATTTGGTTGTTGCAGCAACATAGACACCCCCCACTATACCTTGTTCTTTGTTTCTTTTTCTTTTTATACTGAATTACATACATTCTTCTTCATTTTTCTGTCTTCATAATACTTCCGTGTGTACTTTGGGATAATGGTCTGAAAGTTTCCTTGATAGAGCAACTATGAAGAAGAGTGTCAGTGTAGTTTGTGCTAATAGACTAAGTCTTGAATCCATGTACACTTCTACAGCTGTCTGAGACTTCTGATGATCATAACTGTGCCCCCCATATGAAAACATGACATAACATTAGGAGCTAATTAGTGCAACATTATAACGGCTCGTCACAAATTACATGGGCTATGACTCCTCTAAGCACAGGAAATCGCAGTATTATTCCGATGCATTACACTCTAGTGAAACTGATGCAGCTTCCTGTGAAAGTGAATATTCATGCTGTGACCCAGTGGAATGAGGTTAATGACTTCTGATAGGTATTAGCATTAACGGACCATGTCAGCTAAAACAGGCCAGTTTGCATGACTAATGCAAACTTGAACCTGTTTATGAAAGCTTGTTATGAGCGGCTCAGCTGGTATTATGATATATGTGAGCAAGGACAATCTGTTGAATGTTATGGATGATTCAGTGTTAGTTAACACGTGCAACTGCCAGCAAGCTCGGATGCCAGCTGGCTCTGCAGGCTCAGGCTGAATCTCTGAATATGGAGATTTTGTGACCATAAAGTGGATTACCATTCAAACCATATTCTTTATTCCAAGAAACAGGGAAAAAAATATTGAAAAAGGTCTCAGAGAGGAGCATGGCAGGTCACATGTGCACCAAACATGATAAAGCTCAGTTATTCTTCTTAACGTGGCAGCCTAACACAGTTATCATCACAAGTTTGAGTGGAGAAGCGTCTGCATACATCCATCCTGGCAATGACACCCCATGTATTACAGAGTGCTCCAGGCCAATCCACAATACAAAATTGATTAATATTTGCTTTCAAAATGACACAGCTTGATGCATGGGGACTCTCCACATGTAAATGAAGGCTTTGGAGGAGATGAATAGTCTCAAAGGAGGATTGTAAAGTTCAAGCTGCAGATTTGCATATTTATATTACAAGTTACTGATAATAAGCAGGGCAGGAAGGAGAAAATGCAATCCGTTTGTCAATGTACAATTTCTACATACAAAAGCAGGCCTTATTAGCTTCTGTGAACTGATATGTTCAATTACTTGGCACGATTGCTGTGCTGAAGATGTATTGTATCACATTTTGACTTTATAATACAATTTAGATAAAGACAGAGACCTGAGACAATTGATGATTCATTTAGGATGCCACAATGCAGACAGGGAGCGAAAATTAATCTTAAATCCGCAACATCATGCTATTTTACAGAAAAGATGTCCATAAAACAAGTCTCACCATTCTGTCAATATAACACAAAGAAATTAAATAAGGCTATGGCTTTTATATTTTTCTAGTTTATGTGACATACAATTTTATGTTTGTGTGATACCTTTTTTGTACTGATGCACAATCACTCCAGCAGTGATGACCAGACCAGCTCTCTGCATGACAGTATTTGTGTTAAAGCTCCCTCTGTGGTCATCACTTTCTTTGTGTGTAACAGTTTGCCTTCAGTGTGGATTTCCTCTTCCTGAGGAGGGATTCAAAGACTGACAACCAAAAGAGGAACAAACTGTTATAATGTTTTGTGAGGGGTACAAACAGGAAGCTTGTCCAGTAGAATCCAGGGTGCTATCACTTTTCTGCCTTCAGCAAAGCATGATAACTGTGTCGGTCTCTAGTACTTGCTTGTTGCCTCACTGCATTGTAGGAGTGAGAATAAAAGCTTGAAATGTGATTTGGGGAATCTGGAAAACCAATAGAAATGAAAATGAAAGACTTAAAAAAAGGCTACTGCTAACTTTACAATAATTACAATTTATAATGCTTTAGTAATAACACTACCGTGCTACTAAGGCCATTTCTTATGCTGTTGGAATACAATGATACAAAATAAAGTAACTTAACCTTAAATGAACAGATGCTGCATTCATATGCTCTGATATTCAGAGTTCAATTGAGGGCTAATTATCATAACATTGATATGTTATTGTGTCAAATTATTGTGCAAAATGCTAATTAATAAAAATTCCTCCCCACCATTAACCTAATATTGTATGCCCATCATCGTGGTGACTAATATAACATAACATAGTGTAACAATGTTGTTGAGTTGGTAAGTTGAGTACTTTTGTTTTCAAGAATTTCTAAGTTGTTGTTCAATCTTGAAATGAAATAACTTGAGGACTTGAATTGTGAATTCAATTGAGGGCTAATTGCTCTGATATTCAGAGTTCAATTGAGGGCTAATTATCATAACATTGGTATGTTATTGTGTCAAATTATTGTGCAAAATGCTAATTAATAAAAATTCCTCCCCACCATTAACCTAATATTGTATGCCCATCATCGTGGTGACTAATATAACATAACATAGTGTAACAATGTTGTTGAGTTGGTAAGTTGAGCACTTTTGTTTTCAAGAATTTCTAAGTTGTTGTTCAATCTTGACATGAAATAACTTGAGGACTTGAATTGTGAACTTAGACAATCACATACATTCAACTTATTTTTCTGATTTGTGCGACACCACGTAAATACAGCACTTGACACAGCTTAAAAAAAAAAAAAAAAAAAAAAAGTAGAGCTCAGTTGAGGTTTTGGGCTCTTGACAAACAGTTATAATTATTTAATCTGCAATTCAACCCAGTTCGTGCAAATCTATGTATAACTACTAGCCTTTATTTCATCCCAAAAGATGGTTATTTAAATACATATAAACTCTTCTGTAAAGTTTGTACGAATCAATTGACCAGTGTCCACGTCCAATTTCTGAACCAGAATATAAACCTTGAAATCTGCTCTGGTAGCTATTGGAGAGCCGCAGTGCCTAGCTTCGATACTGGTTTTATTTCAACATTATTTGAGTGCCAGCATTAGAATTTGGTTTGAAGCACATTCTGCCATAGTCCCATAAAGCTGCTACCATGGTTGAGCTGTGACTGCTCACATAAACATCTTGCTTTGTATATTTGTTTTACTATGGAAACAATTAGTAACTGACAAAATGTTTTAATGCAGCAACAGTCACAAAGGTGCTGACAAGCAAAGTGCTAATCCTCAGCAGTTCCACTCAGTTTACTTGTTTGATTAAAATGCTCAGCAGGTAGGGCAGTGTATTTTCAAACATTCCCCTGTTTAAAACACCGTTGTACTTGAAGAAACTATTTTCTATTAGAACTAAAAAAACTGTTAATTAGCTTGGCTATCTTAAAGGATCAAAATTAATAATTTAGGAAGATTTTTTCACCATAATGGCAGTATCAGATGCCAGCTAGACTTCAATAGCTGATGTGATATGAAAGATAGGACAGAACATATGCTGCATGAAGCGACTAAATAAGAAAGATGACACCACCAAAGCAAAACACAATATATGAGTAATCTAATATGTGCCATATGTTAACCATACATATAGGACCTGTTCTGTTTGCTGGGGTGAAAAATGAAATCAAATTTCACAAATGAGAGGAGGCCCTTAAGTTAAGATGACAGAGACCAACTGTGGTGTAACACACACCATCCTGTGAACGGCAAATTTCTGTGTTTGGCTGACACTCAATATCCCAAGTTGTCCCACCCCTTCCCTTCTTTTTCATCAGGTGAATTGCCTCTATTGAGCTCCTTAACAAGTCATTATGGTGGTGACTGGAGAGGGCCGAGCTAGGACTCCAGGTGTTAAAATGCACTTGGCTCAGCTGTAGCAGGCTGGGCAAGTGGGAGAGTCTGTAAAAGCACCCACCTCATGTCCTTCTCTTCTTTGTTGGTGGGTTCTCCTGGTCTGTATAGGAAAGTTAATTCATACATTAAAATGCATGATCTTCACACAGTTGATGTACACTTTTCAGTCACTATACAAGAGCAAACCATTTCCCAATACTAGCTGTTCAAAATTTGACCTTTTACCCTTTGTAAAATTAACCCTTGTGAAAAAATACTCTCTAAAGCCAAAGCTACATCCTTAGTGAGGTGTGAAAGTGGATCAATTTTGGAGTAAAGAGGTCTATTCAAAGAAAACCAACACTTACTGAAAGCACATATTACAATGATTTATATAAATTATATAATTATATAATATATAAATTGTCAACTCAGTACACACATTGTCAAATTCTTCAGTGAGCATCGCATGCTTAGTTTCTAGAAGTATGTTAGTTTGCCAATGAATTGGACATAAAATAATCAGAGGCAAGGCAAAATCATATCTAATTCAATATAATACTATTACTAGTACAATAGTACTCATCTTTGTATGTGTATTTATGAAAGTGATGTTGACAGAAAGGAAACGTGAACGTGTGCAATTGCAGAGTCATAAATCTTTTTTAACAAGAAGAGACAGGACTCAATTTGTGAAATTTATGTTGTTTTTTTTAAATTCTCTCCAATATGAATGAAGAACAGTAATATCTATGAAGCGATGACAACACAAAATTGAGTTAAATTTGAAAATTAATTTTAAAGGGCTTTTTGTAACAATTTAAGCTGGACAAGGATCTGTCTCTTCTGTCACGTTAATTCAATTTCTGATCACAATGATCTCCACTCAGCACTGAAACTTTTAAAGTCATAAAGAGGGGCTTTAAGGTCGAGCATTACATGTCAGAGTGGGGACAAATGCCTGTTAATCAAATAACAAACAATGTCCAAATTGCATTTTGACATCCGTAGAAATGTGATTAGAGGAAAAATGCAACTGAACTGAGTAATAATAACATATAAAGAAATGGATTGAGAGCAGTATGCTGGTAATTGATGAGACAAGAAGAGTCTGTGCTGGAGCTCAGTGAATGTACCATATTCAGGCGGCTTCAGCTACGACAGAGATTTCATGGAGTGAGTGGGCTGTTTCAAACATGCATGAAAACAAGTCAAATTTAACAGTGCATGAAAGATATAGAAATACAGCCTATGCATCAGAAGAGTCTAGTTTGAACTAACATCACCAAATCTTTAACTTCTGTGTTGTTGGTGTATCAAAAAGATACTCTGGCTCATGAGAGATCTCTTTCTGAACAACACCTCTCATGTCAAAACAAGACAAAGAAAGGATTGTCCAAGAAGAAGGAAACCACAAAACCATAAAACAATGTTATGGACTGAGGTGGAAGAAAATGTGAAGTGCTCAATCCAATCATTCCACTTGGAGAACTCATATAATGTGGTGGAAATAAATCAATGTGTGAATGCACCAACTTAGATTCATCCAAGCTTTTGATTCACTCAGGTTGAGCAAAGTTAACTGAGGATATTTCCACACCTCCTGCTCAAGAGCTGCAGTTATAACTACATCCTAAAAAGGAAAGTATTCATGTAGGATGACTTCTTTTCTGTTAGCTATGAGAGTTAAATATTTAAAATTCTCAATGCATAAGTTTTAAAACTAAATGATTTAATTTCTGAGCTATACTTGGTCATTTGTACCTTTGGCAAGTCTCCTCAAATGCATACATACGAGTCACACAACCACAAACACCCTTACCTCTCATCACAGACACACATCTTTTCCCACCGGAGGACTTAAGTGGGACAACTAGAAAGAGCAAATACCTCAGCTCAGCTCACCCAGTATGCCTTGTCGTGCACTGCGTAATCTGATAATATCAATCATAATTGTGTTAGATGTAATCCATCTGACTTTCAGTTTGTCGGGGTCAGGGTAGGAGGCAAGGCCCCACTTGCCATCAATTATCAGACATAAGAGAGTAGTGGATGGAGCTCTCCTCTATAAATAATATGGTGGGGCCGCAGCGCTGCCGATCGATGCCGTACAGTTCCACTGTCATGGCTTTAATGGCAGCTGGCTTTCTTGGCTGAGCGGATCAATAGCGTGTCTCCTCAGGGCTCAGTCTGAGTCCAGGTCACGCCTGGTGACGGGGACGTAAATGACACCTCTGTTGTGATTGGAAAATGCAGGTCTTTTGGGTGATTTAGCTCCACTTCTGGGTGCCTTTTCCTAGCACCTGAGGGGAACACCTGTTGGGATGAGTCAGGTTCGTCTGGATTACCCAATTCACCTTTTTGCTGCAGAGTGATGTCCAATCTGTCTTTTTTTTGCCCTTTTACAATAAATGACCAAGTCATAGGCTTTTGATTCTCATTTCTGAGTAGCACTGGTTACATCATGTGAAAGTCAACCTGTTTTTTCTCCTAATAAGCAGGTCAGATAAACATCACAAGTACTGACCAAAGTAAAATGCAAAGTTATTGAAAAAAATGTCAGGAAAAATATATTTGTTAGCTTCTGGAAAATATCCATTGCAATAAAGATTTCTTTTCCCCTGTTTTCCCAGAGTGTGTCAACAGAGTGAGCCCTTTAAATTCCAAACAGGGTGGATTGAAGTGATGTCTAATTGAAAAACATGAAGAAGCACAGCTGCTCAGTCTGAATGTCAATGGAAGCAGGAATGACAGGCAGCACAGCAGGCGATCAGGCCAAGATTGCTTGGCCAAGACTTATGAGACACATAAACAAACACACAGAAACCAAGTTAACACAGACACAAAGCCAAAGTAGGTGGTATCAATATGGAAAAAAAGAGACACAGGCAAATAATACCATGAAGATTAGAGGAGAGGGCTAAAGTGTTCTGCCTTCAAAGAAACTCATGTTAAAAGCCTGACCCTTGAGATGTTTATCTTGAGGACAAAAAGTTTCTTGCATGTGAAATACTAAAACAATTCATCATTTTCCACTCCACAAAAACAGACTTCAAAAGAGAAGAAACACATGAATAAATCAATATTAGCCTCAGAGATATGCAGTTTAAAATAAGACATTTAGCATGAGAAAAATATGACACATTTGAGAAGTAATAACCCCGAGGTGAACAGACAGATCAGAGACGGATGCTGTTACTGTCACAATGAAACCATAGAGCTAAAACCTACATGTGTCCATGTACATTTTGGTGAAGAAAGCAGCAAGCCATGAGTGTGACAGAGGCTACATTTATAATTTACAGAGATGTGGGTCAGTGGGCTACAGAGGCCCTGTTTCTTCTGATCTTTATACTCCCTTGTTCTTCCAAGAAAGAATGAAAAGAGCAGTCTCATATTCCAAAACAGACATTTTTCCAGAATTAAACTGTGAAAAAAAAGACACCCTGATGAGAATGAATCAAGCTCTGGTGAAGCCTTCAGGATATGAAAAAGGAGCTCATGAGAGATTTCTGACTTTGATGTTAATGCTTCTCTATGAAAGTGTTCTTAATACATTTGTTCTCCAGCCGTCCAGATGATGGGGCAAAGTCGTATTATGAATCTGCTTAATACATTTATACTGATACTGGATCAGCTTCATAATGCAGGCGTTGCTTTGCACAAGACAGGACAAAGTCATCAGACACCATTTAATTTCAGCTTCCACTCTGTAACTGGCCAGATGTGACATGTGGTAAGACTTCCCCTGACTGATTGCTTTCTCAGTGATACAAAACTTGGAACAAAATACAAGCACGACACTGATCACAGTCAGCGGCCTGCATCCAACAAAACATGCTGTAAATAGCTTTCAGGGCCTCCATTGGACTCAGGTACAATTCTCAAGCTTTTCTCAAGGCTTATTTCATGAAGAACATGAAGAAACTTGTGTCAAGTATAAATCAGTGCAACAGAGGCTGTGTTCATTGTCCATAGTTCTTTCCCCAAGAAGTAATTGAGTGTGGAGGGTTGCTGAAGCTGGGAGAGAGGGAGAGAGTGTTTCTGCTCTGCTGCTGCTGCTGCCACCAGCTACTCAGGTCTGGGGCTGCCCCTGGAACTAATGGAGCTTCCTCTGGGCCGCTTTTCCCCTCAGATGGGCACAGCTGGGGGAGATCCGCCACCCAGAGCTGAGGTTACACCCTCCTCCCTCCACACCCAGCTACTTCCTCCTCCCTCCCTGTTCCTGCTGTGCCACAACAGCGCCTATACCTTCAGTCTGCTGCTCAGGGCTCAATCCTAACATGCAGGGAGGTGAGTGAGGGAGTTCCAAACGTGGGTGGACCACCCCACGTTCTGGCCTACCGTAAGCCTAGTATCCCCCCTCATAGGTGGGCGGTTGCATTGCCTTTCACATTTCTGCATGTCAGGTTTCCCTACAGAGGCCAAGAGACAGGCATGCTTAAATAACCTGGCCGTCAAACGGGAGCAATGAAGCCAGTTATTTGTGCTGGACCAGGGGGTGGTGGAGCTTTTGAAACAGCTCTGTGGAGCAGTCTTATGTTTTCTCTCTGCCCCCCTCCTCCTCCTCACTGACATTTTACATGGTCGGAGAGAGACGGCTGGGGAAAAGAACCTGTGCCATAAAAATGTTACAACATCACTGTGGGGCAGGCACCCAGGACTGTTTGATGTTTGAACCCTGCACCTTTTGTCAAGCAAAATGAAAACATGTTCACACAAATCTGTGCTAGTGTTCTTATTTATTCCTGGATCTAAATCAACCTTCTAAAACAATTCATCAGTCACCCAATCCATTAATTTCTTTGCGATTTTTGTAGACCTATTTGGCAGTTTGCAAAAGGCAAAGTCTAGAGTAGTGGTGTCTGATACTGCAAAATTTGGCATTGATGTGATACCAAGTAAATGTAGGGCCAGTGTCACTGCCTATATAGATTTTTTTTTTTTTTTTTACATAGAAAAGAAGTGTGCCAAAATTAACCAAGAATACCACACAACCATTCTAACAAATGTTTTGGCTCATGAATGAAAGATATGAACTATTTTTTAATTAGAAAATAATCATCTGCTTTAATTTTTTTCCGCTTTGTTGTAGAACAGTAAATTTAAATGTTTGTAGATATTAAAAAGATATTATATTCCAGAATTAAATGTATCAAACTGATCAAACAGCTTGCTCATACTGGTAGATAAACTATTACAGAAACACAAACATATTTATGAAATCTGCAATTTACTGATTTTTCTAAGTGTGGATCTCATCATCACACAAGTATTGATCAATTCTGGTACAAACGTTGGTATGTTGATATTTTGGATCCATCTGCCCACCACCAGTCTAGAGTATCATCAGGACAAGACCTTGGACAGAACCAGACGTCTATCTGCTTTCACTTGACAGGCTGAGAAAGTGGGAAAGAGATGAAACAAAGAACAGAACAGAAATGTATTGCTCAGAGTTACAGAATAGCTTCAATAAAAGTGTGAAATATTATTCTGTGATCAAAATATAAAACTCCATTAAAAGCAAATATACTTGAATAAACAAACTGTCACATAACCTAACGCAGAATTTGCTGGGAGTCATTCTTCCACAGGGACTATCTTTCTCAACAATCCTACAGGGGACTGCCCTCCCACTTTGTGTGTGACGGATAGTGCGTGTGTGAGCAGGTTATAAAAAAGTGTACTCTAACACCATGAAACTTGTAAAACATAGTGAGGGCTACACCCTCTGCAGCCACACAGCAGGATCCAATTAGGACTCTTATCTACTAATTATGTCCCTCACACATCTGCATTCCAGAGTTCAGAAAAAGCCTGCTGTCCTCTCCACGTAACAAGCTCTCGAATTAATGAGATTGCTCTGTAATTGAACCTCTTCATGGGTCCCCTGGCAGGAAAAATATGCTAAGTTAGATTTGTATTAACAGAGCATCAATCATAGCTGATCAAATGATAAACAGTGCTGATGATCACAGGGGAGTAGCACCTTTATGTAAATGTGTTGTCCACTGTGGAGCAGAGGCAGCGAGGAGGACAGAGAAGGAGGAGGAGCTGTAACAGAGGTACCAAGCTGGGCCACTGCGGGGCGCTGTGCTCCAGATCACAAGCTGTAATGAGACTGGGGCTCCATGAATACACAAACACATCTAGTGTGGACATGTTTTTGTGTGGCTCAGTCAAACAAGTACACACGCACACAGATACGAGTAGAATCATTGTATTTCCCTTCTATACACTGTGTATCTAGAGTGAGTAGAATAAAATCTGTTTGTATAGAAGGATATATACAAACAATTAGAATGCTTTAATTTTCAGCGTTGGCCCTCAGATGATGCAAAACTTAAAAAGATATCATGTAAAATAGGAAAACAAAGGACCAGAACATCTTAGAATATGCTAGATCAAGTTTAGGGGATGCTCAAGTTTTTTTGTTTTGTTTTGTTTTTAGGTTATTTTTATTCACTGTAAATTTACATAAATCTGATTAAAAAGCACACTACAGAAATAGCTTTATATAACAATGTATATCTACATTCAAAGATTAATCTATATCAAGGTCTGTGAGGTTAAGCTAACACACGGTGCAAGGTTCACTGGCTAATTCATGTTTGTGTCCTCCAACATGAATCTGATCCCCCTGTTAAACAAAGTCACAAGTTTCATTATGACGAAAAAGAGTAGAGTTCATTCAATTTCCATGAACATTTATTCCATGAATGTAGATTAAATCAAACCAGCCTTGTATAACCTTACCTTTATGCACTATCCTGGAAGGCCTGAACTATGTACATGCTCACTACAAATTCAGAGGTTATGTAAGTCAATTATTCCTCAGAGGAAATCACTAGGAAAATAAAACTTGCAAGGTAAATTCAATTTTCGCTCATTTTATGACTTCTGGAGTAACTCTTATTCTCATGGGAAAAGCTATCACCTCCCTTTGAATTGTGAGGATTTCTACATTGATACTTTATCATATACTGTATCAGCACAAAAAAAACCCTACTTGGTTCTTCTCTCCAACATTACCATTTCTTTTTTCCAAGATCTAACCACAACAGTATCTGTGCCTTTCTGGCTGTTATCTCAAGATATATATTTGTAAGGACACAGTCATGCAGTCAAGTGTTCTCCTGATTTAACACATGCTTGAGACTCAAGAGAGGGAGATGTGCTCTCATCGTGGAGGTTAGCACAGGTATGCAGAGTGGCGTGCCAGTGTGAAGCATTGTAAGCACAAGAGACCATGACAAGCAGACAGAGCAAATTCATCACTTCATAAGAAATTTAACGCTTTCATTTTATGTAGAAGTTTACTATATAAAATTATATATATAATTTATTTTAAAGGCCCCAATGGTGACATTTTAGAACCCTGTCAATTATTGTTTTTCCTCAAGAAGGTCATATTCCAGTGAGAAATATTGGGTTCACTTCTCTACATCTGTGTCTGTCTGATTAAACAAAAAAATATCTTTTGTTACAGTCAGCTGTTCGATATCCTACTGCTTAGCTGAAACCTGCCCATTAATAATTGTTAATGGATGTGATCCCTGACCTGGCTGTTGTGTCACAGATAGTCGACCATGTCTCACATGTGACTGGACAAGGAGGACAGCAGATCTGGAGGTGAATGGAGGAGGCTGAGGCTTTCTTGCAAGGCTGAGCTCACTTTATTAGCATTGATTCCCTTTTTTATGTATTTTGTCACAGCTAATGCTATCGACCAGAGCTGCTGAGAGCCTTGCCCCCTTTAAAACTTACACAGATTCTTGTTTTGTGCCTTCAGTTCGGCCTCAAAAGTGTCTGATGTCCTTTGAGAGGCATTAATCATCTGTGAAAAGAGATTGTGCTCCTCTTTCAAACAAACAATGGTGGAAGTTAAAAGAATGTCACAATTTCCAGCATCTGCACTAAGAATTCAGAAAAAGTGAGTGTTTTAAGAAGATAGATTTGATTGTTATAGGCTATTTAGCAGATATACTAAACAAAGAAATGCAGTTGATTTCAAACTGAAAGCAAAATATCTAGTGTAAAATCTGCAGAATTTGATTATTTATGTTGGTAAATTTACTCTGGAAGGTAAAGTTAGCATAAAAGAAGCTAGAGGACTCATTTTCAAGGCCATATGTTTGTAGTTGTGTTACCTTGTCCTTCTCAGTTCAACTATCTTTTACAGAGATGTGGCAGTGAAGATAACAATCTCTTTACCAGAAGAAATGAGACCAAAGCTGTTGGTTTTAAAATTCCTGTCTGGTGTTGGTGTCAGCTCTCCTCTCCTCTCCTCCCTGTGGCCGAGTATGTAGACAGCTCAGCTTGTAACTGCAGCGAGGGATCGAGCTGAGTTCACATGTCCCCTCCATCTCAAACAGGATCCCCACTGAGGAGAAGAATAGCAATTAGCATGCTAAAGGTAGCACTAATGCGAGACCATCTTTGAACCTCCTCTGAACCAATCTGCCCATTACCCAGGCAAGTAATGGTTGGTGTTTATACAGGATAATCAGGCATGTGCAGTTTAGTGAGCAGATTTTAGAGGCTAACCTGTGTTAAACTGTGGGTCAGAGAGTCAGAAAGGAGGGATCTGATAGGGAGCAGTTCGTGATATTTATTCAGAGAAAATTATAAACAAGTGTTATGACCACAACCATCACAAGACAAGATCAACTATGATTTGTTATATTGTATTTCTTAACTCCTGGAGAAATCATTTTTTAAAACATAAAATGTAATAGATTAAAAAAAGCTTTCTTAGAATGGTACTTGTGTGTCAAAACTGGATTGTTTACTGAACCTGAAGTATAAACACTGAAACTCTGTAGACAAAAATAGTTCTTCTTCAGTCAGTCAGACAGACAGACAGTGAGCGTAATAGCAGACTGCAGTTAGAGCGATTACTGTCATCATCCAGTGAAGAGTTGGAAAAATTGAAAAAGATGGATTGCTGTAGCAAAAAAAAAAAGACAAACCCCTGTATTTGGTCTAAGTGAGGGCTGCAACAAGTCTTATTTTCAATGGCAGTTTCATAAGAAGTTATAATGACAGGTTGATTAATACCAAATAGAGAAGTCTGCTGAACATTTGAACCAGCATTAGTATTGTCATAGGAATGCATTGGAGACAGTGGCCAGCTGTACGTGACAGACAGAGCCACAGTATGTTTTCCTGTACATCCACAGGTGTTTGCCATGTTTTCAGATAATATATACACATGCTTGAAATCAGGTGAAAGAAAAAAGCAGAAAATGCCCACTTCATAAAAACTGAAATTAACAAATTTGGTTCATTTTTCATTAACCTCCTGAGACCCAAGCCTTTGTCTTTCATGCATTTTTTTAATTTTTCTTTGCTATTTGGGATAAGTAAAACCTAATAAGTGTAACTAAACTTGTTCTTTGTACATTAAGTTATGTTTTAAATGTTATGACTTTTTGTTTTTAGTTGTAAGTGTTGCTGAACTACATTGTTTTTTGTTTTGTTTTGTTTTTTTACTGAAATGGGTGTAAAGTTGTGCTATTACCACAAGATGACATGGGAAGTATCTCTTAGTGTAGCTAATATGTCAGGGTTTAAGAAAATGAAGTATCATGGCTCTGAGAGACGGAAATGTGATGTCCACATATATGGACACTGGGTCCTAAGAGGTTCAAATATTGCTTGAAAAATTTCTTGATTATCAAAAAAGAAAAAATGCTTTCTTATGTATGACAGAACATTACAGACCATGTCAACACTTTTCTGTTTCTGATTCATTCTGTAATCATTTTCATGAGTAGTAGGACTTTGACTTTACATGTCCCACTCATGGTTTTATCAAAAATGAAATAGCTGGGTTTTTTTTTTTAAATTAAGTAAGCTTTTGTCTTATCATAGACAACTGAAGGGTAAAATGTCAGCTCAGTTGAAAGTTATTATCATAAAACGATGATATTAAACAAAGTTATATATTTGCTGCTATGTTGCTGAGAAAGCATTTCACACTATTTGTGGTTGTTCCATAGCAAAAAAAAAAAAAAAAAAAAAAAAAAAATACAGCTATGGCAGGAAATACACTTTATGTCTTGGCTTTAGGCCCAAAATGGAGCAAGGAAAGCTGGCCTCTCAGATTTGTGTGCTTTGGGGTTGTCATAGTCTGAGCCCTCTGTGTGACATCAGATCTGCAGATCAGAGCATGTGTGTGCTGAGACGGGCTCAAGCGTTCCTCATCAGCTTATGGTAATGTTGGGAACAGTGTCACTGCTCCAATAGAAAGCCAGCTGACAGCCAGTGACATGGCCTGCCCGTCACCTGACACCTGCCAATAGAGGAGGAGGGCCACAGAAACAAACACAAATATATAAACACAAGTATACACACACACACACACACACACACACACACACACACACACACACACACACACACACCTGATAATCATTGAATTATACACAGTGCCTCTCTTTCACTAACCTCTCCTCTCCCGGGACCCAGCTGTTCATGAAATACCTCCCAGTAAGACAGTGGGGATGCAGGAGAGGGGCAGCTGGGGGAGGCTGGAGGAGGGGTGGAGAAAAGGTTTGAAAAAAACAAAACAAAAAAAGCTCACGCCTCACTGGCTACCAATACCATGCACATTTTTAAGAGAGCCAAGGCGAAAAGATACAATTTCACTCAATGAAGCAGGCTGCAAAGGCAGGCACAAAGGAGACAAGATAGTGCAATCTAGAGGTCACTGACACTGCCTCTGCTGTAATTACTACACTTCCTTTAATACTTCTGCAATTCAACTGTTCTCCCAGCCCCATCGACACCCCAACACACACATACACACAACTCTCCCAGACGAGCACAACGTATCAGTAAAAGAACAAGTGTTCAACGTTACAGCTTTATTATGTCAACTCAATTCTCATTTTCTCAGAATTGAGCTTTTCAGTGTTCTGATGTTGTAGATAATAGATGACAAAGAGCAAGTCTCTGACCTTAAACCCAAACCTCTGGCTCACTCTCACACACAGATTCCCTATCCTCATTTCTCACTCCGCTGACTGTCAGGAGAGGCATATGATACTCAATAACAGCAGCTCTTTGGTTTCTAGTAACATGGCTGTGGAGTTAAACCACAGATCACACTGTTGATTAAGAACATCACAGCTGGGACAGGTAAAATGAAGCTGAATGCACACTGACTCAAATGGATATAAAAGCTGCTGATTGTTTGGTCTGCTCTGTTCTTAGCTCAAGCTCTAAAGTCTGTTATTTGGCCTATTTAGTCCTTTCTGTTCAAAGATCAAGCATGATAAAAAAAACTTTCCCCTGCAGGGTCACTGCATGATTTAGCTGGGAGACTTTCTGGTGGTAATTCAGGTTCAATTTTCATGTGAAATTCTCCACAACACAGCGACTGAGGCAAATAAAAAATCCAAAAGGATTCAAAGTGTATCACTGATGTTTTAAATGCTTGACACTTTATCATTTTTCTAATCAAAGTAGTGTCCCACAAGAGAAATTCAAGCTGTGAGTGGGAATGAATCACATGAAAAAGCAGCATATTTGTCTTGAGTTCAGTTTTGATGTGTGTGCTTGTGTTGCTGTTTTAAAGGATTGCAAGATGGGTAAAGGAAAAAGGCTGCAGTCAACAAAAGGCATTATATACCGTGCCCAGCCAACCACTTAAGATATCTTTGAAGATGAATCAATCACTATATTATAGTGAAAGTCCACAAGGTGCCTGGCTCATGATCGAACACTGCGTCTGCACTTCATAGCAGTCTACAGGGCATTGATGCTGTGATTGATCGTAGAATGGAAGTGACTGGAAAGAAGAAAAGGATTACGCTTGTCAAATGCAGTCAATACGCCAGGCCGGTGGTCAAATGTTTGCAGTAAATCTCAAATAGTGTCTGCAAAGCTAAAAGGGAAAAACAGGCTGAAAAAGAAAAAAAATTCATTTGCTCAGAGGACCATCCTCTTGCATTCCCACTCAAACTGACAGGCCTGCAAATATGCAGTGGGATGAGTAGCTGAAGGCTTTAGGAGATTAGCAATGCTTCAAACATCAAAACAGCCCTTTCTATTATCTCGAGAGGGACCTGCCATCTAAATCTGAACAGATTCAGACCAAAGAATAAACCGCTTCATACACAATCAATGTGCATTATTGTTTCGCTTCTGCAAGATTGTGATTTCAAACTTTGTTCAATGTTCTCTGCCTTTCATAGATTTAGGGTGTTGTCTCTTGACAGTTCTGGTATTAAGCGTTCTCCTATTTGAAGAAATTATACTCACAAGTCAAAGCATCAAATCCCCATGTTGGCATGGGGTTATTGGAAACAGGTAACAATGATATTTGCGCATCAACCCAAGCTCAGCAGGGATGCTACTGAGCTTAGTGTATTCAATGCACCAATCGCCCTAGCGTTATTTACAGAGGGTTTTTCTTTTATGGAAAAATCAAGACATGATTGATTCAGGTTAATGTGACTGGAAGCCAGCACCAAGCAGCATCTCAGTGCTCAGGTTAACAGAAAACACTAACTTCCATAAAGTGCTATGGAGATAAATCACTGTTATCCTGACAGCGGTGACAGCAGTTTAAGCAGCGGCAATCATCAGAAGCACCTCGGGAGCCCCTGTGCTGCATTTTGTTAAATGTCATGGGGGGTTGGTGGAGGCAGAGGAGACGGGTGGGCTGGCAGAGAAACTGGGGTGATGGTAGTGGCGGGGCACTGGATGAGATGGTCATATCAAGCAGCCATCAGTGTGCAGGTGCTTTACATAAACATCCCAGAGCAGTAAGCAAATTCTGTTGACGAATAAAGGTAATAAAACAGAGATGGGTTGGAGGGGCAAGCGGTCCCCAGTGTATTCCCCCCTCGCACGGCAAGCTCACTCACTCACAGGCTCACCCGAGTGAGATTATGGTGTTTGCTTTTATCTGTCAGAGATCAATATTTCAAACGTCCGATAAAAGAGGAAATTGAACTGGGAATAGACTGAAGTGCTGTAAAAGTACAAAGCACAATTATCAAAAAGCACTTAAACTGCCTAATAGGATACACATATTAAAAATGCTCAAATGGATGTCCTCCAGCTATAATGAGGGCTGGATCTGGTCTCCCATTCCCGCTGCTGTCTTTGATCACAACACCTTGCCCTTCTGGATGCAGTCGGAGAGCTCAATGCACTCGGGGTAGTATATGAACCTCAGGAGACTACATTCACTGTGTCTTAACACGCACACATTAGGTGTGAATGACTGTTTGGGCCTTAATGTGAAGTGCATTACAGATTTTAACTTTAGTCAGAGCACTAACAGGGACATGTGAGGGGCCCTGCGTACCACCAGACGGAGAAGTGAGTCCATTTCTTATTTGTTTCTCTATTAATTTTTTTGGAAAAGTCACTAAATTTAATCTGTGTAACAGTCGCTGCACAGTCAAGAATTTTACTCCCACTCATGTCATACTGAGCACTCGGTAAATCACTTAATTCGTCATGTATTCACCATGCTCAAAGATGTACAAGCCACAGTATAAGCAGTTATGTGCTTCTCAGCATCCTTTTATTTCAATATTACACATGATTTTTTTCCCGATAATAGAATGTAAACGTGTACTTGATGAAAAAGATTTGAACTTTAGTTCTTTTTGAGTGGCAGTCTCAGATTAGGCTAACCACCTCTTCATTGTTTTTATCCACAGGCTGGTGTCCTGCATGCACACTGAATTCACCAACTTCCCTTTGAGTTCAGTTCATACCTGAATGAGTCTCTTTCTCTATGGCTTTGAATGAACAAATCTCAAAATTTACATAACGAAATATATTTTCATGGATTTATTTCACAAAGATTACAGCCAGTGACACCACTGTGGTTAGCGTCTGGCTGGTGACTTAGTAAGAGTTATCCACTGAACAAGCTGCATGCAGTGGGTCGTCATTGCAGGTCAGCAGCACAGGGTAACTGTAAGACCATAAGTAGCTTACCAAGCGAATATCTCTTAAGTCAACCATGACTCAGGGCACTTAGAAAAGTAGTCACGAAATGTGATGTAGGATTTGTGAAATGAACCCAAGCTTTCGGTTGTACATGTACCAAATAACCTTTCACCTGACCTGACAAAAAACCTGTGTATAAAGGATAATAAAGTATAGCAATATTCCCAAGATATAACTAGCATGTGATAATTGTCCATAAAGATGTAAAGGAACAAAATTAATTCGTGCACCAAATGTCCTCATACTGATTTTGGGATTCTACATAAACATAGTGGTGCATTTTAAACAGGAAGATCTCACAATAAAATAAAATCTTATCCCAAGAGTGGAGAGAGGCTTTGCTGTTGTTTTCAGCAGTTTAGCAGAACAGATGGTAAATCTCAAGGGCATGATGTAGAAAATATTTCCAATGTGTATTAGATTTGGAATATCCCTTTAAGCAAAGAACCATCGATAATGAGACAGCGAGGCAGGTTTCCATTATGAAGACATAAAAGGCTTCTTCTGATAACCAGGAATCTGCAGATAAAGACATCCTATTACTCCTTGACATGATATGATACGCTGGCCTATTCTTCTGCAGCCTATCTAAATGATCCTTCATTAGAAACCTGATCAATAAGCTCTTTTGATTAAGTGGGATGCGAGACACTCATTTCATTTTCAAGCATTTTTACCAATCGATGGCAAGATTATCTTCCAACAAACGGCAGAGATGCAAGAAAAGCATTCTGAATGCAGGCCAATAACATCATCCCTCACTATCTTGTTTTTAATCCAATAGCCCACAAAAAGCACACACATATATACACACAAGCTGGAAGTACATTATTGCACAAAAGTTAAGTATCTCATATGAATACGCACACATGAATAACACACAAACAGGGAGGAATGCACAGTCTTTCCTCTCAGTTGCAGGATAAATCATGGAACCTGGTAATTACTGGCCTAATATAATTGCAGACAGAGCCTTTAATCGGGAATGGTAAGACATTAGGTAAATTAGTTTTTAAAGATTTAAGATGTTTAAAGATTTCATTTGCAGATACCTCTGATTCAACGTAGCAAGGGGGATCACTGGTGATTGAAGGTGATGGACGGCAGAGCTTTTTAAAATGTGTTGACACTGCAAAGCCAGGGTTCATTATGGTGCAGTATTTATCTAGCATTAACTTCCCTGAATATGTTCTTTCCTTATCCAGGTTAGCATTTTGCAAATATGCTCACACACATATTAAGGCTTTATAATTTACATTTCAGTGATGTATTGGTGTTTTCATAGCTTGTAGGTGCAGATGCAGCATAAAATCTCCTAGCGTTTTACCATTAGGGGATCAGGAACCCTGTTTGGAAACTTATTGGAGACATCTCTGTCACACATTTTTTCATCAGTGCAAAAGGTATGGGGTCAGACTGGTGAGAAGAAATTGTTCTGCCACAGAGCCTGAGGGAGTAAGAGAGGTGAGAGAGGTACAAAAAACTTCCTTACCTACATTTTTAGAGTAAAATGAGTGGATTTATACCACCATCGTAGGCAACAAGCTAAAGCTGGCTTAAGTGATTTCACTTCTTCAGGGTGGGTCATAAGTTTCCATACATAGGAAAATGTAAAATATATGTATATATTTTTTATGTTTCAGATACCCTGGAAAATGCTTTTGAAGAAAGCGCAACAAATTTAAATCATGCTGATGGCTGGTTCAAGAAGTAGTCACATGGCCAAGACACGAGCTAAAAGGGCTGCATCACAGCCTCATGCAGCAGTTAAACTGCAGTGATCTGTACAAACCTAAGAGTCTATCAAAAAAGAAGAGTGAGGTTGTATTAGCTCTGCTAGGTAGAAGAGCACTGGTAGGATATAAAGGGTATTCACAAACATTACAAGTTACTGACATGTCTTAGAGCCCCAGGCTGTGAGTAGCACTGAGCACAGCTGGCTACTAAAGTACTGTAAAAAATGAGTTAACAATGTTTGCTTGTTGTCTTATTTCAAACAATGACGCTACATGTTTATAAATAAGTACTTTACCTGTTCACTTTGTATCCATTAAAAAGTAGTCTTAAACAACAAAAATCAGTGTTAAGAAGGAAACACTCTCCATTAATTTGCTTTAAAGCAAACACATGACTTGGTAAGAGTCCTAACCTCAACACAGTGGGTGCAATTGCTCAAGGGAAACGGAGTCTTTACCCCTGAAGTGCGGTTCACACAAGTGATGTAAACTTTCTCACAATGGTATCATCCATTGATCTATGAACTATGAGTGATTGAAATGTTTGGTATTTTTGTTTTTGTATGTGCAAGTAAAATAGTTACATCCAAAGCCATATAAACTATCACTGAGTAGTTTTCATTCCCTCTCATGTGGCCTATTTGTCAGTTTTTTGTAACCTCAGGCTGTTTAACGTGTAAAAAACAAATCATTTGGAATTTTGTTTCTGTTTATTTTTGGCCAGAACAAGATGAACCGTGAAAGGAAGCTTGGAAGCTATTGACTTTGAGTAATGGGTGCTCCAGTCTTAATGCTAATCTAGGCTTATCTTATTCTGATATTAGCTCTGTTGAGACAGAACAATTATTTTATTTTACCCTGATTTTCCCAGGAAGCACTCCGAGGACATGCAATACCAAAGCCCCATCTTAAAGACAGGACCAATGTGAAAAAGAGGTGTGTAAAAGAGTCATTTTTTTTTATCTCGTTGCTATCAGAAATATGACATTTCACGTGTCGACCCATCAGAGACAGGACACATAAGCCACTTGAGGAACATCAATTAACCCCTGGAGCAGTTTGGTCTGCAGTCAGTGACTCTGGGCAAAGCCTCCCTTGGGTTTACCTGGAAGTTTAACCATCTGTGCAGGAGCTAAATACACTCAATTGATGCCTGTATGAGAGAGGGGACCGAGGCAGTGTATTGTCATCCATCACACCACACTGTTCCTCCTTCCAGCGCCCTTCAGCTTTAATTTTTTCCAGGATTCAAATCACATTTTTGATATTTGCTTTATATGATAGAAAACTGAAGAGAAAAATCTTCAGGGAAGAATTACAGCCTGTGTGCTGGCCTCAAGGGCTCTGATCTGAGGCTCAACCTAATTTGGAAAAATAGAAAGGTCTTGCTGTGTTATTATCATTTGTGCTGGTGCATTTGATACTGGGTTGCCTCTGGGGGTTGTGCAAACAGACGCTACAGGCGAGAGGCGACATCTTAAAGCCGTATTTCTCTTTTGTGGACTGTTTTCACTTAACACAAGTTCAAGAGCGTACAACATTAGCTGCCCAGGGTGTCCACTGAGTCCAGCCCCAGCAAACACACACACATACATGTATGTGCACACAGCACACACAGACTTTAAGGCTTTTATTTGATCACAGAAACTGCTGTAGATATCTAGAAACTCCAAGAGAGAGCAGCGAAGATTCCAACAGTCAACTTTCTCTTTCAGTAGAGTTTAATGATATTTCTAGCTTACAAAGATTAAGAAGGCTTTCACGTTGTCATCTTGATTACAGAGAGAGGGGACTGGGTATAATCTTGAACTTGGTTGGATCAGTGTGGGAAAATTCAGCCCTCAGTTCAATAAATTCAAACAGCCCCATGTTATGAGACGTGGGATAGTGCAGCTTGCACATACTGTCTTGGCCCCTGTGAGGATAATTCATTAACTTCCCTAATCCTCTCATGTGGTGTTGCAGCAGAAAAAAAAGATGAAAAGCTCACTGAATATCAAAAACAACGATTTCTGAGCTCCTCGTCATCGCCCTCACACTCTTTCGCAAGTGTCTCTGAAAAAGGATGCTACATGTTCCAAGCATGCACGTCCTGTGTTAATGAGCTTGGAAATACATTTTGGGCGGCTTATGGCTGGTGCGCAGCGCTGTGGGATGAGAACAGCTCAATAAAATATACACAGGAGGTCGAAACGGTAGGGAAATAAAAAACCCTTTTTGACAATGTTAAGCCTCGTAGCTGCTTTGAGGCAACCAAGGGGTTTTTATCAGCTCTTCAGATGTTGGATCATAGGGCGCAGAAAGCTTTCCAAGGGTAAGCAAAGTCAGAAGAGTCAGTACTGTACCAGCACATGCCTCTCCCAACCATTAATTCACATGTTAAAGGGCTTCCATGCACTCTACGTGTGATCTATATGTGAGGTCCTACTGTTTCTATTACTTGTGTACTTATGTTCTTTTAGGATGACAAAATGCCCTCCTAATGTCTCAAACTCTATGATAATAAACCACGCTTGTGAACATGATTTATTCTTTCAAAGGAATTTCAAATGATCCCTTGATCATTTCTTTATATCTAAGTATATTCAATACTAAACAAGCTCAGAAGATGTGAGGCTTGAAGGCATATGCACAATAACTGCAGAGGGGGATAGAGAACTGAAGGAAGAGTGAAACCAATGATGTTTTTTCTGTCACTTTGTTTTATGAGGCAAAGCAGTCGGAGTATTGATAGTTTAGTGTTTCAGTGTTTAGGGCTTAGTGTTCAGTGCACTGTACTCCTCAGTCAATTAGAGTCAATAATACCTTGATCAGTGGAAACGCCAACAAGACACCCTTTATAAATGTATCAACTCTGTGGTGATACTGATATTCACTCTAACATAATCAGCCACATATCAGAAAACCAACAGATACCTGAGGTATGTTGAGCCTCTAGTCTTCTGTGGTGTCCTCAAAAGAATAATGCACTATTCTTCTGAAAGCTGATTGGTAAAACACAACTCGAAGGAAATGGTGACCTATTTTTATTGGGCAGCAGGGGTAGTGCACAAGAAGGTATCAGCACTTAACCCAACTAATATTATTATTATTTTTATTTTTATTATTATTATTATTATTATTATTATTATTATTATACAGTTATTCATGTGTGCCCAGGCAGAATACTGTTTGGGTGGCGGGATAGGCCCAAACTACAATCTGGCAAACCATTTTTATGTAAAAGTTCAATCAGACTTAGATCTACACTACATGCTAGTCTGGCTTAATTTCTCATAGATAGGGAGTATAATCCGGTGTGACTGCTGACAAACAACCTGTTTTTCTATTTCTCTAACCATGTTTACAAAATGAGGAGGCCTTGTGGCCATGATACAGCATGCAGGAGTCATAGGAGAGAAAAAAAACATACCGAAAAAAAATTGAGTTTTTTTTTTTTTTGTTAACTCTCAAAGTGGTATGACGTTGAGCTTCACTGGGTAATGATCATCATGGCACCTGAGAGAGAGAGTTTATTGATGCATACTTCTGCCTACAAAGAAAATATGAAAAGAAGAGGTCAAGTAGCAAAAATTGCACTCAGACAAACGTTCTTTCATGACCTTGCTCTCAAAACAGTGCAATAGGCTAATGACTCGACACCTGGCCTCCATCCTCACAATGATTTTTCAAAGGCAGATGTGTGATGCATGATGTGCTGATTGTTTTGGGTGGGTATAAATTAAAAGAACACCACCTCGTTGACATTCTCGATGATGAAATAAGAGGCACTTTAGGTAATTCATCTGATGAAGCAGCCCGACCCCATGGTGGATGATAGAACCAAAAGCACTTGCATAGGTCGCTGTCAGAATCATCTGTCTAGTTAGTCCATTAGGGCTGAACATGGGGGCTTTGACTGCCACAACAGCAGATTAGGCAGCAACCTCTGAAGCTGAAATATAAAACCAATAGAAATAAAAGTTCCTCAAGAAACCAACCAGAGCTGGCTCCAAAGGAGGCTCAGTCACCACCAGGTGTTAAATTAAAAAGCTCAGCTTTGCAGCAGCATTAACATTTTAGCATCTTTGTACATAAAACTATACTAAAAACTGAGCTGTCTGTGTGGTTAACAGCATTTACTGGTCATACAACAAGTATTTGCTCCTTTTTTGCTATGCTAAATTCTACAATTATGATAATAACTTGCTTTCCTTGCTTTTAAGCTCCATCATGGCTTATAATCCATTTTGTTTTTGTCAGCCAGTAAATTGACTTCTAGCATTGTTATTGGTGTAGAGAATGGTAGGACTCAAAGTTCAACTACCTGTGATTTGGGCAAATACGGAGAGTCTGCTTTATCCGACGACCTTTGACCCTATATTCAGAGAAGTTGGTGGACAGGGTGGAGAAATAAGGAGAAAGAGAGAGTTAGGAATAATACAGGGTTGTGAGGCGGCAGGCTGGAATTCAACCCATGCTTCAGCTTTATTGCTATGGTCTGTTTAATGGGTGTTTAACTGGTATACATGAAAGTTTGGGTGAGCCAAATCCACTTTTAAAATCTTTAGAAGCTAGTACGGCACTAGCCATCATGATTAATGTGACAGTAGCTGTCACTTTTTTAAATAGTCTTTGAAAATCATACAGTGACCTCTTATTCATGTGATGACACTTCAAAAACACATCTTACTTTTTCAGAAAACAAGACCAGAAGTCACCTAGTCTGACACAGTATCATCTTTGTTTATCAAAAAGCAGGTAGGAAATCTAAGGGTGCTATTTTGAACATAAATTAAAGCTCACTTACCAAGGGCAACATCCTGACTGTATCTGTATCCTCTCCACTGAAAAGGGACCCTGTGTTTGTTAGGAGTGGAAAATGATGATATTGCATCAAGGCAATAAATAAGTGTGTAAATATGTGGACAGGAAGCAGGATGACGGATGACGGCTCTTGCTGCAGCCCATTAGTCGTTGACAGCTCCTGCAAGGGAAGCAGGACGAAATCTGTGGCCTGTAATTCTGTCTAATTACCGCAGCAGTCTGCACTTCCTCCTTCTGACTTTAATTCATCTCTTATAGTTAGCCTGTCTCTGGCCTATACTTTATGGCAAACTAACTTGCGTGATGATGCCTGATTTATGGCAGTAATTGAGCACCTACAAATCAGAGAATATTTTCATTGATTACGTCAAATTGTCTAATCTTTTCTACGTTCTTGGCCCTGATTGGGTGGTATTTACTGATTGCCTCTCCCTAACTTTAAAATCAATCAGCAGCCACAATCAGAGTGGTTGGATGAATCCTGGCCAACGTAGTTTCTCTTCCTCTTCCATATAATCTCTCTTTTCTAGGACTGAATGATATGTCCTCATGGAGCACTTACACCACATAAAACAGACTGTTATTTATTTGAAGTATTGGATCTTTTTTATAAAAATGCTAATTTGTAATATTTGGTTGGTCAACCATTCTGGTCTCTTCCAGACTAATAAGTTTGGAGCTGATTTGAATTAAGTTGTACTTTAAACCGAAGTTAATGATTCCCAAAGGATGAACAATCTGATGATCCTATGACTTTTACTTGTAGTCACTGTGAGGTTGGAGTTTGGGTCTCATATAAAGTGCTCTCTGCTTACAATGGAATATTATATTTTTCTCTTGCCATGTTTCCACTGTTGCTTTGCGTGTTGTTGTCTTTTAATCTGTTTCAAGTTCTCCAATGGGGTGTATGTTGCACAGAAACCTTTGTTAGAGTTATAAGCCAGAAACAAATTGAGTTTCCTCCTACTTTTGAGACCATTTCTGGGCCTTAAGTTTGCTGAAATTCCCAATTAATTCATCCAAACTGCTCTATAGAATGGGTGAATTGAGGTTGAATCAATAATTTCTGATGTTTTCCAGTGTGTTGGGTTTGGATAACAATGTATCATGTGTTAACCATTTATACAGATGACCAAAGTTTAAATGTTTGATGGATAACAGATTGCTTACGGTTCTTGCATGCAGTTATCGGTAAAGAGAGATAAAGGAATTGTAATTAGATTACAATCAAAAGTAGCCAAGACGGCATGCTATTAATGAATGTCCTGCCTGCTTTTCCTCTCTAGACTGTTTTTCCATCATACATCAGACTGTACTTAAACATGATTGGTTGAAACTACTTCATCAAGGCACCACAAGTAGACACCAGGACACTTCCCATACTGAAACTCCATAACCCCAGAACAGATTCCACATTGTAGAAACTGTAAAAAGAGATTAGAATGATATCAGCACATCATATTGCAACTCCTGTATGCCAGTGAATAAACAACTAACATGGCTGTTGACAATTAACTATCGTAGCATGTCTATGCTATAAAATTGATGCATGCAGTAAAATAATTATATGACATCAAATAGATTTGCCACAGTCAGAGACAAGGTACATGATGCCAGCAATATATTCTAAATCATATTTTATCTCATTTCAGTCTGCAGGTGCTTTGGCTCTTGACACCATCAGACTCATTTTCCTGACAGTGACCCCAGCTTTCACTTGCACTTTTGACATGAGCTGACTTCCTGGTACAAGGTGTGACGGATAATTATAGAATGCATTCAGGGCAGCAGAGGTGTGTTGCTGTCCGAGCTGAATCTAATGCAGTCACATCTGTTTAACTTCACCGTGTGGGGAGCACCCACAGGTCTGAGAGGGAGAAAACAAGGCGACATGGAGAGGGAGACACTGCCAGTGAGACTGGACAGGTTTAACGCTTTGGCCACTGGCGTCTCAGACGGTATCGAACAACAAGGAGGGAAACGCGTGTTGGTGGAGGGGACGTAGGATCAGTGCATGTGATATGAGTCTGTGATGACAAGTGCTGATTTATATTGAGGTGGACGTGGATGTACAGAGCCCTGAGGGCAGCTCACCTACTCACACATTACCGTCACTGTCAGGAGGGGACAATGAGAGGGAGAGAGAGGAAGAAAGAAAGAGGGGTAGAGTATTCTTCATCCACAAGATTAGAGACTCACTCTGGTACCTGGAAACTACATGCAGTTTTTTAACATTATGTCAAATAATATGCAAGCGTGTGCATTTTTAAAAAAAAATTATTTACTTGGGGCCAAAGCAAGACAATTTTGTTTTCGAGGTATAATCCCCATTCAGAGAGTTGAATCAAAATGAACTCAACAGAGTCAAAATACAGGAAGGAGAGAGCAAAATACAGGAAGGAGAGAGCAAAAAAAGTTCTGATATTGTCAGCATTTGCTTTAATTTTGGCTACACAAAACTTATGCACCCCCTAAATGCTACATTTTCAGAAGCTAAGGCTCTCAGCATTTTTTCCACAGCTCTCCACTATATGGCTTTTTGCACTACCTATGTTACTCTGCAAGAGACAGAAGTTTCCTGAATGTCTAAATGAAAAAAGTGAGAGAAGGTTCTGATGTTCGTGTACTAAAAGTCTGTTAAAGAAGGAGAAAAAAAGAGGTATGGCCTGAGAGCAATTACCCTCAGTAATTTCATCTGCTGACACACACATTGTAGGACCATTTTAAAACTGCAGGTCAGAAATGGGAATTTTTAAGCTCAGCCATTAAAATCGAAGAATTCAAATAACTTTCTTCATTGAGAATTTTATAGATTCCACATTACAAACGACCTTGAAGAGAGATGAAAAAAGATGCTAATGAAAAAGTGCTTGCTGGAGTAAGGTTTCAGAGGAGGTTAAAATGGCTCAAAATGGTTGATAAAGGTACAAAGCTGGGCTGTATTTTCTGTGCAGGACAACATTATTAGGTGAAAGGTGCTCAGTCGGCCTCATCACGTGGGAGGGATAATGCTGTGGTTACGCAGGAGTGCAATTACACCAATCAGAGAATCCGGTTTCTGTATCATGTTATCAGACAAATTACATTATTCCATTTTTTTTTTCTTTGATGATATCGCAGCCCTTTGATCCTTCAAAGGAAAAAACATTATGAACAAAAACTGTTCCCTTGTAATCAAACCCTGATGAGTAAGCTGTTTTTGACTGATTAAAAACTCCAACATACATTTTTGAGGGACTTCCTGTTTGGTCTGTCTCACATCCCTGCTCACCAACGTCAGCCCATGTGTTGAGTTTTTCTGTGTGAAGCCCACTCAAACGTTTACAGAGCTCCTTTTAATAACTGCATTTCCCCCTGAGATTTTTTCTTTCCCTCTGGTATTGAGCGTATCTGCAGCCCTGCTGTTTTTTGTTTTTTTGTTTTCCTAGTGAGATTATAGTGATAAGAAAATCTAAACATCCGCCAGGTTTGTCCTTTATAGGCTGTGTTTTCAGCAGCGTGCATTGTCTCTGACAATTAGCCGAGTGAGATGGAGTCCTCAGTCACAGGCCTTTCCTATATTGTATGCTGACAGACAATTCCCTGTGGGGTCACAACTCTGCAGCCACACACGGACAACTGAAAAGACAAACCACAAAAATGAGCTTCTAGAAACAACATGACTTGTTACACCTTTGGGAAAATACACCTACCTACAAAAAAGGCTGCTCATCCAGCTCATCCACTGTCCATCTTGCTTGAGCAGATATGTACTGTTTTCTCCTCATATCACCTCAGCTGCCCCCTCCTTTTTTTCACCTCCTCGCCCACTAACTCAACCCCCACCTTCACTAACCCCCTGCCCGTCCCGTCAATAAATCTATGGGAGAGATCAATGCCACAGCGAATCACTAAAAGTTATCAGCTGAAGCCCTGCCAAATCAGCAAACACAATCACTATGTAAATCCATCTTTACCTCTCCTCCACAAAAGACAGGAAGAGTCGGGTTGATTTCTTTCAGAACTTAAGGTGAGATAGAAATGGACATTATTGGAAACTTTGACTGATTCTGAACCTCAGCACTTTAAAGTACACAATTTGGAAAACAGTTTTCTGCTTGGTATTTTCAGAGGGGCAGCGTATTCATTCAAAACATAAATAACCTCCTACTTTAGCAGCATAAAACAGCTTAGTGGAACCACTGAAAGAGGAGATAGAGCTCAGTATCATCAAATATGTTCTTAATCGGTATGATTTTACACACAAAAGCAGCTACTTTGTCTGGTTTCATGCTTTTAGTAAGTTGCCATAGGCTGGTCATTTATATGCTTAGATTGAGCTCTGATGGTGACATCTGTGCTTCTGTCAGTCACGAGGATGCTACCCCCCTCCCTTCCCATTGCCGTGGGCATCCCCCCCTCTACTGCTCCCTTCACTCTCTCTCTCTCTTTGGGTCCCTCTGTCTCTCTCCCCAAAACTCTCTCCCCTCTAGACAGCTTGGTCGCCCAGGCCTGCAGGAGATGGTCTCACTGTGATGAAATAGAGGTAGGCAGTTGTTCCTTCAGCCCCAGGGTCATTATTTAAAAAGTGACAGAGACTCCAGTGAGTGAACGTGAGGGAGGTGAGGAAGGAGGGAGAGGAGAGAGAGGAAAGGAGAGGGAGGGGGGCTCAGTTGTGCAGGTGTATTGTCCAGCGGAGGGAGAGGGTGCTGGGAGACAAATGAATCCAGCAGGCATTTGGTACACACCGGAGATTGCTTATCGATCCAGATCGCAGTATTCAGGCCGGCCTGAGAGAAGGCTGAGAATTTTCTGAGGGAGTTAATAACCTGGCAGCTCAGCTGTCTTGTCCAATTCACCAAAGGCAGAGGCCTAATCAGGGCTGTATTCCTTTTTCTGTCTGAGGAGGGGGCTTTAGCCCTCCACCCTCTCTTTCAGCTTTGGCTTCCATCCCTCTGTTGCTCCATCTCCCTTTGCTCCTCCCTCCATCCACAGTGCCTCACTTCTACTCCATTGGAGCTCTGAAAGTGATTGAAATGACAGCCTATAGAAAGAGGCTAATCAAATTGTTTATTATCAGTCTGAATCAATATGTATGGATTGTTAAAACATCAAAGTCAGACCCTGGAAAAGTAATAGTCAAGGGCCGGCAGCAGCTGCTCAGCTGAGGCTTGGTCCCTGGGAGCCTCGCTCCATTTAAAGCGACTTTCACTCTTACTTAAGTCTTGATGACCCGACGAGGTCAGCTGGCTGAGGGGGATGAACATGGCTGTGCTACAACAGCACAGGATAAAATCCCTCCAAACTTCCCTCCAGCTACTCACACACAGGTCTGTCTGGGCTGACTGATAAACAATCCATCAACTAAATAAATGAGCCACCATGGTACAGAGATAAAGACCATCACTCACCTACTGTGCTCCAAGCAATATTTTGCACTACTGGTCATTGGCTCCCTCAGATTCAATATTTTGAACCCATCCTCTCCTGGTCTCTCTTTGGGAAACTCTTTCAGTCTGGGTTGCAAATGAGGTCAGGCTGATGAATGAGTCAGCTGAAGGGATCAAATTGCTTTGAGATGGACATTGTAGTTGGTTGCAGGCTGTGAGACAAGCTGGCATGGAAGATTGATGGATAGCCATTGTCCATTCATTGGTGCTTAGTGTGACACCTGATGTTTGGCCGGGGTCT
Organism: Thalassoma bifasciatum; assembly: GCA_008086565.1. Lineage (NCBI taxonomy): Eukaryota > Metazoa > Chordata > Actinopteri > Labriformes > Labridae > Thalassoma > Thalassoma bifasciatum. The sequence goes on along the minus strand of RPOG01000246.1, from coordinate 374,474 downwards.
CCCTCCACCTCCAACACCCCACAAACACAAGGCCGTCATGGCTTGATAGAATGATTAGACACTGAACGATATCTTCTTCTACAGCACTCCATCTCCACCACTTTGCTGCTGGGAAACATTAAGATGGATCACAGTGTCCATGGTCAAATGTGAGAGAATTTATGCCACGGCAAGCAAATTATGTAATATGCTGCACCCATCTCTGCTGTTCAACGGAAGATTAGGTCAGCTACAACCTGGACATATTAAAAGTGACAGACTCAAGCTCACTAATCAGCATGTCATCCCATCGCCCTGGTAGTGCTCCCAATTTCTCTGTCACTCATTTCAGCCAAGTCAGATTGCCAATTCAGTGAAGCCAGGTCACCATTTCAAACAGAACACTAATCCATATCACTATAAGCTTCCTAATTGGAAGTCCACTCAACTCCTTATCATCAGCTCTATTACATGAGCCACAAAAAGGCACCGTCATCCATCATACTCTAAATTTGTTCTGTCATTTTTCTTTTGGATGAGGGGTAAGGGCCTGGGGGGGTGGGGGGTGGGGGAGTGTTATTGATTTTATAAAAAACATGAAGCTGAGACTCCAGAAGAGGAATGTTTTCTTGTTATCGATAATTGGTCTAATAACCATGACTGAGGGAAAAAAAGATGGAAACACACATCTGGGCCCTACACTCCCAGAGGGACTAATGTCTGAGAAACGGTTTTGTAAAACATTTAGTTTCTACTGGTATCCCTTCCACTTCAGAAGGAAATGTATCATTTTATCTTTTGTTACATTTACCTGAAGTTCAAGTGTTGAGTGAACTGGCAAACCGAGAGCAGTAAGAAGAACAACTGACTTTTTTGAAGGCCAGCGGACCTTGGTCTAAACAGCTGGGTTGCAACATTGATGTCATCCGAGAGAGACAAACGTCACACATGTAAAAATGGAGGCAGTAGTCATGCTTTTTTTTCTCCCCTTCATAACAAAGAACCATATTTGTGCAATAAATCAGACTTGAGTGTTAAGGTCTTCAGTGTGAACATAGCCATATCACCCTCTCGCTCTCTGTGTAACTTTATCACTCAAGTAAGTTCAGATTGGTCAAAAGTCTGCCTTAGTTTTTTAATGTAATACATTTTGCACTTTAGAGTTAACCTTTTCAAACAATATCCAGACGTACAGAAAATCGTGTAAGCGCATTGGTACAAATTTGGGATATAATTTCAATTCTAAATGGGGCTGGAGTTAATCTGCGCACTCTTCATTTTTTCTTTCTTCATTTTCCCTCAGACTACTCTCTCTTTCCCTCGTCCTCTCACCCCTCCAGTCAGAGCCAGCTAGGAGTGGCTGCTGATGGCAGGATTACAGTAGGGCTCTTGCCAAAGTAGTGCTGGGCACGTTGCTGCATAGTAAACACCCAGGGCTTGTGCACTTGACATGATGGGGGTCTCTAATTAAAGAGTGCAACGAGACACCCCTTGCCAAGGCTCTCCCTATCAGCCATACACCCACAATTAAGTCCTCCATGGGATCCAAGGTGCTGCATTATTGATGGAGCAGAACGTTTGATTAGAAACTCTTAACACAGCTCCAGAACGGAACAACAGTCCGCTGTCATTAAACACCACTTAAACCAAGTCAAAACATACCAGTTGGACATGCTTCTTAAACATCCGGGTTATGATGGAGATGGAGGCTCGGGGCGCGTGACTGGATTGAATATCAATGCTTTGTGCAATACCTTTTGCTTGTATACACTGCAGAGTTTTAGCCGTACAGGGGAGCAAAGTAAACAATGTACCTGCAGGCCAGTTACTTGATGACTTGTAAGGAATTGGAAAAGAGTGGATTTCACATCCAGGAAACACATGTAAGAGATAAAATTAAGCAAGTGAACCGCAACAATGTCAGCACTCCCTATGATGAGTCTGTGAATGTTTGAAATTATAACAGCCCCTTCACCAGGAAATATGTACTTACATCAAAGCCAGGCTGCTGTAAGTGGGACTAAACAGTATTACCGGCCCTCAGTCAATCAACTGTTGCCTAGTGCGTAGATAATGCATCACTTCATATCAAAAGCCCAGCTAATGAGAACAGGATGATGTATACAATAGCAAAACATGGATGCAAGATGTGAGGATGTAGCATGTGGATGGGAATGTAATGGGAGGTCACATTAAAGCATGCACTCACACACTGCAGCATGTGGACTGAGGTGTTGGCTTTTTTTTAATCATGTATCATTTCCCACCTTAAAGTAAACTGCAGGCTTGAGTCTGTGTGGGAGTGAATTGAATTTTTTTTTTTTTTATTTGTGCTCATGTGCGCATGTGTGTCTGAAAGAAAGTAAAGGGAACACAGGGAATACTGCAAATTCTTCCACTTCGCCTCTGCAATAGGCCTAATTAATACACACTCAAGGGTTGATAACATTGTGGCTGAAAGTAGATCTCCTTAAGAGATACTTAATCCAGCTAAAGATTGCACTGCTCCCCTCTCTTCCATGGCATCACAATCAAAGGTATTGGGTGGGTCTCTAGTGGACTCATTAGCAGACTGCTCAGCAGTGGGGGTCTCGGCTAAGGCTCAGGCCCCCCTCCTCCTGCCTCAAATGGACGCACACGAACCTCACCCTTTGTAAATACACACACAAACAGCACTCGCTGACCTGAGCAATCAAAGATGCTCCAGTTATTATGACATTCATTAAGCATTACTGATGGAAACCCTACACTTTCCCATTGGTTCTGTGATTAATCACCACCTTATTGGCAAGCCACAAACCGCCCACCATCTGTGTGGGTATATCTGTGTGTGTGTGGTTGAGGTCTCTTCTTACTAGGGCAGGGGTCAGATATCAGGGACGGGAGTGATCAGTAGCTACTCAGTGAACATCATCCAGCTTAATGAATCTTCTGGTGTCAACTTCACACAAGTGTTGCCACCTAAATAAACCTTCCTAGAATGACAGTAAACACAAGATCAAAATTCAAGTTAAAAAATTAATAGAAATACATTTATTAAAGTGATTAAGAAATTAGTTTAAATTCTTAGATAACATTAAAACATGCTACCAGCCTCCATCTAGAAGTCCAGACCCCTATATGGGAAATTGCTGTTTTTTTTTTTTTTTTTTTTTTTTTTTTTTTTTTTTTTTTTTTTTTTTTTTTTATCAGGAATGATCAGTATATCTATCCTTGTACCTGATCTGAATTCATAATGCAGCAGGTTCGTGTGTGGGATCAGGTTAAAGAGTGCTGAGCCATGTTAAACCACTGCAACACAGGAGCATGCATCATGTCCACGCATTAATAAAAGGCAACTATGCTATCATTATAAGCGCCATACGTGCCCGAGCTGCACTTCCTGGCTGCTCTAATAGCTAACTGGTCAAGGGTGATTTATCTGATAAACTGCTTTTGTGTTCCACAGGCCTGAGAGATGGTTTAACTTAGCCTGCTCTGCCATAATGTGCTTTATAAATACAAAAACAAATGGTTGCCTAGGGAGGAGGAAAGATGTAGCTTGTATATTTGTGTTGGGTGGGGCGGGTGTAGGTCAAATTGTATCCTCTTGTGCCTTGGGGGGAGACAGGAAAAGCCTGAGTTATAACTCTTCCATCACCTGCCTCCTGCCTCCCATGCATTACTCAGGATATAGCACAAATTGCAGCCGGCATCCATTAGTTCTTTTCAGGGTTAATATTGATGTAGATATCATTCCTATCTGCTGTGTCATTTATTTGAAATACTATGTGCGAGGAGTAGCCGCGGCAGTGAATCAAATCAATTGATAGAGCAGTTAGCCTTGCAGCCCAGGCTGCCTGGGAGCTGCCGAGCGAGCATGAAATATTATGGAGATTGTTCTTTAAAGTGATCTCTTCATCATCATTTGTCTGCAGCCCGGGCGATCCTATCCCCTACCGCTGCTGCCTTCCTCTTGGGCACCAGCTGTCATAACTAAATCAGCCGGATAATGCAGTCGTGTGCACAGTTCCACCACAAAACACCCACCTTCAACACCCCCCTGCACCCGTTTCCTCCCTCCCCCTGCTCCCTTCACCCTCCGTGCTGCGGCAGCCACACATGTCAAGGAGCATCCAGAGAGTCGCTCATCATCACCGCTGATGGCCCTCCTCTCTGGGGCCTGCTTGTTTGTGTCACTTCCTATGTGCAGGGCTGCTAGTTCATGTCACCCTATGAAGCAGGGGAGCTCACGCCTGCTGTTTTACTTCATGTTCAGCTGCTTGTGATGGGCAGAGAGGTACCATAGAGCTCCCTGACAGTCCTCCAGCATGTTATGATGAGCCAGTTGAGCTGCCAGTCTGCACTCTCCTGTAAGTGAATATGACGGAGACAGTTTTTTATGGCGCTCTTCACAGTCTGTTAGCATGAGACTCGATGGCTGTTTTTACTGCCCATAAATGGAGCGGCATGCATATTTTCTGAGTCATTAGGGGGACAGTCAGGAGACATACTCAGAGGGAGACGCACACCACTTAGGCCAGGCCGTTTACCATTGTAAAAACCTCATCACTGAGCCTGTCACTGTGATGTAAACTCAAAGTTGAAGAACATTTCTATGTGGCAGTGAGAGATGAGAGGAGAAGCCATCTTCAATAACAGGACCCAAATATACTGAGAGGAAAAAGCTGCATTATTCAGTGCTAGGACACCCAGTTACAGGCCAACCATGCCTTTCTGATCAGTCCCTCTTAGCCTTCTGATATTACAGTCAAGGGCATGGTAAGAGCTAGGGATACAACCCTTTATTCGGAAACTTTTCAAATTCTTCATGGAGGATGTAAACCGCGTAGATGCACGTAGTTTGTTGCACACTTGTATACAAAAAGAACCTAAAAGCATTTGTGTGCATAACAGTGTCTATAAATAAACATCACATGTGCCCACAAGTTTGTTTGGGTGTTTTGGAAACTGCAATAAGTCTCCTTTTAGAGTCAAATCACAAACAAAGATGGATTCTGTTATTTATTCTTATTTTTTGTTAAGAGGAATTGTGGATAATTTATTTTATGAGAAAACACTTGCACAATTATACCACCACTAAACACAGCCTGGATTTTATTCTCCAGCAAAATAGTATCAAGTCATACATTTATACCAATTATGTGCTGACAAAATAGGCATCTATATTGCTGAGACAATGATGTCAGACTACAGCCCGTTACATTTATATTTTCTAAACAAGACGCTCTGGATGGCCTGGCCGAGGCGGTGACATCTGCATGTGTCTTCATCAGAGGAACAATGAGGGCTCTTAGCAGAGAACAGAACCGCTATTTGTCACTGTACTCTGATAAAATTCATACAGGGGCATTGTATGGGCCTGAAAATGGATGTTAAATCCATTCATCAAAGCTAAATAGATCATGAACTCTGTGGATTGGATCCTGTTGCTTAAGGAATACAGGGGTTTTAAAAGCGAGTGGGAGTGTGAGTGAATGCACATTCACTTGTGTGTGTCTGTTCCAAATGAGTGATGATGACTACTGGCTCACCATATTGATCATGAAAGCTTGAGGAAGGGTGTTAGATGGATGGCCACACACCAGCAAGAAAAGCTCAACCAACTCAGCACAGACTGATACAGACACCAGGTTGGAAAGACCATGTTTTGCTCGCTGCTGCTAGTGTTATGTGTCTACATATTACAATGATTAAAAACAGCGAGAGTAAAAAAAGCCTGCAAGTGAGTTAAATAAGTAGATGCTTAAAAACAGAACTTAAAGAGGGAAAGAAGGATCAAACAGGATGCAAAGAATGCCAGGTTAATAAAAAATACTGGTCTAAAATGCCAGTGAGACCACCCATCCCTAAAATGTCAGCTATGCACTCACGCCACTGTAAAATACCCTTGGCATGTGTTATGCAGATGTAACCATCAGTGAAGACCTGCATTAGAGGAGTAAAGCTGAATTTGGCTCCATCTCAGAGAGAAGCTGAGTATTTACAGGAATCAGAAGGTACAAAAAAAGGGGCCGCTGGCTTCCTGCCTGGTTAAAGAATCACTGTTAAAAACACTTATTTGGTTTTGAGTGTATAAAACCAGGTCTAATGCTAAAAGAGTGATAAACAGAACTCAATCAATCTTTGAACTTTCAGCAGCTTCCTAAAATGTCCATAGGTAAAGTGTTGATATTGAAGAACAATTATGTTTTACAACCACCAAGTTGCCACAGTAGATTGAGCTGGAATTGTGGATCACACTCTGACAGCAGCTGGATGCCGTCCCCGCCCAGCTCCCAGCTGCTGATTGGACAGGTAGACGCAATGAGCAAGTTGCTTCTCTCCACAATTTTCCATGGGTTCAGCAGAAAGAATTTTATGGTGCATTTTTTTTCTCACCAGCCCAAACAATGTGTGCGCTCTATACCACGTACATACACATGGCTCCAGTTTGGCTTGGCACAGTTTATTTCTCTTTTTTTTTCCTTGGTTTATTAATTATACAGATATTGTTCTGGCACAGAAAGCAACAGGGCTGCTAGATAGCTTTGGAGTTCCATCTGAAGTGAGACTCTGAAATTTAATTTCAGTGTTGGACTTTAATATCCCTCTGCGTGGTCTAAGTGGTGCTCTGTTCTGTCTCTGTTCTGTCTCTGTCAGCTCTGCAGTGCAGGGACACGCAGGCTCTGACAGCGGGGGGAACAGCCCGTGTAGGACGGCCTCTCATGGCTCCCTGGGGGCAGATCTGTGCAAACTACACTACAAATTACACAGTGGGTTGCTGTGCACCCTGAGCCAGTGTAAACAACAACACCATTTCCCCTCTTCTACTATGAATCAAACTGAACTTATATGACCCATGTCTGAGTCCACACCCTTACTTTGTACACCCCCAAACCCTTTTAATGACACACCTACGGAGCTTCCTCTCTCCTCCCCCTCCCACTGACTTCATTCATGAAAACTCCTCCTCTCACCGTGTCATACTCTGCAGCTGTTTCATTTTAGGAGCCGAGGACTGCAGAAGTTTGCCTCGCAGCCACCAGACTGTTCTCAGAGCCAGTTGGAAACCACAGCCAATACTTGTCCGAAGTGCTCTGGCAAAGTTAAATATAGAGCCCCTAAGTTGTTGTAAGAGATTTAATAAATTCCTCCTTCAAAGTTTGCATAATGCTTTCTGGTTTAAAAGGAAAAAAAATCCCCTTGCTTGTTATTTCCCAGGCCTATTTGTTGATCTCTTATTGCTGGAATATAGCATTTCAGTAATGGTCTGCTGCAAAGCAGCTGATGTGTTTAATAAACTTTACTGGGCCTCAGTCTGGGAGCTACCTCCCACTTAGTCACAGACATGGAAGGAGTCAGTGGGCTGTAGCGGTGGAAAAGGATTAATTTACACTGTTAATTCAGCAAATAACAAGTCACGATATTTGTAACTTTAAACATATCATTTCAACCATTTAGCTGTGGTTGGAGTTTCAACTGTATTTAACAACAAAAGATTCAGGTATTGAATTGTAACATTCATTCATTGATACAATTTAGGTTTAAAAGGAAAATGCTCTTTATTATTGTCATTTTTTTCCCATAAAGAAGTATCAAACACATTTTCATGTACTAACCAATTCTTTACATTTGCTATTTTCTATCTTTCTCGAAGACTAAATAATTCTACTCTTTGAATAATTTTTACATTAAAAAAAAATGTAATAATGAAGACTGCCAGGTATATTTTTTCTTTCAGGCCTAACACACCGAGTCTGTCCTAAAACATCACACCTCTTTTGTTAATTAGTCCAGGACATGTGAAGCTGTGCAACAATTGTTACAAGGACAGGGACACTTTCTTCATTGTCTTACATTGTCTGGTGTAACTTGAATGTTAGACACTGCTTCTTTTAAAAATATAGAAATAAACTGTGAGGACAAGAATCACCTCAAAGAAAAAAACACGAAATAATCAAAGTTTTTCTTAGGTGTGTGTTTGTTTTATGTGAAAAAAAAAGTTAAAAATACAACTCAGAATTTATTTGCACCTATTTTGAGTCCTGAGACTTTACGCCGCCTTTACAAAAGTAATTTTGAACTTCTTTTAGAAATTCTCGAAATCTTCAACCAGGGTGGTCATCTCATCCTCAGAGATCAGTAAAAGCAGTCAGACTGGCAGAGTCGCTCACCAATATGTGAACCAGCTGCAGACCCGGGCCTGGCAGTGGGCTCTGCTTCAGACAGAGGGGGCTCTGTGGCGAAGATCTGTGTCACGTAATCAGAATGTGTGGCACTGTGCTGTGGGTCCTGAGAATAAGAGCCTGGAGCTCCACATTATCAGTCGGGTTGATAACAGCATGGAAAAACTGAGGCCAACAGGAAAGACACGCAGGGATCCTTCCCAGACCTGCATGGCCACTGTTCTCCCGTCACTGCCAAAAACACACAGCAAGGCTGGAGTTTAAAACATTTTTTTTTAAAGCTGTAAGCCTAAAAAGTTGTCCCTGGATGCAAGTTAATGTCATAATGACTGATACTTTACCCTTTTAACGTTTCAAATAATGCTGTGAACACGGTACAACAATGGAACTATTGATAAGATTCAGTTACAGCTGATTGTTTTAATTGGTTACTTTGTGGCTTTTCTTTTCCCACTATTCTTAACCCCTTAAAGGTGGGTTTCACCAAGCAGTATTTTTAATTATTTTAAAGTTCCCTTTAAATGATCAACACCACACACTCAAGACCAAAAAGTCACAGTTAGCTTGTATGGATTTAAGAAAAACAGTCTCAAAAAAAGGGAAAAATATGAAAAATAATTTCAACATAACTACAGGATTTATTAATTTATGTGTTAAGCTAACAAGTTCCCTTTTCACTATCAACACTTCCTTTCTGCGTTCAAAACTTGTTGGTGTAAGGTTGAAGGAAATTCTGATGAACTAAAAATAAAAGAAACTTACTCAGAAGAAAAGACCCTTGTGATTAACTTTTAAACTTTCAAATATTTCAAATTTTAGCCCAGAACACCAATAGGAAGCACAAAAATCGAAAAAGTAAAATTGGAGCCATGCTGTGGAGCTGTGAGGTTAGATAGGCATAGGAATCAATGATATGTATGTATGTATGTATTTATGTTTGATTGGTTACTATACAATGTAGGGTTATCCTTTAATTTAGAGTTAACTATGAGAAGTATGAAGAAAATACATCAACTATTGGTGATTGGATATATATTTATTAATATTAAGCATATTAAGTGATTTTTTAAATTCATTTTTGGATCAAAACCAAACTCTGCTTTGTATTTGGGGATCAAGCAGCTTGTTGTGATTGTCAGTGAATTAATAGGAAATGTCCACTTGCCATGTGGAAAAACACCTCCATCCCGCTGACCCTCCTCATGTGCTGTGTCCGCAATGTTACTTCCGTACATAAACACAAAGCAGGAGCGGCGGTCATGTGAACACAGGGCTGTAATTAATACCATGTTCAATTTCCCCATTCTCCTATATCCCCCTACACACACATACACACGCACACACACACACACACACACGCACACACACACACACACACACACACACACACACACGCACACACACACACACACGCTAAGGCACAGGCACAGGCACACGCACACACTCACATACACACACACATCCCCCAGCATTAACTGAACGCTTCTCTACCCGTCCCTCCTCCCGTCTCTTCCTCCTCAGAGGGGAAGAGTGCAGATGTGAGGAGGGTCAAATAAATAGCCGTGATTCAGCCGCAATTCCACTTTGACATCCACTTAGCCTCAGGTTCCCTCTGCCAGCAGCCACCTGTTGCTCCTCTTTAAACACTGCTGGTGAGGAGGAAGTCCTCTCATGTGGAACTGAGACCCCCTCTACCCCTCCTTGATTCCCTACTCCCAAAACGCTCCCGGGAACTGTAATGGCTTAAATAAAATTGTCCCCGGTCTGGGCGACGTCATACAGGCCTTTTACATGCAGCAGAATAATGCAGACAGAAGGAAAATAGGGGAAGAGAGGGTGTAGGAGAGGAAGATACAGAGATTGAGCCATATGGCCAGATGCTAAGATCATCGTCTTTGTGTGTGGACAGAGAAAGGAGGGATCTACTGTACAGGGCTGAATGTAAGGTAACAAGACAGACATCTGGTGGAACTTTGAACACATAATTAAAAGGAAAAAAAAACATTAGTGGACATAGATTCTCAATTTTTCAAATAGGAAATCTTAATTGTTTTATACCATTGATATGAGTTTTAGATAATTTTTTTTGCAAGATATTCTGGCTAAGTTTTGATTGTAACTGAACATTTTTTCCCCTTGCAGCAAAAGATTCAAGGTTACTCTTCATGTAGAGATTTTTATAGATGTGCACCAACTTTAGGGAACTTTGCACAAGAAACTTCAAATGACTTCAAATGCTCCTTTGATCAAACCTAATTAAACACAGGCAATTGCCAAAGTGAAATTAACAACATTTAAATGCATCCATTTACTTGATTAAAGTTAGATGATGAGAGTGAGATAAGTGAGGACCAATACTGGAGGAGATGAAAGCAATAGGTCTAGATATTGGGTGTCAGGTGAGTGCACACAGACTCACAGTGTGACTGTGACAAAAAAAAAGACCACAGGTAAATAAATGAAGAGCGATGACCGTGTCACATCCTCCAGGTCGAGCTCGACTGGGTATCGTGTAAAGCTCAAAGCCTCGCCTCAGAGTGTCATATGCTCCCACACAGGCCCTGCCACAGATGCATGAGGCCTCTGGTTACAATTCAGAGAAATCCTGTCTGCTCAGACCTGGCTCTATTACCGCTGCTGGAACAAAGATTGAAGGGTAACTGCCTATCTGAAGTAAACGTAGAAGTGTCCAGATTTATGCAACTCAAATGTGTCAAAGAGGAGTTCTCTTATGTATGATGCACACCTGACAGGGATCATTATTGTCCCATTAGCAGCTAGAACTTCTCCTTGAACCAGGTGAACTGGATATTGCCTAGAGTCCTCATGTTAACCAGCGGCTGGACGGATCAGGCACTCAGAGGGGAGAAAGCAGTCATAGTGAGCATATTGTGTTACTCTGACCTGGCCGGCTGTGAATGTATGTGTAAAGCATTTGTCACTCCTTTGAATTCCCCAGAAGAAGAAAAGCGAACCAAAGTTTCACTGGCATGACTGACAGCACATGTCATAAAAAGACATCAAACCACTCAGGAGTATTTAGCAAAGAAACTCTGCCAGACCAATAATTAGCTCAAATTGACCTGTTTCTTCTTTTCTGTCCGTCCTTCTTTCTATTCAGGCACTGATATGAATAATGAGGCGAGGGGTTAACACTAGGTCAAGCAGAGCCCCCTATCTGCCATGTTATTTATTCAGTGGAATGAGAAATTGATCACATTATTGTGTTAAGAGGGACCTGATTCGTTATAATCAGCCTTGTATTGGCAGGCCGGGCCCACGGGCCTCACTATTGCATTAGGAATGCTCAGCAGCCATAGGTCACCCTCACTCAGGCCATTTTACAACTTCACGTCACCTCCCTGACCTTTTGATGACCACTGACAGAAACAAAAGAAAAGCAATATATATGACAGAGCAATATCAGCTGCTGTTCAACACCATGCATCTTCACTGCAGGGGGCTGCACGTCAGAAGACACAGGAGCTATCATCTCCTACAACTGCTCAGGTGTGTTTAGAGACAGCTAAAAGAAAGAGTTTGTGTATGCATGTGTGTGTATATGCATGACCCACAGAGCTGTATTTCTGTCAAAAGAGATTGACATTTATAGGGAAGGCGGTGCCAGCATTTGCAGAAACTCAATCATTCAGCTATTTAAAAAATTTACAATTCTGAGTGGTGGCCGTTTTGAAACGGTTGCTTTGACCGTTTGCTCCCTCACCGCAGCATTTCTCCAAATGAATGGAAAACTGTGTAAACGACCAGGTGCTCTAACGTGGTTACATCATGCCAGCTCATTAATCAAATTAGTCTGCTGCTCTGTTTGCACTGGGCCAGAACGTATTAGTTAGCTCTTGTTGATTTAACCATAACACCTCAGCACATAAAACTGGCTCTGGATCTAAGTTTAACTTCCAACAAAGACTGCATCAATTTTTTTTATAAACAGCTACCAACCTGTTAACATGCCCTTGTGCTCCAGTCAAGGCTTGTAAAATTTTTCATCAATAAATTAAAGATAGACACTGTACATGGGAAGGATGTAAATCATTGAGTAACAGTTGTGAGAAACTCTCCACACAGACTCTGTTGGTCTGCTTACAAACTGAACTAGTCCTGGACAACAGTGCCAATAAAGATTATCTAAAACAGATCCAGTGTTTTAACAGCACTTAATAGTTGTATTGTCATGCAGCTGTATGAGTAACATCAGCTCACAGTGTCAAATGTTACCGGCTGGAAAATCTGCCAGGCTTATTCATAACAGTCAGTTCACAACCACTCTGCAACCCATGTTCCTCAGGTGTGGAAAAAGCATTTGTTTTATAGTCAATATCCATGCGTTTAGAGTATATTCCTTAATGTATACTATTAATTTCAACGATTCAAATAAATAACTAAAATACATTTTATCATAGTTTTGGTCATCTAAAAGGTTATAGTTAACATTTCCGCTTTGGGTCCTCGCTATCATTTTGTTAGCGAGGCAGAACATTTCTCACTCACATCACATTAGCATGTAGTTTGCATTGCAACAGCTGACAATCTGCACTTTCTCTATCCAGTTATTGCCCTATCATACAGCATTATTAGCCTCCAAACAATTTTGATAACTCTCTAGTGTTATCCAGATGCTGATATTGGCTGATATCTCAGCCCAGCTAACTGGATGTCAAGTAATTATTTTAACTTAAAAAAAATATAAGTTGTGTGTGAAAATGTTAAATAATTTGAGAAATGGTTGATCCTCATGAGGACTTCGTAAGTTTCAGCTTGTTCGCAGGATGCAATGTTTTATGTCAAGGAACCATGTCACAGTTTAGATTTAGCACAGTTATCACGTTACACCTGAACCTCACTTCCTGTCAAAGACTCAAAGTTATGAAAACCTTTCTCTTTCACATAGGCCATACAAGCACTCTTGCTTTCTAAAAATTAAAAAAAAAATTTGTCCAACCTCCAATGATTAAGTGAAATATTTCAGTTTGTTTTCCACCTCTCTAAAACACTCTTTATTCTCCCTGGCACCCATGCTTTACCCTTCTTCCCCCTCCCCATCACTCAACTGTTTACAGTGAAAAACATCTGCATTGAAATTATTCCACTTCCTGAGGCTTGAATAAAATCAAGCCTCTGCAAAACAACAGGAAGCGGGCCATTTTTACAATAGCTGTTTAAATATGTGCAAGCATTTTGTGACGCCTGTGAGTGAATAGAAATGGTGTGAGAAGACACTTATGTTAAAAACCATCTCTTTTAACTATTTGGGGAGGTAAATCTCAATGAGTGTATTGTTTTCAATGCACAAAAGAAGATATTTACTTCTAAGTCTTTATCTAGCCTCTGTATGTAGGTAGAAAAACATCATTATATGCTGCAGGATAACTCATCTACAAGCATTTTCTTTTAAACCTTATTTACTTCCACAGCACTATGACTTCTTTTTTGTTTTGTTCATTTGATTGCTGCTTATTTCTTAATTTTATCCTGCTTTTTCTGCTCTGTTTGTCTCTTATTATTGTCGCCTTGCAGACATGGGAAGAGCATTAACTGGTCAATCATTAGCCAGTAGCAGCCTCTGTCTTATCCTGGGCACTTTCATGCATGCATGTTGCTGCACAAACTACACACACGAGAGGGGAAAAAATGCCAGGTTCACTCATGAACCTTCGTTTTACTGTTGTGTACAGAGATTTATATCAAACCAAAGAAGATGGGGAACTTATTCCGGCGGATTTCGGGATCATTTGAAAAATTATCAGTCCTGTTGGGTTGATTTTTTTTTTCCTTTTTTTATGGCTAGTGGATAACATCAACTTTGTCATGCAGGCTTCTGAAGGCATGTCCAAGGTGTCAGGATAAAAAAAAAATAAAAAATCAGTCAACAGTTCTGTCGTTCAAAGCAGGATATGACAATTTATCTCCCATATTTAACCTTTTCCTCTTCTATCCTCAACTCCATCTTTACCCTGAATAAATAAAGTTCACCGTGGGACATTAAGCTTCAGAGAAAAGACCCTGCTGCTCAAAATGCTTCAGGTGCTGGTGTAAACAATCCCCATTACTCTCAACGCTGCTTAAAACTTGTTTAAAATGTCTGAGCGTCACCCTGAAACGTTTACACAAGTAATCCTGCACGCAGAATTAATCTTACGGGCTTACAATTAAGACATTGAGGAATTGTCCTCGACATGAGACGAGGCTGGCAACCTGATTCTCTCCGCTAACAGTAGCCTTGAGAAGGTGTGTGTACATAAAGCTCCTGTGGTTACCAAAATGTTGTAAACTGTATAACTAAAGCTTAGGCCTCATTCATAAGCTGTTTACCTGGTCGATAAATCACAGTGTCCCTCAAGCGAAAAGTCATGTCAGGAGATTTAGCTGTGACCAAAGACCTAGATACTTTAAGTCAGAGACAACAAATAGAAATTATCTGTTCAAATAATTACATTAAATCCAGGCCTGTGTTGGGGTACAGAGGAGAAGGCTGTGAGATGCTGGGCATAAAAATAAAGGTAACAGCTGCCTTACTTGCCCTGCCACTCATCAGAGCACATTTTTGGAATTATTAAAGTTAAATTTTTTTTTAATCAAAGTAACATCCAGTTTTTTTTAGCTCTGTACATGTAAAAACTTATAGCGTGAGTGTTTTGTGGTCTCAAATGTTCACTTTAAGTGTTAATTGTAACACTCAAATATATATATATATATGTATATGGCCTATAATATTATATACTCATTCCTGTTATCTAAAATAGCCGTGAAAACATAGTAAACCAGCCATCTTACTTCTCTTTATATTTTGTTGTATTAAAGGTAGTGTTCAAAAGTTTAACATTTCTTTACAAATTAGAGTCACATTATTTACTTAAGGAACTATACACAAGTGCATCCACCCTCATTAACACATGCTTATGAATTTTGGTGTTGTGCGTATATTTCTATTCCTGTACATTTTAACGGTAAATCAGTCATAAATACTGAAAATGCTTTTATTCCATTTGTGTTTAGTCTTTGTTTGCAGCTGAACCATCCTGTAGCTGTTTCCTCCAGCAGCATTCATTGTTGCAGATTCACACACCAGTGGCATCTCTGCTTCAATTCAGTGTTACACAAAACGGTCATCATCATTTTCCGTTTGCCTGAAGTTTAAAGAAAGTCCTTCTCCCAGACAAATCGTGTTGTGTTTACAAGCTGGTGAAAGGTCCTAACAGGTTTTCTCTGAGGGGGGAACTTTTCCTGCTGAGGGAGAAAACAGATTATAGTCTGGCACATTCCTCAAGTCGCTGCAGTCTGCTGGACACCTCAGTGCCAGATTCCTCATGCTAGAAAGTAAGTGTTCACTTGATACCCTCTTCAAAAGGATAGCACGGTAGACCTGCGCCACGCGTCATGCGCTGAAGTGATGGATGATCCCTAATATTTTTGGCTTCATTAACTTACGAGTAGAACTACATTTTAGAAATTTGAGTTTGATACTTTGAAATGTTTTTACATCAGCTGTGAAGATCATAACTCATGACCTAATGAAACTCAGTCTGACTGTTACCCTCATGTCCACTTATTGACTCACAACAGCATCATATCTCTGAGTATCCTCTGTGACTCCATTACACCTCAGGAAAAAAACACCTGCTGTGACAGAAACCACTGGGGTTGTGACACTGAATTTCTCAGCTACAGGGGGTCTCAAGGGTCAGTTTGTTTCTCCTCAGTCACCTTCACTGACCCCATCTTGGATCAATGATGCTTGACCCAACTCCACTGAAAATCAGTCAAGTACTCAGACTGTAAGCAACAAGCAATCAGCTAATTTGAAACAAAGAAGTCGTGAAGCGCTTCAGCTAAAAATTCTACCAATTTCAATAATGATTTAATACCGCTACAGAGCTCTTTTAAAAAAAAAACAGTTAAAAAAACACAAGATGAGTTTAACTGCAGCAATGCATACAGAAAAAAACCACGTTTTCTAGGTGCTAGTTCCTAGAAGTCTCCTTCATTATCATCCTTTATTCCACAGAAACATCAGGAAAGACAAAAAGGTCCAGACAGGTCACAACCTGCTGGAAACTGATCATTACACCTTTAGATGATTTAATCTAATTCCTAAAATTTGTTGTGCCTACTCTGGTGTCTGGTCATAACTAAACTACAGTCCAAATAGCCAAAGTTGAACAGCTACTTCAGCCTTTTACAGGGAATAATTTTCCTGGTAACTCAATTTTTGCCCAGTAGAAATGAGGATTATGAGACCATTGCTTATATCAACAAAAACTCATCAGGATTAGCCTTAAGATTACAAATACTTTCTTACATCACATCACTGGCAGATGACGCAAGAATTGAATTACTTTTGTATTTCTGTACTTAGATCACAAAGATGACAATGTCATTGCTTGTTGAAAAAGACTTTCATTACCTGTCAATGATTACAACAGTACCATGTACAAAAATGATGAAAAAACAAAACACTTTCATGCTGCAAGATGTATTCATTAAGCTGCACTTCAAGCTTCAAAAATCAAAAACAGAGAGCTCCAGGCAGCAAAAGGCCTTTGCAGTGTGTTTTACACCAGCAGTCACACTGGTTTCACCTGGTAAAATCACCCCGTGGCCCACACCTGGTCTGGAGGGCCGAGGCAGCGCCTGGAAAAAGAGATACCCAGTCCCATTTACGATGGGCCAGCCCAATAAAGCTGGAGTCAGTCTGCAAGTGAAGGGTGGAATAAAGGAGTTTTTAGAGGGGGCCAGTCTGAATGCACTGTGGTCCTGTCCCACTGAGATCTGTAACTGTAAATTACACTTAACTGTAAAACTAGCTGTACTAAGTTAGTGTCCCTATGATATATTTTCACAAATATTCTGCTGTGACTGTCAAACCTGGATGTGATGCTTCAAAGCCTATCAGGTGGAAAGTAACACCAAATGTTATCAAATGAAGCTTTAGGGTTATGGTAAACATACTCTGTAATTTTTTCCTTTTTCTAAATCAAAATCCAAATATGCATACACAAGCTCTGATCTGGTGCGTGTTCATTCCTAACTACTTGTTATTGCAGCATGCCGGGATTACAGGAATTACTTAACAAGCAAAAGTGCTTACGGACACTCTTTCATTATGCATGATATCACTGAGAAAGTATGTAAGTGGAAACGACTAGTTTTACATTTTTGGTCATGGACCTCTGTGGCGGCACATGGCCCCTTTGTCAGCACGGGATTATCAGGAGCGAGCGCTCACAAAAGGAAATGCTTGTGGAGCTACAGTAACAGAAGGATAAAATCAGCCGTGTGATGATTGGGGTGACACATTTGTTTGGCTGTAATGAAAATAAGCCCATTGATGGAGCATTCAGTCGCAGGCCCAAGCCCCCACACCCCACATCCTGTCTCTTTATCCTTCATACAAGTGGCAGACAGATAGCGAGCAAGGGGATATTACAGCAGCCAGCCAGTGAGAGGGGCTCAGTGAGTGTGTGCGTGCGTGTGTCCTGTCAACCTGTCACTTTGCATATACTGCTGATGTGTATGACGGAGCTGTCTCTGCTGTGGCCCACCGGCCAATGAATTAATGTTAATATCAAACTTTAAGTACTTCAAAATACTGAATAGACAGACAAGGGTGATGACAAGTCAAGGTTGCTTTTTTGTTTCTTCGAAGTCTATAACAGAAGATAAGAAAGTTTGTTGATCAAATTTTTCAGGTAGTTTACATTCACACTTTGAATAATAATTTCAATGATAAAAAGATAATTTGTAAATAATTTTATGCTTTAGTCAAGCTTTTATTATACATCTTGCCAGTGATAATCAAAATATATATGTTGAAAATATATGTTTAAATTAAATATTCGATAAAATTACAGTTAAATAAAACACACACACACTCACACACACATGCGCCTACAGTATGTATGGGCACCATTTGGTCCATTTTAAATGTGCGAGACACCGCAGTGAGGTAAAAGTTGAAATGAGTCAGCAACGTAAAGTTTTGGAGGCCTGCTCACTCTTCATATCACTGAGCCACAGCAAAGCACCACAGTGCTGATAAAACAAAAGGCCTGATGGGAAACCCAGGGCCCACTTAAATGTTTGATTCTGGGATAGCGGCTGTGACTCATTCATCCATGTGTGTGTTTCAGCCACTGGGCAACACACACATGGTGAGAACATGGTGGAAACCTGCCTTCAGTGCACCGCAGGGCGACTGGATGATTTCAGACTCACTGTATCAGAAATCTACCCTGTGCCCCACCCATCAGCCCCGCTAAAGCCCAGAGCTCAGACGCGCCACACACAGGACCAGGATCAGTGTTCAACATGCACACAGTCACTGTGCCAAATGTCTCAGTAGCTGCGTGCAGCTGTTGTGTGACGACCACTGAGGATGGTTAAAGAGAGCAGCAGGCCTTCAGCAGCAGGATTTAAATCTGGTCTGGGGTCTATGAACATGTCTCTTTTATAATACTGCTTTCACACAGTCTGTCACATATAACTGATCCAATTTCAGAATAGTTGTCATATATCATCGCCAAAAAATGTCTATTCTGAGGCCAAAAGTTTGACCTCCTTACTCTTTTAACACTGTTTAACTCTTTGATAAGCAGCGTGGGTGCAGCAACACTCCTGCATTATTGGTGCAGATGAGACAACTTTAACTTTCATCCTAAACTTTGAACAAGATCTTAATCATATTTTACATCGAAAGATTTGCAATGTTTTAACTGGCCGAGCCATGCGGGCCTGCATGCTCATTAGAAGCATCTTATATTGTAGTTTCGATTTTAAAGCACTGTAATGAGAAATCATTAAACTTTAGTTAGGCTATCAGAAAAGTTCCTTTTTGCTAATATTATCCATAAAAAGCAAAGCTGTATAAGAGGCCTTCAGTGCCCCACCCATTACAATAGCAGCAATTATTGATGACTCATTGGCAGAGATATATTTTGCCAATCTTTTTCACAGTAAAGGGGGGCATGAGGGGACTACACCAGTTGAAAAAGCTAGCAAATTTCTACGCAGTGTCTTACTTTTAAAAATACATTTTCTAGAATTATGCCAAAATCAGACCTTTAGCTGGATTAATTTTTTTGTAATTTAGACAACCAACAGGGATTGTTTTCCGCTTATGGATCATTGTCAGTTTTCAAAACTGGTACAGAAAACTTTGTTTGCATCTTATAGGCTGCCATTGGTTTCTTTTAACTATGTTTACAATCTTTCCCTAACAGTATAAAAAGAAATTCCTGTCAGATAAATGCATGTTTGTGTAAAACTTTAAAAATTTCTCCAATGTCTTTTTGAAAAACAAATTATTTTTAATTATTTTTTTTTTAATGGGAGGGTTGTTTCAATGTTTACTGTAAAAATAAAGATTTTCTTTTGTTCCATCAGGCAGCAACATTTGCACTTATTCATATAAATGGATTTAATAATTGTATAGTTCTGTCATGGCAATTTTGCTAATGTAGGATTATCAAAATGAAGATCAGAATAAAAAAGCCAGTTGAAGCTCGCTCCCACAGTACTTTTTCAATTTTTCTTGTTGCTTTTCTGTGTTCAAGCAGCCCCCAGCTCTCCGCTTTGAGAGTGTGTGTGTGTGTGTGTGTGTGTGTGTGTGTGTGCGTGTGAGAGAGAACACTGACATGGTGTTTGTGGTATTAGGTGTTACACAGGGGTGCATTTCCCTCTCAGTTGTCTGAGCAGAACACACCCGCTGCGGCGGGGCTCCCCCTCGGCTCCATGTGTGACAGTAATTTTACACAGCCGGGGCCCTTGGTCCCGGAGGTGGGCCATTAAAGTTCAGGTGAGGTTAATTACAGAGAATTGTTAAGGCTGCTGCTGTGCACTGGACGGGTGGGAGGGATTTGACGCCTCCAATGCTGATTTCTCTGTGACAAGCCTCTGCTAGCTCCACGGGTGTTCAGCAGCTGATTTACACACAACACCTACAGGCGCCAATCATTCACAGAAACAGCTCGAAATTAAACCCCACAACACCACCACATGAAAATACTACAGCTTGTTATTATGCTCGACGTATAAATTACAACACACAACATGCAATTACCTCTGTGAAATACACAGAAATGGACTTTAACTACCTTTAAATAAACAACCAAATTTAGGGGAATTATTTTGCATAGAGGGGAGGCAGTCTGCTCTCTCTACCACAGAGGTTCTTTTAACCCTGAGACGGATAGAAGCACGAGAAAACAAGCAAAGAGCAACTCTAAGATGCAGTCTCCTGTGTTTGAGTAAGGATGAGATTATATTGGATTAAAGGGGATTTTTGCAATGCAAATGAATGCACCTCCAATCAATAAGGCCTGTTCTACTCAATATACAAACTAATTAAGAGGTAATACAATCAAACCAGAATAAAACAGATTGTGCAGCTTCCTCAGAAAGAAATCCAATCAAACCTTTTTATGTGAAAAGATAAAATCTAAAGCGATCTCTCTTTGTACAAATAATGACCTCGGCTTTGTGTCCATTTAATAAGGAAAACTTGTCTTAAGAGGTTACGCTCAATGTGCATATTCTAATCAATATGAATTACATAGGGTTTTATCTATGTTATCTGCTCCAGACTGCTAAGCTAATTAATGTTTTATCGAGTGTTTTAACTCAATTATTTCACAAAGTCAAAGAGGTTCAAAGCAATTTTCTATGAGCAGCAGGAACATTTTGCAGGGGGAGGTGGGGGAATTCTGCGGCCTTTCAAAGACACACAACACCACATGTACTTAACCTGGAAATGCATTCAGTTTGAATTCTTTGACTTAAAAAAAGTCTTCAAGAAAAATAGGAAAAATCATTCAAGGGGACAATGTGGTTTGTAAGGCACAAACCTTCTGCGACAGTCTTATATTTTGCTCTGTATCATCAGTAAAGTTTGGATGTGTCCCCCCACCTCTCGCGCTTCATTCCAGCTGATTACTCATTTTCTAATGCTAATGGTGCTGGGCCGGGGCTAGGGTTTCTCCCCTGTCAGCTGGCCACTGGGGCTGTGGGACGGATCTAATGGACTCTGACAGGAGGGAACTGATCTCATTCAAAGGGGATTTGA
The DNA here is from genome assembly GCA_008086565.1 of Thalassoma bifasciatum. Taxonomy (NCBI): domain Eukaryota; kingdom Metazoa; phylum Chordata; class Actinopteri; order Labriformes; family Labridae; genus Thalassoma; species Thalassoma bifasciatum. The sequence goes on along the minus strand of RPOG01000246.1, from coordinate 353,249 downwards.
TATGTGGCATGAATGTGGTGACCCTCAATGGACATATTAATGACCGTTATCATTCACAGACTTTGAGCCATTCATAAAGCCCCTTTTCTCTTGGATGCACCGGTGCTGTGCCAAATGCCATGACTTATGGATGAGCTGGCCGTATATTGTTTTCACTGCCTTTTAGGTAACACGTCAAAGTGACTCACAGTTCTGCTCTGGCGGCAGAGGCGGCGGCTGCTGGTTTGAGCAGCATTGCGCAGTAAATAATAACATGGTGGGTGTTGTTTACAATTCAATTACGACCACACGCTGGCAGAGGAAGAGACAAAGGCCTACAGTCACAGGAGACATCAGAGTGGAGTCACACAGTCAATATTTAGTTTCGCCCCCACTGCTATTTATGCTTAAGGTTTCTCTTCATGCATTCAAAGCATTGTTTGGGCTCATTTTTCATCCTCATCTGTATCTATCCCAAGGTGAGAGGAAAGGCAAAGAGTCAGAAAAGTGTGAGGAGAAGCAGATGAGATTTTTGAAACCATGCATGTGGGTGGAGACAGTTTTTGGCGAAATAGATTGAACGTTTTTATTAAACCTGAAAGCAAAAATGATCACTATATGCCAGTGAACAGAGTTGAAAAAGTCCATGTATTTTATATCTTGACCATCTTTACTGTCACTCCAAAGAGCTTCATCAGATCCTGAAGTTGTGTCTGAGCCAAAGGAAGGAAAAAACAGGGTTACAATCAGCATGTGGATGCTTTAGAATAAACAAGTCTTAAAAAGACCAAGCACCACTTCTGCACAAACTTGAGTTGCCACATTTTAAATGTCTGGGGCAGGATGTTCATCAGAGTGTGGTTTCCCCAAAAATCCCAAACAAATCTAGCCCTTCTATAAACGGTTCAATGGTCATACTTAGCCATACATGCATCCGGTGAGAAGTGAAGAGGAGAGAATCTTTTTCATGACCCAATGCAAACACATGCAGCTCAGTGGCTGCAACCTGAGCTAGTTTGTCTTGTACCTGGATTAGATATTTTTCAGAGACCACTATATCCTTCAAAAGAGAAACTAACGTGATTCGGCAAAGTTTTTTATGTTTATCCTGTAATCATCAACAATCAGTGAAAACGTATTCACAATATCATCATCAAAAAGAAACAAATAAAAAAAAGAGAAATGTGGGTATTCAGACTGAAAAAAAAGATCACTTGACCCTCACAGATGGTTACAGCTTTATCATTCCCTGATTTTATGGTTTCAATAAGCATAATTCTGTGTGTTTTCTACTTTCCCTGCATGCTTTATTAACAGGGCTGAGGTGCAGATCTGAGAGCAGCAGCAGCTAAGAGGGGCTGTGAATCCTTCACGACAGCTGCGAAGGAAGTTACATCCCTCCACACTTCAAGGTGTCACCAGCAGCATTTTAACATTTCAAATTTCTCGCCATATGTCAACTTTGAAAATAAGTTGTGCTCGCTGACTCCTAATAACAGTCTGTACGAACAGGAAGTATCACAAACACACCAGGTTCAAATCAGTCTATTTGTGTCGCTTATTCAGTCAAAATGTTACACGTGTATGAGTGATTTATCACACTCATAGACACTTGCACCCTATCATCATTACATAGAAGAATCAAACTATTCATTCAGTAAGTATGACATTTTTTAGCTAGAACTTTCGGAATCTATGAGAAGGGAAAAAAAGTTTGACCAAAGTGCATCCGATGGGGAGGTGTGCTGTGTTCTCTCAATTTATACTAAAAACAATAGTGACAAGTTAAACATTCAAAAACAGATGAGACAGATCAGCAAATACAAGTCCCGTCCACATCACTAAAATGCTATTCCTCACTGCAAGGCAGAGGCAGCGGGACATTTTTGCCTGGCTTCCTCCACAGCCTGGAAAATCCTCCCCACATTACTACCATTGTGTGAGCTGCTTTGCTTTCACAGTCCAAAGATCAAAACAGCAGCCATGTTTCCAGGGAACAAATGTCTTACCAGCTGGGCTGGTGTGAACACAGATATAATGCTGACAGGAAGCTGAGGCAGTCACTTGTAGAGCCAATTATGGGTAAAGCCGTGGGGGCAGGTTTACAAACACTGCTTTTCTTCTGTCGTGCTACTCTGAGGTGTATGATTAACTTCCTCACCAAAAGTACCCGGGCAGCCTTGAGTCTGCCCTCTCTGTAGGTGGCAGAGCTGGTGAGTCGTGGCATAGCCTGGCTGACACCAGACAGCTAATCCAAACAAAAATGTTGGCTAAAAGCATCCATTTTGTTTGTTTGTCTTTTACTACTGACTGTACTTCCACATTCTTAGTCCTTTAATGGCTCTTCTTTAGGATGTGTTTAAGTGTTTGGTTTAGTTTTACAGTGCTTCTATCACCAGGAGAATGCAGGTTATAGGCCTCTCCTGCAGCCACTGCATTCTTCATTGGAGTCAGGAGGAATTCAAATTGACCCATCTGAAGAAAATACCTTGGCTTTCTAATTAAAGGCCTTTCCCATAGATGGAGGTTGAAAGAGCAACTTAATTAAGCAGTCTGTAGATTACCCTGCATTATTCTGCTGCTGCATTTGCCCAAACAAAATCATTTTCTTTTAGATCACAAGACTTTTCACAAGACATTTAAAAAAAAAAAAAAAAAGTAATTCCCTAGTGTTCAATCTTGTTTGAATCAAAATAAGAAGCGTCTTCAGTGAGTGCCTCCTCCCATGTGGCATTGTGGTGGTGGCAGAGCAGGGTTAACAGCAAACAACAGTCCTTTAACTATCCATGCTCCATCGGCCGTCCCTCACTGTCGAATTTAAAAAGTTCCTTTCAGCACATCTGCCCTATTTGAGCGGCCTTTTCTTTACCTGACTTGCTCAAGAGATTCGCTTTATCTTAGAGGTCATTTCATTCAACTGGGCAACAAACAGAGGTGAATATAACTGTCCCCAATCTTTCCCTCACACAATTCATGCTTGAGTTACCTCAAATAAAGAGCGTCCCTGCCAAAAGAAGAAGGAGCTAACAATCAGCTCCATAGGGGCAGCTCTATAGAAAAGAGTCCCTGTATCATACAGTCCCCCTTTACAGCTCTACATTTCCATTTAATGACACCCTACATATTAACCTTGGTCAGCATCCAATTACACAGAATAAGAGATTTATCTGTCCCAGCATGCAATTTGAAAATGTTTTTCATGTGATGCGGGCATGAGGGGGAGCAGGGGATCCCTTTTTTCTCCATCAATCCAGCATTCATTGAAGTGCAAGCTTGTGAGTTATTTCAAACCCATTAACTCTAAATACAGGTGATTCCCAGCCCCTCTAAGCACAAGACCACCGAGATTCCCTGTCACAGGGTGTAGAATGACACCAGCACAACTGATTTGATGGGCTTTCTTCCCCAGGCCAGCACTCAACCAAACAAACTGGCCGGGCAACCAACGGCACTGCATTCATTTTTAATTACAGCCCGCCAACATCCAGCATGGATTACATTACACACAGTACAAGTGGAGGAATAAATAACATGAAGTTTAAAATAATGAGGAAGACGGTTATTTCTGGGTAGTTAACATGGGGTAAGCTGGTATTTTGTTGAGGCCAGAGGGGAAATTTGATTATTTTATCCAAATCAGATAAAGAGAGCCAGGAAGGGCAGAACCCATCTCTCATTTAATGGCATGTAAATAACACCAGGTGGTGAATATTTAGTATCAAACGTGGGACACAGCAGTCTCAGTCACATGACCCATCTCTGTGGGTGTAAAGTCACTGCTGGACTCCTAGGCAACAGTGATGTGTGTGTGTGTGTGTGTGTGTGTGTGTGTGTGTGTGTGTGTGTGTGTGTGTGTGTGTGTGTTTGAGAGAGAGAGAGACAGAGAGAGAGAGAGAGAGAGTGTATTTGAGATGGTGATTTGTGAACACAGTAGTAGAATCACCTGTTATATGTTGTTACTGGAGAATTGAAGAGGAAAAAAAAAGTTAAACAGTTAAATACAAACAACTGTAAGATAATGTCATAATCCAATTTAATTATATTATATTATCTTATAATGTTGTAGCGGTAATATATGACAATTCCTGAAATACTTCACAGTGAAATGATACCTATTGAAAACTATGGGATTGTGTGGAGTAGTTCTGCAGTTTTGCATCCAAGGGTGTCCTTTTCTTTTCTATGTTGTTTATAACGATCAATAGTGTGTAGCAGAGCTGCTAAACATAGCTTACTGATACTTCACCAGCAGTTGTGTCAGTCATATTTCTCTTCTGTGTCTGAGGCATGGACTTTCTTTCAGAGTCAATATCTGTGCTATTGAAATGAAACACTACTCACTCACACACTCTACCTTCAGGGTAAATAGTTGGAGTATATAGTTGAACGGATTCATTTTCAGGAAGGAGCCATTACATGTATATAAGAAACTAAAGAGACACACACACACTCACATGTCATCGTCTCTTGGTGCACTGGCGCCTGTCACTCAGTGGGGTCCTGGAATATGCACCGGGGCCATCGACAGGCGTCTGTGTCAATGCCTGACAAACCTCAAGGCACCAGGCTGTAATTGGAACGACTGGCCTAATCCTCAGATCAAGACAGACTCATTGACAACCTAAGCAGGCGGCAATCCCAGCAGCACCTTATTAGTGAGGCTGGCCTCTTGGAAGAGATGACGTCACAGCGAGCTAAAAGTTCCTGCCGTGATTTAGACGAGGCATTTTTACGTAAAGTTTTGTGTTCAGGACATGCAACATGAATTGTTGTGTTTCTGTTTCAGCCGAACATGAAAGATATTGAGCACTGAACTTACAGGAGTGCACTTTAGGAACAATACAGGAACAAAAGATTTGGTAACTTGATCTCATTTTTTGCACATAAAAAATCATGCATTTATAGGGCATTCCGATGAATATTAAGACTCTAAGCATTTAGATCATTGAAGGTGTAATCACAATTACAAAAATGAATACACCACTTATAATCTTAAAGCAATATTTAAGATAAATGCGGTTTAGAATTATTGTCTCTGACCTGCCAAAATCATATGTAATATGAACTCTTCTTTCAGTAAACATTACTTGTAAAGGAGGATTTCCCACATTTAGGCAAATATATAAGGTGCAATGGTTTATAGAAAACCATAACCTGAAACAGTGGCTTTGCTTGGCATAGAGGCTAAAATCATGGGGTCCAAGTGGGTGAAGTGTCTCCGGAGGAGGACAATAAAAAAATAAACAAAAGTGCGTAAAAGTATTTGTAGCTTGCTTTATTAAACAGCTACAAAGCTGAGAAATTCAGAGATGTACTGAATATTTTGACAACTTAATTAAATATTGTAGATTCCTAGATAGCAAACAAATCCTCCTCACAGCTTTGAGTGGAGCTCATCTTTTTGGCCTGTCTGTTCCCAACATCACTTCTCTCAGGCGAACAGGTAAGGTTTACTTCAAAATCTAACACAGAAGTGAAAGTGAAGTATCTTTCATATCACTTGGAACTGTTTGTAGGATATTCAGACTTTAAAGATCCTGAACAGGGTCACATAAAAGTGAAACATCCACTGTGGAAAATTAGCCCACAGAGACAGAACTCCTGCCTGTACACAGCGCAGTGTAGGAAGGGAATCACTCACTGTAACACAGCTTGCACTGCTTAAGGCAGACAGAAAGCAGATAGACTCTCACTCCTTTTCAGTCTCAGAAGAAATGGCTAAAGTGCACTTTAAATTTGTCCTGTGTCCCCCTTTCTCTCACCTCCAGACTGGTAATCTGCTCTCTGATGGAGGGGAGCGTATCGTGGAGGGCGGTTGTGACACCTTCTTGGCAGATTCAGGGGCTGGCTCCAAATCCTGCTCTTTAAAGCCAAGATCCCCAAAACTCTCCACACAGTGTGTTCACTTGGGGTCCCCTCTGACCGCTGAGATCTTCAGTCACTGAGCATATCCTTGGCTCAGAAGTACAACTCTTTCATTTTTGTCATGTTGTTATTCAGTTTTAGTCATATCTGTCATTACATGTTGTGTCATAGACATAAGAGCAAAAGAAAACAAAATAGGAGAGAGATAGAGCACAAGCTAAGGGCAAAAAACATGAGCTAGAGGCTTAAACATGGGCTAAGCTGTTTGTGATAATGTTCATTCCAACCCATATGAAGCAGTGAAACTGACAGTGGTCTGTTCAAACCTGAGAGTCTATCAATAAAATCAAGAGCCAGGCTACATTTACTCTGCTTGATAGATGAGCATTATTAGGACATAACTGGGATTCACTAACATGACACAGTGCTGTCATGTCTGAGAGCACCGGGCTGTTAGTAACACGAAATGTAACGGATTCTCTTCAAAGTCACTTTAAGTAAATTAAGATTAGTTAAGCTAAACTAAGCTACATTAGCTTACTTTAGGTTGACTTGACTTGGTTTATTTAGCCTCCTGAGACCAAAGCTTTTATCTAATGTGCATATTTTTTTATTTTTCCTTGGTATTTGTGACCTAATAAGTAAAAAGACTAAAATTGGTCTTTATGCAGCAGTTTAGTGTTAATAGTTAGTTACTAGTTTTTAGTTATAAGTGTTATTTTTCACAACTACACAGTTTTCTTCACTGAAATAGGTGTTAAGTTGTGATATAACATAAATATGACTCGGTAAGGGTCTCTAAGCGAGGCTAATGAATCAAAGTATTTAATAAAGAGGTATCATGTGTCTGAGAGGCAGAAATGTGATGTCTTTATACATGGATGCTGGGTCTTAAGAAGTTTCATTAAGTTCAGTTTAATTTAGATTAATTTAGGCAAACTTAACTCAGCCTGGTTTAGTTTGACCTGGTTTGGCCAAAGTGTAAATCAACTAATTTAAGTTATTTAGTTCAGTTCTTTTTACTCATAGTTCAGGAAAAGAAGAAGAACTGAGTTTTGGTTGAAAAATGAGGGATGGCGCTTTTGAAGTGCTAAGTAGTCCTATACAAATCAACTTCATGCAAAAACATGGCATAGCTAAGTGCTTCTGTGTGTGCCTGCTTGGATATATATGTGTGTGTTTGTGTGTGCGTGTGTGTGTGTAAGTGTGAGTGTGAGTGAGTGTATGTGTGTTCATAGTTCCTGGCTTTTGTAAAGGCACCGGGAAGCTAGAGTCGTCCACCCAGGCATGTCTGTGCAGTGTAACTGAGGCTGACTGGCTGACCTCAGACTGTGTGGGCCCTTTAGCAGAAGATGAAGGAGCTTTTTCATTGACACAGGAACAGGAGGTATCGCCTTCCCTTTGCAGCAGCACTCATTCATGCCAGACACAATGCGTTATTATTGGTTTTGAATTGAAATGTTAATTTTGGGGACTGGGCAACTGGGTCTGGGAGCTTGCCCCGCTCATTTCTCATTTTTCACTTGGCTAAGGAGGTCTGATTGGACCGAGAGAGTCAAGCGCTCCTTGAGTTACAATGCCTTTGGTTCACTTTGGTAAGGAGCAAGAGGCTGAAACTCTACATACCACAGCTTACATCATGTGCACTTGCGGTGCTGCATCATAACAGAGCAGAAGGGTTGGTAGCAAGAGTTGAAATCTGTAAGCAGTCACTATTGATCCCCAGGCCATGCAGGAGAAACAAGCTCATTTGGGTCCAGAGTTGTGAGGTAGGCAGGTCAGCACTCTGCTGTACAGAGCTACAGAAATGAGTGCATCAGCAGGCTCCAGCAGATCTATATGACGGGAATTAAACAGCATAATCAAATTGTTTGTGCAACCATTTAGCATCTCATTCCGTAGCTGCCCTGGGCCAAACTGACCACTAGAGACCGGCCATCCACCGCAGTAACAAAGTAGGGTAATAACTAACAGCGATTAAAGGAATATTGATGGCCTGTGACACGCAGCATCCTGAAAAATGCTATTTGGTCAAACAGCTGCAATAATTAAGTATATGAGGGTCAGTCAATTTTATCTGCTGCTTTTATTTGGATCGATTATTTAGTAAACCGGCCAAGCCTCAGAGAGCATTATTGCTGAGTGGGGCGTTGATTTCATAGTGTGAGTGCTGCAGCCAAGTTACACAGTAGCAGATTTCAGAGGAAAGGAAACTCACAGTGGCAGCACAAGAGTTTCAGATATTACTCATACTGATATTACCGCTATCTCCATAAACCACTTTTGATATGAGCTCACTGTACATGCTGACCCTGTTCGGATGTTCCAGCCCTTCAATACGTCATCTAATTTCAAAACATTATGTTCTTGATAGCTGAAACCTTTCAGACTTTTCAAAGACAAAGGACAAGAAAAACAGCTTGGTGTGAAATATCGTCACCATGAGCAAATTACCATTAGCTGAAAGGCAAAATAATGAGTTTTGACTGCTCCGTGGGTTTGATGTGAGGCAGTGGTTAAAAATAAACCAGGCCATTTAGAGGCTCCTCTCTTGGTTGATTGATTAAACATTAACCTGCTGGATCTGGGATATTTCTTATTAATCACAGGTGGCACAGACTTAACTGAGCATGAGGAAGGCATGTACAATAAGGCTCACACACACACACAAAACACATCAACACACACAGAGACATGGACGTGAAATTATGTCATCATATCATGAGCCCTTCAGTGGCAGCTTTAATCTGATAAGTGATGCAGTTTTAGTGCATATGGGAGTGAAACACCTAACTCTGGTGGTGCAATTGAGTTACACACATCCCCATATCAAACAACACACTGTGGGAATTGTCATGACCTAATATGTTCCTTATCTTACGTTTGATTACACATTTCACAGAGGAAACTGTTTTACTCTTGCCCTCAAAAAGAGAGAAACCAACCCTGGCATAAGAAGAGAGTAACTTTTAGATGAGTGGGTGGTAGATCTGTGACCTTGACCTGTTAGATATACTCTCTACCGCCACCCAAAATCCTAAAAAAAAAGAAACCCCAGCAGAATCAGACTTTCCTTATTTTCCCACAGAGGCACCTATCACAGTCCAATAACGTCACTGAATATTCAGCCACTGTAGCAGGCTGTTGCTTTGATCCTGCACTCATGTGGGTGGCCTCAGCTACAACGGCCTTCAGTTTCAGTCTGACAGAGCTCTGAACCTGCCCCTGAAATAGCTACCCTTTTCTTGCTGTAACCACGGGTGACTTTTTTGTGCCTGAGGAGGCTTTTATGAGAAAATTGACAAAGTAAATATCCTTTCAGCTGTTTCCCTGATGAATAATGTACGCACCGCTTTCAAAAAAATCAACAGCTTCAGGGTTGTCCCTGCACATCAGCTGTCATGGTGTGATGTGGGTGGCGGTCCTGGTTGCGGGGGGCTTACGGCAGCACACAGGTGCCCTTTTCACTCCCAGGCCGAAAATGACAAATTCAATAAACTCAAGACATCTCTGCGGAGCACCTATGGAATCAAACACACCTGACACACGGCTGAAGGGCTTCTTCCTAGTCCTTCTGACATCCCATCTTGATGCTTGATATCAATATCTTCTTGGACGTAGAATATCTCTCCATCTCACTAGCATGCTTTGACACTGTGAGAACGAATAAGAATATGTGTCAGAGGTTGTGGGACTGGAGGTAAGATTGTGATGTGGAAATTGAATCTGTGAGATGACATTAACAGAGAGTGTCCCCCAAACTCAGTGTGTGTTTGAGCTGCAGAGCAGACAGACCTGGCTTGGGTTACCCACTGTAATTCTGATGGTGAAAGGGCCACAATCAGCCTACTTAATCTCCGAGCTGTTCTTTAAAACCAGAGAAAGACGATCTGTCTCCTTTCTACTGTACAAAACAAGGAAACATGTGAGTCATCATCAAATGGAAATGCACATTAAATTAAATTTGCCTCTACGGGGCAGTGAGGACAAACGCTCAACTGCAGGTTTTCCCCCTGATAACAAAAAAGGTGCTTGTACTCTGTCAAAAGAGCCTGTCTCATAAAGCTGGCTTGACCTGAAAGAACAAGCCCAAGACATCAAATTTTAAAGAATTAGCATCACAATGGGTTTAATGTCCAGCTTGAGGTAAAAGCTCAGTAAAACGGCCTTGCAATTTCAGTGGTGATGATAAACTGGGAGATACAGATAGCAGGGGCTCTGTGTGTGAGACAAACCCTCACTGTATGTTCATTAGCATCCCTGAAAGTTCCCATCCAACCACGAGGGAAACAGAGCGCTCAAGCCACTCTGCAAGCATGAGTGCCTTATTAAAGAATGGAGCCTCGAGTTTGGTGAGTCTTGGGGCTCCCACCTGTTTGTCTGGGTGCTCCTTTGACATAAAAGTTCATGAAATGTAATATGTTCCCTTGCCTCTACTTCTCACCACACAAAAGACAAGGAGCGGATGAGCTGCAAGATAAATGACCTTAACTTCTGGATAGTCTCCAGATTGCCGTGCCATAAAAACAAACCATGCAAAGACAACTCCAGAACCCTCACAAGACCAAAGCACAACTTTAATGTAGAACAAACAGCAGAAAGAAGAAAAAAAGTGTCTGCTCTTAAGTGGAGGATGGATATTCCCTCAAAGACTTTGATTGCTCGTCTGTGATAACTGTGAGAGTGTACAGGCCTGAAAAATCCTGCTCTGTGTTTGTACTCACAATCTGGAGGTCTTGTCTTCCAACCAGCTGTGTACACGCTGCAGACAGGCTCCGTTTTCCACAGGAAGCACAACGGAACCACAGGAAGATAAAACCAGCATGACATGGCTGGAGGAAAAATGACGAAGAAAATTAGGGTTAGGCTTAGACAAACAAAAATATGAAAGCAATAATCACCCTCTCACACAGTAGGACATAATTTCAAGTCATAGCAGGGGATTCAAGGCTGCAAAATACATTGGGCCTACCTATTATAAAACTGTCAATATTTAATATTTGTGGATCAGTAATTTTCCAAAAAAGTGTGGGAGACCCCTCTTTCAATAAAATTTTAAAATAGTTATGTCATTTAACTGCTACAAAATGTGATCCTTGAACTACCTAACTTGGCAATTTGAGGTCAAATGAAGTGAAGAAATTTTATCAGTTGTACTTGTTGAATAACTGGTTATCCTTTAAAAGAAATAAAGAGACTATGTGGTCAAACTGACATAAATTATTATTATTTTTTCTTTTTACATGAATGTGTGTAAAAGCAGCAGTCTTGAAGAAGGCCCATTACTTGAGTGACAGTGACTGACAGCCTGTGCAGGTGTGGTAGTGTGTCCGGGGAAAGTGAACCTCGGCCGTCTAAATGAGGCTCACCATTGTTCTCGGGTCTTTGATCTGCCAGTGGAGGGCCAGAACCTCAGTGGGGAGCCCAGGCCGGGCCCCAGGCTACAGTTTGCATCGACTCAGGAGGGCTGACAGCACATGGCTGGTGGTAGTATGGGGGGGGGCAAGATTGTGTCTGTGTAGCCTCATCTCAGCCGGGGCTTCACACTGGAGGACTGTGGAGAGAGGAAACAAGAGATGTTGGACAGATTTACTCACTTCAAATCCCTGATGATTCTTCCGATGACTCAAAAAACTTTGACAAGGTTTTTATTTTTCCATTTTTTTTTCTTTTTTCTTAAGCACTGCATAAACCTTTTGAAAATATGAGAAATTGTGGTTTTAAGTAATTTTATTTGTCATTTAGTTCAGTGACACAAATTAAAACACTCTGTCATCCCTTTCTTACACAGTGACATATATTATTAGTAAAACTTCCTGTTTTAACTTGTGCTCATTTAAATCTTCAGTTCAATAAATCCATCACTGATTTATAAATATATTCATGCCTTTGGAAAGGAGGGGAAATTAAAAATTCCTCTTTTATGGTGAAACAAAGACTAATTAAGTAGATCAGCTCCACTGTTTTTTTCTTTTTGCTTCTTAGCAAAGAAAGTTGGATAAAATAACTCCCTAATGAGTTACCTTTCATTGGAAACAAATGATGTGATTTTTCCAGTGTGGCAGCTGTGCATACAGCTCTTACTTAAGGCCAACCCCTTAATGAACCTTCAAGTGTACAGTAAGTGGACAGGAGTGGCCTACAGCTGAAGAGAGTAATGTTTTTCTGCTGATGGTTCCCATCCCCTCCAGACACTGCAAGAAGAGGCCATCAAACCATTAGCTCCGTCAAGGAAACAAACAAGCACAGTTGAAATAAAAGAAGCAGATAAAATGTTAAGAATACGTTGAGAATTTGTAGGAATGTTTGTGTTGGGCTGCATGTGAGAATGCAGCACATACAGTGTTGATGATAAAGAGTGTGTGATCTCTGCATACCCCTGAAAGCACATAGTGGATGAGAGTCTCAACACTACAATAAATAGTGACACTGAACAGGCAGACAGGGACAGCCCCTCTTAGTGTGCAGCGATTGTGTTTCAGTGTGTTGGCTTGGCTCTTCCTGTGCTGCTCTGTGTTGTGGAGCAAGAAGCCACTGCTGGGAGCCACAGTGGAAGAGATCAATTGTACACATTCCTGCCACCTGAGATTCAAGTGTTTCTGTAATACTGCACAGCTCAATCGATACCCCAGCAAGGAGGCAAAAGGAAGCTCTCCTGGTATACTGGTGGGACTGCACACACACAGAAGAGCATGTGTGTACGTCTGTTTATTTATTTTTAACGCTTGTAAATAGTGCCTACAAGCACTACTTATTTATTCATTTTAAAATAATAGATTTTAAATATATGATCATGTATTTTACTTTCAAAGAAATTCACACAAGGCTTGAACTGTCCCTGCACTGTTCTAATTGGTAATTTTTGTTTACCTGAAAATATGACTTTTTTAGGTACACAATATATTACTATTTACAACTAAATAAAAAAATATATATTAATAATTTTTTTTCAAATGAACAACAGTTATTATTTTTTTAGAAACAGAAATGATATGAACAATAAAAGAAGACACATAAGCTATACATTTCCCTAAGGGTGGAAATTCCGGTTGAAATTAAAGAATTCGTCAAACCAATGAGTAAAACAGTAAAAATGTAAATCAGTTTCATTTTTCTTTTTGTCCTTTAAAAGAATCTGTCAGAAAGCCGATGCTCTGCAAAAACAGAGCCCGTGGAGCAGATGTGACTGTTACAAAGAAAACAGGCTCTGTGGGTAAGGATCATTTAGCTTCGACGTCCTGAAATATAAAACGTAAATATTGTAGAATTGGGCACGATGGGGAGCAAAGAGAGGAGGAGGAGGAGGGCGCCGAGGATGCTGGACACAAACGAACAGATCCTGTACTGCAGGATGTGCAACGATGTGTAAAATTAAATGCAGCTGTTGAAATACAAAGGGGAAAATTTGCAGTTTGTATAAGAGAGTAAATGTAAAGAAAACGCCTTCAAATCCGTCAGAGGCTTCGTCCGGAAAACCGTGGGATCGTTTGGACAACTTCGTTCAAGGATTAGAGGTGAATGATTAGATAGCCGCATTCACAGTGGAACTAACATTTCCTCCAAGAACATAAAAAACACCGTACCTGATCAAATACTGTGTCCCGAGTGAAAAAACTTTTCTCCGCCAGGACTTTTTTTTTTTCTTTCTACATCACAGTCGTGAGCGTGTGGGCTGTAAACAGCCCGAATGGCAGGATGGAACAGTTTATTTCTGCGTAAAAAGCCTCGATCTACTTTATTTCGAGGATTAGCAATTAATTGACATTTTCCAGGACTGCAATGCGATTTACGGGTTCGTGACGGCGATCAAGATTTAAATTAAAGAGCAGGTAAGCCCTCTCCACCTTAATGACTGCATCCAAGCCCGGTTTGTGCATCTGTACTGTGACACTGCAAAGAAACAACAGACACTGAAGTGCGCACAACGGCCCTGCGCACCAATTATTCAGAATGAATCCTCTTTTCTCAGTTCAAATTCAAGCTTATTGCGTGAAAAGGGAGTAGGTGTTATTATTTTTTTGTGTTATATCAAGGAAGGGAATAAAAGCACACAAACACACAATGATTCTTTTGGAAAACTGATGTATTTGATTATTAGAGTAAAGAATTACAGTATCTTAGTTGTTAGTAGGTATTAAAGTGTAGAGAAACTGGACCCATAAAGATCTTCCAACTTTCCAAGAAAGTGCATGTAACAGTCCAAAGGTTGTCAAACCCAATATATATTTATATTTATAAAAACACTATCATTTTCTCCCCTTGCTGAAATGGACTTCTCTTGTGTGAGCTTTATGTACATTTTCTAAGGAGGGAGTTTGTATTTCCACGTCTGAACATATTTACAGAAGTTTCAACACAACTTTGCACTTGATGTCAGTGAGGATGCTGGGACATAGCAGCAACGTGGGATCCAGCTGAGAAACTAAAGGAGAATCCTGCTCATTTGATTGGCTGTCTCAGTTCCAAAAAACAGTAAAAAATAAAAAAAAAGGCCAGACCACATGTTCCCTTCTGTCTTCCTTTCCACAACACAAAATACGAGCAACAAAAAAATGAGACTGAAGGAAAGAAAAATATGGAAGTAAACAAAAAGTAGAAAGTACAATACACAGAAACAACAAAACACGTTAACACTAAAGAAAACCCTTAAAATGTAGCAAACTTCAAAGTTTTGTCTTAAATAGAATAATAGTAGATAGCAATTGGAAAGAAAGGAACAACTACACATTTAGTCCCTTGCCTGAATTTAATTGTTTCGCTTGGATGAGGGGATGGGGGCTTGAACACACAGATGTTAGACCATCTACAGAAGATCAGTGTACAATATTTACAGCAAGTCTGTTTGCTTATTACAGGGCTAATGCATCACATGGACATCAACAGTTCGGTTATAGCTACTACAGACGGAAAATAACTTAATGCCAAGGTAAGGTTATCTACCCAGATATTCTAAGTTTCAAAAGCACAATTTTTTAAGCACCCATACATACCCAATCTGGCTTTAAAACAAACAAAAACCTAACTGTTAATGCTTCCACTTGGTTTCAAGCAAGGTTATAATCACTAATAAATAAGCTCCTTAAAACTATAACATGTACATTGTACAAAAAAAGCAACTTTTCTTCACACTCGTGTTCGTAAAGATTCAATGGCGAGCAGAGCAGTTCAGTTGATTTTGTCCCTGTCTTGTTCTCGTTCTTTTTCTTCTTCCTTGTGTGTCTACATGTGTGTACAATATGCCTTCAAGCATTTAATTTGTCTGTGCACAGCCGAGGACATGAGCTTTAACTCGTGACGATTTCTTTATTGTCCTCCATGAAACGTGTGAACCGAAAGTGGGCCCCGTTTTCCGTGTTGGCCATTTTTTCTAAACCAGCAAGAGCTGCATTGGGCTCCATGCTGTGCAGCTTGTCCAGGCTGCCGGTCAGGCCACCAATAGGAGAGCTACCCCCATTCCCCATGCCGCCTGACATGGGTGGGATGCCTCCATTCTGGATGACAGAGATTTCATTTGTCTTCATTGCAAGGCCGTTGGAGAAGGCTGCAGCATACTGGTTCCAGAAACTAGCTGGGTCTCCATTGCTTGCCCTGGATGCCATGTCCTTCTGGAAGATCTCAGGAAACTTGACTGGGTTGGCACCCAAGAAGGCCATTGGCCCATCCACAGAGAGCCTGCGGCCCCGTCTGGCGGGAGCACTGTTCCACATGTGTGTGCCCATGTGAACCTTCACAGAGAGAGAGAGAGAGAAAGAGAGAGAGAGAGAGAGAGAGAGAGAGAGAGAGAGAGAGAGAGAGAAGTGGAACAGGATAAAAGAGAGAGGGAGAGAGAGAGACAAAGCAATGAGAGGGATGAAAATTAGCGATGTTTACAAACTTGGCCATAAGAGCTGCACATGAGATGATGCAATGGAAAAAATAATAATAATGCTCGACTCCAAATTAAAATAGCTTCACACCCTGGGTGCAGCAGACTATTTAGTTGCCTATGCTGTGAGTGGTACCAGCATGGTGTAAACATCTTATTTTGAAGAGGCTGACACATGCTGTTTTATCTAAATCATAATTTATTCATCTCACTTGGGGGCACAGAGCTTTTGGTGAAATTGAACTGTCCAGTCAAAGAATGTGTGACATTTCACCTCTGTCTCTGCTTAATAATGCTTAAAAAAACACATACAAATAATTATGCTCAAAGGTATTTTGAGGACAACTTATCTCTGAAACCTCACAGACAGTTTTCTTTTGCAACTTAAGTAAATTATTTTAAATCTAAAACACATTTTCTCTGACTGAGATCCTTTTAAACTGACTGTCAAAGGCCTGGTATAAAATAACTCTTAATCATTAATATGTAGCAAAAACTTCACACTGATTGACACAACAAAAACTTGCAACACATAATTTCCGTACTTGAGTTATATAATGCTCAAAAGATTCAGTAAATCATTAAAAAAGATGGCTTTCACAATGACTCCAAAGCTGTGGCTCTTATTGTTTTACAGAATCGTCAATGTAAGTAGAAATGGACTTTGTGGGAATAATTGCATGACTTTTTGGTCTGTGTGCTAAATCGTTCTTAGCCGATCACAATCACACACAGAGTTTCTGCACACCGCATTATCTATGTGATTCTGCTTTTCCATTGAAGTGTGGTTTATTTTCTCGGAAAGCAGCCCCATCTATTAATTATGAAATGTGATAGTCACTGCACTGGCATGCAATATGAACACATCAACAGCTCTGAGACTAATTTTTCAAAATATTTTCATGCACAAATTCTGGGAGACTAACTTTTTTCTAAATGTTTCAACATTTACCTTGAGGTTTCCTTTGGTGGTGAAAGCCCGGCCACAGATGCTGCAGGCAAAGGGTTTCTCCCCAGTATGGGTTCTCTCGTGGATCTGTAGAGCACTGGAGGATGAGAAGCACTTCCCACAGGTGTTGCAGTAGTGTTGCTTCGGTGTCCTGCGTGGTGGAGCAGCAGAAAGCACTGGCGAGGTTGAGGCAGATGATGTGACCAAGCCAGGAGGCATGTCCTTGTTTTCTTGGTGGAGGTTATGGAGGAAGCTGTTGACCTCTGGTTTGTTAAGAGAGCCTACAGACAGAAGGGAAGGGGTTGGGCTGGAGGACAAGCTGGTGTTTGAGGGCTCAAAGAGCTGCGAGGGCAGGTCTCTCATTTGATGGGTCAGCATGTGCTGTTTGAGGTTGCCCTTGGTGGAGAAACCCCTGTTGCAGGCCGTGCAAATGAATGGTCGTTCTTTGGTATGGCTTCGATAATGAATGTCCAAGGCACTCTGACAAGCAAAGGTCTTCCCACAGATGTCACAGGATGTGTTCTTGGTGGTGATACGGTCACGGAAGGAGAATATCATTCCCAAGGGGTCTTTTGAGGGATTGACAGATGTCAGATCCAGGGCTCCAATGTTGGAGGGGTGAGGATGCAAGAGGCTTGCATTCGTGTGCTCAAAAGATAAGGCCCTCTGGTGCCTTTCTTCGATATTCGGAGATTTGTGTGGTTGTGGTTGCATGCTTGTGGGGGATGGCGCCTGCATGGAGGAGGTAGATTCTGACACAGCTGGACTCCCGGCACTTCGGCTCTCGAGGTCCCCTCCCAGAGACGAGGAGTCATTGGTGAGACAATCCCCTTCAACAAAGCCATTTACCATAGCCTTCATTTGGCTGGCCACTGTTTCATTATTTTGGGTATTCTCTTGGCCATTTTTCTCTTGCCCCTCCTGGAAGGCCATTTCAGGGGGAACTGGGGAGTTACATAGACTGTCATGGGACACATCGGCTGACCTTGGGGTGTCGGGCACGCTGCTATCTGGGCCTTCCTCCATTCCTTCAATGTTGTCATCAGAAAAGTCCAGCTCATCAATGTTTCTCTCCTCAAATGAGCCAGTGTCAGAAGCCATAGATTCTGGGTAAGTCTCTGGCAGAGGGGTGTTGGGGATCTGCCCACCCATGTGCATGCGAATGTGTTGCTGTAGTACCACAGCATTAGTGAATTTCTTCTGACAAATAGGACAGGAGTGTTGGACTCTAAGAGGGGGCATGGCCCTATGGACGCTGTAGTGTGTCTTTAGATTTCCTTTGGTGGTAAATGCCCTGCCACAGATTTTACACTTAAATGGCCTTTCCCCAGTGTGAGTACGGTAGTGCATTTTCAGAGCACTTTGGCAGCTCAGAACCCGGTGGCAGATGACACATTCATTGGGGTCTGTCACCTTCCTGTCAATGTTCTCCACTAGCTGCTGAAGCTTGGAAGTCTCTGACCCTTGGAGAGGATCCAGGATACCTCCGAAGGGGAACTTCGCCTTGAACTGATCAGACATAAGAGGCATGAGTGGATTGGTCATCATGGGTGGGCTGTTAGATGTTGTGTAATCGGCAGTGCTCTCTAAAGCAGAGCTCACATTTGTCATGAGGCCTGAGGAGTGGCTACCTTCTTCAGTTTTTCCATTTGAGGTAGGCAGAGTTGCACCTTCACCCTCTTCAGATGTGCCATCATTACTTTTAGCTGAAAGGTCAGCAGCACCTGAATCACTCTTTGCAGTAACAGAAGGGCTGGTTATGGCTATTGAATTATCCTCCTTTTTGATGAAATGTGGCAAGCTTGGCATTGTTGGTGGCAACAGCATACCGACTGAGGAAGTCAGAGTGGGCAACACTGGTTTGCTATCCAGCCAGCTGGTGACGGGCTTTTCTGGGGGCATGGACATGCCGTATGGAATACCTGTGCTTGTTGGTATATTATCCAAATGTTCAGGGACAGGGTAGGGATTCATCTGGATGTGAGGGTATTTTTCTTTGTGTCGCTGGAAGTGCACCTTCAAATTACCACGAGTGGAAAAGCGGTTACCACAGATATTACACTTGTATGGTCTCTCTCCAGTGTGAGACCGCAGATGGATTTGCAAAGCACTGTCACTCCCAAACACCTTGCCACAGAAACGGCACTTATGCTTGAAGAAAGCATCTTCAGAGCTGCTCTTATGTTCAAATGAGGTGACATTTGGCTGCTTGCCTTTCGTCCTCTGGGCCAAAGCTGCTAAAGAGTTGAGGTCTTCTACAGTGGTGCCAACACTGGGCAGGGAGTTGGAGAACATGGGGTTACCAGGTGGGGGCTGAGGTAGAAGGGGATTTACTGCAGAGCTTAACAAGCTACGCATACCAAATGATGGTGTTGATGACTTAGCTAGTGGTGGGTTGCTGAGCTGAGAGTGGAGGCTACTCATATGACTCGGCCTCTTGTCAGAGGACTGGGCATTGACTGTTGATGGCCCCAATGTGCTAATGCTCTGAGATGTCTCACTGCTGCTTGGATTTGACTGAGGTAGCTGTGCCGCTGCAGCCAGCTGCTTCAGGCTGCTAATACTGGCTGACTGACTGGCCAGGTTCTGGGCTAGGCCTGCGGCTGCAGCCAGCTGTTGGGAGAGATGGGAGCTGAGTGTGGTCAGTGGGTTGGCAGCAGGCCCCATTGTGCCTGGGGCTGAAGATGGAGGTACCTGCATTTCTGGGGACTGAGAAGCTAGGAGTAGTATCTGATGGCGAATCTGCTCAATAAGCTGCAGCTGGTGGATCTGTTGCTGTTGTAGAGCGAGAAGCTGCTCCATAAGGGCTGGCACTGCCACCCTGGGGCCCCCATTTGAACGAGCCTCTTGAGAGAATTGGGCAACAGCCACTTTGGTGCTTTGCAGGTTTTCAATTATGACATTGCTGTTAATCATGGAGAAATTCCCCAGATCAGTCAGGTTACTGAGCTGAGGTAGCGGGGCAGAGATAGCTGAAGTACCCACTGCAGGACCAGAGGGGCCCCTGACACCATGACCACTTCCCGTGTTGATGGGGCTCCCACTCTCCGTATGACTGCCTTCCTCTTCGTGACCACTGCTCATTCCTGAAACGTCCACATCCATGGATTCGTCTTTTTCAAGAATGTTAGGCTCCAATAGGTCACTACACTCAGTTTGATCAGTGTTATTAGCCGTGTCATTCATCTGGTCATCAGGATTATGGGGAGGAGACCCAGGTGAAAAGGTTCCAGTGGGGGAGACAGGGTTTTCATTCACTATCAGAACTAACTGATTCTTAGTGCAATTCTTCTGGTGCTCCTCAAGATCTGATAGTTCAAAGAACTCGGCACAACATCTGCTACAGACGTGAGCGTCTGACTCCTTGCAGGGGGGGTCCTCTGAGCAAAGTTCTGTGTCCCCTGAAAAAGAGGAAACAGAGGATTAGTGATTAGAAATGTTTTGCAGCTGAAGAAGCAGCTTTATCTCCTCAAATTCCACTGTTGTTAATCTTAAGTTAATCAGTTTTACACTTATCCCTTTGATGTGTTCTCAAAAACAACGATTGAAAGGCGACAATAAGCCAGTAGAAATGAAAAAAGGCCTCATTCAATGCAGCAGACACGGAAACATGATAAGAAGGGAAACAAAATCAATGGAAACTACTCAAATATTGCTTAAAAGTGATCTTTGAAGATTTACATCTGGGTTTCATCAACGAAACCAAAGGTAATCATTTTCTCCAGATAATCCATCAAAATATAGAAAAGAGTGAAGTGAGGACATTGGTCCTTAATGAAATTTCATAGAGAGACATTGATTTCCTATATCCTATGCCCTTCAAAGTCCACTTGTCCACTAGGCACAAATCAAGCATTTGATGTACTTATTAGACTTTCAATTTGCTGTCAACTTTGCTCATTTTCAGCTGACTATGGGCATCTTGGACAGGTTATCTATGTCACTAAACTAATTTGTATCCACTCATGCTGCAGGCACAATAACATGAAAAACATAGACTGTGCAGTCTACGTATAAGTGGACACCAAAAATAACACACTAACAAAGAGGGGAAAAAATATATCAGTTTGCAATTAAACAGAAATTTAATGAATGCAGTAGCTATTAATTTGCTTCGGCTTAAATTCCTACCATCTCATAAAAATAACAAAAATGTTGTTTTTAAAGTTATTTGAAAACAGTTTCTGTTGAATAATTAGCAAACAAAAGAAATCGCACCGTTTGTCTAAATAAACAATGTGGTACAAACTTATGAGAATAAGTTACAAAAGTGTGCATGCATCACAAATGTGCCAAAACTCAACAACTGGACGTACCAGCTGACTGATCTCGCAACACAGAAACTTTACAGCGATGGAATCCAAAAGTAATGACCGCCATGCAAATGCGCACAAAGACAGGTTTTTCAATTTTCCATTAAGATAATCAGACAAGTTAGGGGGTGAAAAAGCAAGAGGGCACTCTGCCCCCAGAGGCACTGCTGTGCTCCAGACTTTTCTCATTCTTTTGCCTCTTTGTCACACTAAAATTTTGCTGTTTAACATACAAGTTGATTTACAAATTGCATTTCTCTATGAATCCCTTTCATTGTGGCTCTGGCCCCTCAACACTTTCATCAGGGCCAAGAATTCATTTGCAAATGAAACCCAGAGAAGTGCAGCCCCTGCCCCACAGAGAGACAGGATGCCTTCCCATTGTTCGCGCAGCATGGGAGCGGCGGGGATCGTCGGCACAGCCTGGCCCTGCTCATCTCAGTCGACTCAAAGCAGATCCTGTTTAATTCAGGGATTATCTCCCTCAGTGTTTCTCTGCTCACAGACATCAGATAACGCAAAGTTGCCATGACAGTAAACCCTGGCCCTCACACCACCAAACCATGCAAACAGGGAAGATTCAACTTTAATGATAACTTTTCATGTTAAATCCCCCCAGTCACCCCCAGCCCCCGCCCGCCTACCTACACTCCAAGCACCAACTTTGAAAAAAAAATGTGTTTGATTTATAGTGTGAGAAATGTGAGGAAACACAAACACCTTTTCACTTTCCTCAAGGCTGGCAGTACATAAATAAGTGTGAAAAAAGCCAAACAAATGACGCTCAGTAGCATGTTAAAAAAAAAACGTAAACAAAAACAATCATTTCATACGAACCTCTGGAGGCTGTAGTATTAATAAAATATACTACCTGTACATCCGTGTGTCCATACTCAAGGAAAAAACACACAGCACAGAGTGCTTATGATAATCAAGAAATAATTATTTATACCTTAATTTTTTTTTTTATAAGCAAGGACAGGTTTGGAGTGAGTTTGATTCAACTTACACCCAAGAAGGGAGGACAATATTTTCTACAGCATTCATTGAAAAAGTTTCCCAGACTAAAAGACCCATTTTAATAACAAAAGCAAAAAGAGAAGTGATGATACAACAAAAACTTAAATATTTAATGAAGGACAAAGAAAGAAATGATAGATGCCATATATTACAAAAGTTATCTGTGCATTACACTTTTTGAGGAAATACAGCAAAATGTTGAAATCTGAACTGTTCGAGACAGAAGTGTACAGTCCCTCTCTTCACTACGTCTTCAGTTTGAGATTTCAATAAAAAAAAATGCAATCCAAGTTGAAAATAAAATATTTAAAATTTTGATTCATCAATTTAAATATTTACGCTGCTATAGATTTGCTTCCTCAATAGTTAAATATATGTGATCTCACGAGAAAAAAAGTCTATTTAAAATCAAATTTAATCCAAACTAAATCAATGCATGATCACAAATCCACTGTCCAAATAAGTCTAGTATAGCAAACAGCGCAGATGCTAGCATTAGGCTTAATTCCCAAAATAGCAAGGATTAACTTAGAATTAAAATTAAGATAAAGTCAAGCTGGTAGAAAGATGGAGTCTGTAAAACTTCCATAGAACCTCAATCAAATGCACAATGTAAGCAGTGCACAGGGCTAAAAGGCATCAGGAGAGACAAAGAGCGGAAGACAGAGCCTCAAAGAGAGTGACCAAAGTGTGAATATGAGAGCCAAGAAAGTGAGGATTAGTGGGAGGAAAAAAAAAAGTTGACGGCGAGCTTCGAGAGATCCTACATTATTTTTTCGCAGGGGGCCTCTGTGAGCCTCTTGACACTTGTAACTTCAGGAGGGTTTCTGCTCTCATCGTCTCCAGCCACTGAACACTAGACGGGGTTCCACTAAAACTGCCGAAGTCCAGGACAAGTCTCACGTCTGAGAAGCTCTGCCCCGGTGACATGCTTAAAGCTCAAGGGGAGGGAGGAAAAAAAAGGCAAAGCGAGTCCTCCAGGCTACACCTAGAATCCCCACCACATAAACACTGGCAAAATGACAAGCAACTGCACTCTCTGTTTGCAGGGAACAACAGTGCAAAGCGGGTTGCCCTGCCAATCTCCCCTCTAGGGGGCCACTCTGATAGGGCAAAGGGGGACGGTCACAACATTGATAAGGCCGCGCACACACAAACACTCACACAAACTTAAATAAAAACTCAAGGCCTGACTGAGAAGCCTGCAGCTCAGATCAGCGGGGTCAATGGCGAGGTAGAGAAGAACACACTGGGCCCTGAACTCCCCTCACCTCCACACAGAGGGACACAGGCAAAGGTTAACACAGCTCAACATCCCACCCTCTGTGGCTCTCACTCCGACCTCCCAGTAACCACGGCCCTCAGCATCTTTAACATTCAGCCTCAAATACAATGACTTTCTGTTCTCACTTCCGGCTCCCACAGAAGACACACAGCACATTTGTTATGAGCTCTGTCAGCTAAGTACCCGAATGCTAAAGAAAACATGTCCCTGCCCCTATAATTACAAACTAGATATTTGCAGAAGATTAACATTCGTCATAGCATTGGACATCATTGACAAATTCTGCATTCTGCAGTCTGTCTGGGAAAACAAACTCTTCGTTAAACTTTATTAGATTTATAGGAAAATGCAGAAAAATCAGCAGATAGGAATGAACTCTATCCTGCATTCATAATCAAGTTCTTGCAAATCACGTGAAATTTGTTGAAAATACTTTTTTCCCCCATGCATGACATTCTCCTGAAAGAAGCAAATGTTTCGTTTAAATTACCTGCACATGCTTTTCAGGCAGTGCTACACACAACGTGGCTTTGAGAGTTTTAAACTGCACATATTGAATTTCAAGGCCCAATACTGCCGGCCTATCTATATATAAAACACATTTGTTTTATTTTTTTTAACAATGATTTCTGAATAGCATAGCTCCATCTACACAAATTAGAATAATAAAAATAAATATTTTGGCGAGCATAATCTAGACACACTTGACAAGACTGCATTCATATTTTAAATATTTATCTGGTTTCGTGAAATACCAATTTTCTTTATGACGAGTTATCTAATTTAAAAGTCTATAGTCGGTGAACAAAAACAGGCGTCATAGCGCAACGTCCAGTTTCGAAATTAACTTATTCAAAATTGTGTTTTCATCTATGTGGTTACTTGGTTCAAAGATCTTTGAGCTTTCTATTATGCCTGAATCAAATGGCAACACTGTGTTTTTTTTCTCGCTTAACTGACTGTAGCTGGTAGTGAAACACAAGCACCACTTCAGAGTCCTGCAGTTTTCGGCTGTAAATATGACATCGTTTTAAATAATTTTAAGCCATGCATATCAAGAGAGATTAAAGAATATATCCCTCTTTGTGTGAATCAAGATTTATTAAAGCCACATTATAAATAGAGGGCTAAAAAAAGTGGTCATAAGCGTAAGCTTCAAGAACTTCAATATAACGAGTCAATATTTCAGTCTTGTTTTAACACTAAATTATTTTGTAATAAAACACTAATTGGTTGTATACCAAATGATCATGTATGTCGGTGACTTTAAACTTATTTAAGACCTCTGAGCTGAATTTTGGATGACAGACTTTTTATAGCAGTGGAGGGTGTGTGTTTGTTTGCACTCTCAAGAGCAGTTTGTCTCCTTTTATCCAACTTTTTACGATAAAGAATGCTGGCGCTGAAACAAGCAATGACTTGCTGTTATTACTGTTCCGAAAAAAATAAAAATAAAAAAGAGGGAGATAGAGCTGGATCAAATAGCGCAGCACTGATCACAGGCATAGAAGAGTTTCAGTGTCCGGGACAGGAAAAGTTTGATTCTCGACCGGAGCGCCACGGTGGTCCCTGCGCGTAAGGAGAGCGACGCTGAGCACAGAGAGCTGTCCGAGAGGACCGAAAGCTGAGCCGATGATTCATATTAAGTTAAAACATCGGTTGAAAAACAAGGTTTTCAGGCTGAATTAAAAGGTAAAAAGTTTCGAAAGTTGTAACGCTCACGCAGAAACGTATGGCCTTTTTCACCATCTACGGGAAGTTTTGTCAGAGTGTTTTCTCAAATAAGGAAAAGCTTAAAAAAAAAGAAACTCGTGCACAACTCCGCTCCAAAACTACTGTAAAGTGTATTTAAAATAATCCAGACATTCACTCTTTCTGAAAAGTATCAGAGAGCGAGATGCTGAAAATGATCAAGAAAAAAACTTAAGTACAAGGTCCAAAACAGAGTGTAAACTTTAACCGACACATGTGGTCACAGACACGATAAAACAGCGTAAAAAGTGACACATTGACGCTTCCTGGATAAAAAGCAGCGATATGTTACTCGGACTTACCATTGTGCTCCGATAAGGGCAGATGAGGGTCGGATTGGAAGTGTTGCGGCTTCGCTTGTTTCCTCCGCGACATGCTGGCTGGCACATCAGCAGGCGAAGAATAAAAAAATGACTACAAAACCTTCTCAAAAATTACGTAAATAGAGCCCATCCACCGCGCATGTGCCGCGTTATGATTATCAATAATGCTCTGCGATTAATCATACGGGGGAGGGGGGGATTCTTTGAAAGGCGATTGGCACCTCGCCAGCCCCCCTCCTATTCAAATGAAGTCTCTTTAATCAATTAGCTCCTGATTTGCTGGAGACTCTTGTCTCTCTCTCAGCTCCCACCCAATGAGTTGATCCGTACCGGGAAGAAAGGCTGGGTTTTCCAAACTCCCTTTAGATACGGTTTAACCCCTTCTGTTAGCCAAGTCACCGCTTATCTTGACTACTACGGGGGAATGTCAGCGTCTCGAGTCAGTGTCTGCGACAGTATCTTTAATCTTTCACATCGATCAAGCAGCGACCACAGTTTCTCTTTGCTTTTCTTTTCTCTCAAGGATGTGATCTGAGCGGTCGCTCACTTCTCAAACCTCCGCAAGCTCCAGCCAACTTTCTTCATCTCATCAAAACTCGGTAGTCCGTCCTCCGCACTTGCATAGAGATCGCTGTAGTTCAGCTCTCGTGCTGCACACCGACACCTACTCTCTGAAGAGTTTCTTCAATCGAGGCTCCCGGTGCGTTAAAACGCAGCGTCGCGCGAGCTTGTTCCGTGCGTAAATGGCACCGGTACGCGTTCCCAAAAGTCCACAGCGTATTCCGACGTCCCAATCAGTTTCATTTGATTGTTATTAGGCGAAGGGGGGGGGTCACTTACTAACACGTTTTCATCACACACTGCATTCCGCGAATAAACAAACTTTGAGGGCCCGTGCAGCGCTGGGTCAAAATGTAGAGCCCGGCCCATCGACGATCTGATTGGTCACTGGGCTATTCAGTCATCCTGCCATTCACCTCCACCCCCTCGCGCCCTCCCCCTACATCTCTCTCTCGCTCACCCTCTGATTGCTCACAGCAAATCTAAACGCTTTTGTGCGCACCGGGACGATCAGAGGTAAAGACAGCGGAGACAAGTCTGCTCGTCCGAACAGGAATTAATAAACCTTTTTACGTCTTTTCTCTAGATTCTTTATTTTGTAAAGTTCCACACTTACAGCACGTGGACTTAAATCTACATTTTATTCCACCCCTTTGACTCTTGAAGCAAAAAACAAGTTTCGTTCTTACAACGTTGTATTACAAGTTGTTTGGTTGGTGAAATCAGCATTTATAACAGCGTGATGTTTCCATTAAAAAGTGATGTTTTGGTGGCCTCTTGGGAACTTTTAATCGAAAAAGAGCAATTTAAAAGCACAAATAAAATAGCAATATTAATAGGATAACTAAAAAGACAAGAGCAAATGCTTAACCATTCCAGCAAAGTTCACATTAATAATATTTTTACTGCTATTATTATTATTATTATTATTATTATTATTATTATTATTATTATTATTGCCCTAAATAATGCACCAACAGGAGTGCGCCATCAGTGGGGATGTTTTAAGAGGGCAAGAGGTCCCACAGGAGCTTCACGTGCGCGCAGAGTCGAGTAGATTTATAAGGTGAAAAAGATAAACGAAGCTTTCAGTCGAGCTGATTTTGAGAAATGAAGATAATAATGTTACTATAGGTGATGTCTCGGATGCCATTATTTTTCACTGAATATTTAAAGAGCGGCTGCAGGCTAGATGGATCTGGTCCTCTCTTGTGTCAGCTATCTTTTAGTTTCGACTAGCCTTACTATTTACTTATTCATGAAAAAAGAAAGAGCAGGAGAGAAATCAAATACTTCTTATGGTTCCAGTGATCTGATTTATCAACGTACTTTACCCACCAAAAAAGGAAAAAAAATGAAATAAATAAAAATAATAATAACACACTCATGTTTCTTAATTGTAAACTGTGCTCTTTAAATTTGACGGTGTAACAGCATCGAAATGAGAGCTGTACTAACAAAATCAAACTGCAAATGATCATTAAGAAGGGAAACGTGTGTGTGAGTATGTATGTGCGTCTGTGCCATTAAAAAGCCCATGCAATTATGTGCACCAAACTTGAAATTGCTGGGAGAGGAAAAAGGGGTCTGCAATATTGTAATGTCCCGGGCGGGAAAATCAATGGCCAGTTAATTGATGTGAGTGTTGGTGTGAGATTGTAAACAGGGTGATTTGCAGCCCAGCCGAGCGCGAGACATTTTAAATGGGATTCAGTCGGGACAGTGAGGATACAGTGTTCACAGTCATGCGCTGAATGACACATACTGACTTAGTTTGGGGACCCATCACACATAAGTCAGTGTCTGCTCTTGAGGTTTTTTTCATTACTATTTATTTTATTCCTCAAATAGGGTGTAAATAACCGGACCACTTGTTGATGACTTTTAGTTTTAATATCCATCACTCATCAAGTTATATCGTGAGTAGTTCTTTTTTAATACAGAGGAGAGTGATTTAAAAGCAGAACTCAAGGCACACTTTTCAAAATGTATTTTAGTAGAAAAAAATAGTAATTTCTATTTAATCAAAATTGTCACAAGTGCAGTCTCAATATCTCTCCGTTTTCCGCTGTAAAAAAATATTGGCTTTGTTTTTCTGCCGGGGGAATGACAGAAGCCTTTGGCGCATAAAAAGTGCGCATTAGTCTTTTACGCGCAATCAATGCTGTGCGCAACATATCACAGAGGGT
Organism: Thalassoma bifasciatum; assembly: GCA_008086565.1. Lineage (NCBI taxonomy): Eukaryota > Metazoa > Chordata > Actinopteri > Labriformes > Labridae > Thalassoma > Thalassoma bifasciatum. The sequence continues at coordinate 325,148 of RPOG01000246.1, read as the reverse complement.
CCGGCCCGGGTGCCATCACTCACTATTATCACTGACATCCCATGATTGATCATATAGCTGAGAAACACTGCGCGTTTAAGCGCATAATGTGATAGTCCAGGCGGGGAATCTCCTAGAGCCGCGCTGTTAGTGATCCTCACACAGTGTATTTGTGAGCAGAGAGCCCCTTTTCTGTGTGACACCGCATTCAACACGTGGTGGGTTTCTATTCACGGTCTTGCTCCTGCTCGACGCGATGCCGAAAGAATTACAACTAGCTGGATCAGGCCTTCATCTGGGTCAGCTGCACGTGTGTGTGTGTGTGTGTGTGTGTGTGTGTATATATGTGTGTGTGTGTGTGTGTGTGTGTATGTGTATGTGTGCGTGTGTGTGTGTTACTTTCTTGGGCGCGCGCGTGCGTATTACTTCTGTGTTATAACTTCTGTCCCCGAATTTAAGGACCAGACAAGGGATGAACTTATAAGGGTTTAGGGTTTATAAAGATGCAAAGTCTCAAGGCTTCAGCATGTTAACACTGCAGAGGACAAATGCACCAGGACACAAGTCTGTTTGTGTTTGCCTCATTAATACACACGCAGTATTTCTTTCAGTTATTAAATAAAATGTGCAATAGGAAGACACACATTCGAGACTACTTGACTCAAAACTACAAATTCAAAATTCTACTTTTAGGATCAAAGAGGCTTTTTGTTGAAATAAAATAAAGTGTAAAATCACATCAGCCAACTCAAACAGCAGCTGGTTCCATGGCACATAATTCCCTCAATTAAGGTCAGATTTTTAAGTCATATTCAGGACCCGTCCCTGCTGAGTTGAGTCTGATTTCTGATGAACAGTAAATGAAGCATTTGAGCTCCATCTTTCCCAATACAAATATCAAGAAGTGCATGGCTTTATTCATGGCATGCTGACGTCTTGCAAAAGGATTAGGAGCTTGATTAAAGGGATTGTTGTAAGCTGGCTTCATGCTCAAAGAAATAAAGAAATAGGCCCACATTTTCCTCACTCACACACACACCATCAATGTATGACTAATGGAACAGCACAGCTTATTTTAAGATGTTCAACTCCTGTAAATGAAGGAGAATTGGAAACAACGTAAATATTACGTTTTGATTTATGTTTAAAGTTGAACTTGATATTTTTGCATATGGGCTGCATTAATTAGATTTATAACGCAGTCTATCAGCTGCAACTGAAACAGGTAATGTTTAAAGTATGAACTAAAATGACTTTGTCTTCCTGATGTTCACAAAGTGGCATTTAGAGCTCTGTATTGCCCCTAAAGAAAGCTCTTTGAAAAATTGCCAGCATTAAAATTCAGTACCTGCAGCAGCACAGAATGGCCTCCATTAATTAAGAGATCAAACCCTCTCTATTGTCCTCCAGCAGCACAGCCACCACTTGTCCCACAGACTACCCCCCACCCCCCACCCCTCACCCAACTTCCTGCAGCATCACCCCATATCAATGGACTGTGTTTGTTTTTACATTATCTCAGCTGCAGTTACACACACCCGCTTTCAAACCTGACGTGTTTGAGGAAAAACAAGCAAACATTCAGGAGTGTCACAGAGGTGCGAGAGGTCACTGGCCCATCACACACACCGTGCCTACACTGTGTGCGAGAGTTTGCATGTGCTGCTCGTGCAGTGACCAGAAAACACACACACACACACACACACACACACACACACACATACACACTGTCTATTCCCTGTAGTTCTGCATGGCACCGTTTGTAGCTTCACAGGCACAAGTGTACAAGTGTTAAGGGATGTGTGCCAGAAGTATCTCAAAAAAGAGTGATATCCTCACAGGTACAACCGAGAGATGAGGATGTTTCTATACTGATTGGTGTTACAAAAAACAAACTAATGCAGAGGCTAATTTCTTCTGTGAAATCCTTTTTTAACAGTAAACTTTTTTTATCTTTAAATGGAAGAATTCAATCTATATTTTGATAATTCAACCTGTTAAATGCAGTTCACATTGAAAAAAAATCATGTGAGGACAATTATGCACCAAAATATTGGCTTTGTACAAAACATTAAAATTAATAATTTTTTTATACCCTCAATTCAAAATAACTTTTTTTCCCCAAGCAATATAAATGTGTACTTAAACTGAAACTGAGGCAAAAGTGTGCACTCCAAATTCCTCCTTCACACACTTCTAAAAAAGTAAATATTCTTGAACTTTTCATTCTGTGAGTTACACTTTGCCTCTGTTCCTCATTACACAAAACTCTGCCTTTTTCCCTGACTGGATGGTCTCATTCACGAAAAGCAATCATTAAATCGTCCACTTGTTATGATACAAATTTACTTGATTGTATGTGATTATACGTACTCGCTTGAGTTGCATTAACGACAAACACTGGACAACCACAGAGACGCCTATTTTAGCTCGCTCTCATTCTTTAAAAAACACATTGTGCTTTCATATGACATTGACGAATGATATTTGGATGAAGTGAGATGCTTAGCTCGTTAGATGTTTCACAGAACGGAGCTGGATTACACCGGCACAAATCACTGCGACTGGAGGTTGCAGAAGAAACAAGTACTCCTAACATCTTGAAGAAATTACTCACATCACCCCCTGAAAACTGAGTGTTTATGTATTTCTAAGAACTTAGAAGAAAAACTAAAAATTACACATTGAATTAAGCCTGTGACTTCACATACCTGAAAACACAAAACATCCAGAACGCAAGTGTGATTTGTGTATCACAGTGTTGGAACGTGCAACAAAGTAATGTGCAGGTAACCACTGTGTGAGACACACCACATCAAGCACAAACAAACAACAACAACAAAAAAAAAGTTCTTACAGTAATACACTCACAAAGTTTTACCATATCAGGTGGTTTTTTCAACGCAACTCTGGGCACAAGATGTTTATCAACCTCCGCCAGACAGCTATGTAGCCCAGCATTTAACTGTGTCTCAGACAGGCTCTTATTACTATTGATAGTTAGCATCAGTGTCCCGGCTGAGAAATGGGGCTGCTGTGGGCAAAAGCAAGCTATTGATCTCTGGTGTGTCCCTGACCTGCCTGCAGCCAGAGGGGAGGAGAAGGAGCAGAGGCCGGGTGGAGCCACAACACTCCCAGTATCTCTGTCTGGCACCTGCAGGGGAAATTAGTGGGGCCGGTGATTGTATTCAGAAAGTTGTCACCCCTGAAGTTGGTGGCAGAAGTCAAATTGATTCTGTTAGTCAGTTTATGAATGTCAGCACACTGACAACTCAGGAATTCATGTAATTCTGGTCATTTTAACACCAGCAACAAAAAAATCCATTGTAAACAAAGTAAAGCCTTTTAAGGTTTCAACTTTGTAAATGTACGTATTTACGCTTAAAAAAGCTGCTACATTTTGTCCTTTACTCACCTGATGAGTCTCCCTATGCAGAAAAATAAGTTCTATGAATTGATGTCCCTCTATACTTAATAGCTCTATAAAGCAATCACAAACACACATTAGACTCTACACTGAGGTTTCTGTGGTTAAAATCAGCACAGTATGGAAAAAAAAGTGTTGCAGTCCCAACATGAGGTCCCCTCGTATGTGTTGCTCCCTGTGACCACACAAGAGAGAAATTTAAATGTATGTTTGTGTGGGTGTCAGTGGAAACCTCTGTGTGCAGGTCTGTTTTTCTAAAGGCAGTTATTTAGATACGAGGAAGCCACAAGAAAAAATCTGGAGAATAAAAATGTCCCGTTTGGCAGAAATTTGTCTTTAAAAGTAGGAGAATAGAGGTGAAGTGTTTTGTTAAGTTGAATTGTTGCACACCCTGTCTGCACTGGAGAAGAGAAGTGGGGTGAAACCTGCCTGGAGGTAAAAGAGGGGGTCGAGGTGGGGCTTGTCACTCTTTATTTACCCCACTTGCCGAAGTCTGGTCGAATACGGGACGTCAGAGAAGTCAGGTCCCTGATGACTGCTGAGAAGACTACCTCAGGGGATAAACTCACTGAAGTTACAGCAGTACCTCCACTACAACTACCCCTGTTTGCTTTTCTCCTTATTACATGCCTTTTCTGCCTGCAACTTGCACTCCTTGCCACTTCCAACACTACTTTTTCTCTTTTGTTAGCCCCCCATACCTTTTATTCAAATACCACTTTTTAAAATTGCAAAAAGGGGAAAAAAGTATTTTTGTATAAGTTTTAAAATGACATCAGAGCAGTAAGTATTTGTAGATGTCTTTTCTTAATTATAATAATAAAATCATTTAAAGATGACAAGTAAGTTTAAAAAATGGACTAAAAATGGAACATGCATGTATTTATGGAGAATGTGCAAGTGTTTGTACATAGTGGGGTTGAATTTTACGGTAGTTCTCGCTCACTCTCTTAGCTAGTTTAAGCTGCAGAATGGGAATCAGACTCCCACCAAACTCTGCTGCTCCTTGCTCACTGCTTTTTATAATCGAGTTGCTGCATTTTAAACTCACAAAAATGTCTGGTGAGGTGACACGGCACAGATGTCCTTACCTTTTCCCAAAGGCCCCGTAATCCACCCACATTTCTCTGCTGATGTGGAATTATTTAATACCTTTGTCTCTCAGTGTTCCTAGCGTCAAAAAGCTGAATCTCATTAAAAAAACTCCGCTACAAGTAGGCTGTATGTAATAATCACTCAGACAGACAGCTGCTCACAAACACTCACACGCATGCATATGGACTCCCAACACACTGACACACACACACACACACACACACACACACACACACACACACACACACACACACACACACACACACACACACACACACACACACACACACACACAGGACTCTTTTCAAAGAAGTTTGCTTTTTTTATTACTTCCTTTCCCATTCAGCGGCCTCCCCACTTTTCCAGAGTGCCCTGGGTGTGCAGTGAAAGAGCCGTGCTTATTATGTAGTCGGGGCTCTCCAAACCCAGCTTTGTTTTGTCCAGATAGCTGGTTCTCTCTCTCCCCTTCTCTCTCTCTCTCCTTCTGTCTCTCTTTAATATTCACAGTAAGAGTCTTGGCTCTAACAAGACGGCTGTTTTCCCAGTTTTCTCCCCCCACTAACAGCCAAGTGTGGCCTCTGTGAGTGTAAACATGCAGCAGGGAGGGACATCTCCTGACAAACATCTCCAAGGATGTGCCACCCTGCCCCGTGTCATTCATTCTCTACCTGGCACTGGAGCTAAACTGTTAACACCAGCATGTGAGTGCCCAAACCCTGAAGGAGTGCCAGTGGCTGCACATGCCTCGTCTACCTAAATCTCCACTCACATCTGCTCTCCACACAGAAATCGAGTATAGGAGTGTGTCATTGAATGTTTTTCTCAACAAAGCAGCAAAAGAAAAACTGTCAGAGGAACTTCAAAGTTTGTTTAATTAACTTTCCTGTTGGGTAAATTTTCCTTTGAGTGAGAAACGCCTTCAGAAGAGTTTTGTGGACTTATAAACCAACCGAAATACTTCAAATCATATTAATACAAACTCAGTCTACTAAAGCATTTCCTTCATGGCTCACTTAAATTGTGCAGGGGGTTCTGGTGGCTTTGTGTATCAGCCTGCCATGTCAATGTGAGATGTGAATATGTCACCCTGACAAATTCCTCTACATTCATTGCACTTGGCATTAAAGACACTTCCCATTTGAACTTAAGTGTGCCTCAGTGGTCCTTTGTTTAACCAGGTGGCTAACAGAAGAGCCACCTCTCACTGATTGACTTGCACCCACTGGAGAAAATTTTCATTACAGTGTAGGCCAGTATGTTCCTGTGGCAGCACAGTGCTAGCAAACAGCATGAATTAGGAGTGGAGCCTATACTTAAAGAGAAGATCACTCCAAACATTGATAAGGCAGCACACTGCATGGCAGTCAGACCCCTGGTGATGTTAACAGCACTCTGCTATTATCGCAGGTGTGATCGCTCACCAGCCCACAACCACATTTACATCTTAATTACCAGCCTAATCAATGGGGTTGCACTTTGACTTCATTTGTGACATTCATGAAACCTCACTGAAGACATAAGAATAGGCAATCGTAAGTATTGGTAGTAAGAGAAAAGCACCTATTTTCAACAAGGGATAAAAGGTAACAAAGGAGATGAAAATGGAGCAGACCTGTGAATTCACATAGGCATGATCACAGAGCACTGTGGAGCTGACAAAGTGAGCACCGGGAGATATTTATGATAATTGCATACTCCTCCCAAAATGACAAAGCAAATTGGTGAGACGTGTAGCATATGACAGAAAACGGATGGAGAGCTGGGTTTGAGCCGGGTGATTTAAATGGCAAGTGATTGAACAACAAACTCGCATTAAGACCATATTGATGAGTTCAGTGTTTCATTTGGGATCAATAGGACGATTGGTGGAGGCCGTGGCCAATACATGCAGCAGGGAGAGACTGCAAAGAGAGAGAGGGAGAGAGACAGAGACAGAGATAAGAGTGTATTGAATTGCTTCACCATAGAGCACAGAAGGGGCTTACATTTTCCTTACATCAAACCTTCGTTAAATTTTTGGGATATTCACTAATGCTGGTTTTTATCTTTTGTGGTGGCAGAATGTGAACGTACTGATTCAAAGCTCTGGAAACTGCACAGAAAGGTCACGAGTGTTCGCAGTAATGGGAAGAAAAAAAAATGCCTGAAACAACCTCTGTCAGGTAGGATTCAGTCATTAATGACCTGCTACAGATGCAGAGATGAACCACACAATCTTTTCCCAGTTACAATGGTCCATGTGAACAAGGCGCTCAAAGAGTCTGATGTCATAGCTTAACCAGCAGACATAGCAGACTACCGTGTGGCACCTGACCAATCGTCATGACCCATGTGATGACGGTGGAAGGAAGAAATTCTTAGTCAGACGATAGCTAAGAATGCAAAGGACAGGTTACCCAGAGGGTCGCTGAGATGTATCTGCTTCTTCGAGCCAACTTTTCTCATTACTCTATAAAAGCAGTCCCTCCTCAACACATCATAGCAGAAAAGATGTAGCAAAGCTCCAACATTATGTATATCCATTTAAAGTTCTATCTCCACAAACAAAGATGGCAAACTGCAAGACATAACGCAGAAAATGATCATAGTTACAATTTGGTAATATTTTAACTTTTACTGGACAGATATGTAGGACTGATCAAGAAGTAGGTGATACTTTTTAATTCAAAAAGGCCCATAGTCATCTCTCCGATATTTTCTAGAGCAGCAGATAATGACTATCACTTCCCTCTCTGCAGTAAGAGGCAAGTTTTTGAAAAAATACAAATCATACAAGTGTTTAAAAAAATTAGGGTTTTTGGTATCCATCATCAAAGGAAGCAGAGGAAAGAGGACACCTCACCACCCTCTACAGCAAATGTGGACATACTTCTACTAAAATCACCTAATCCACCTTTAAACTTGGCTCTACTGGACTAAACTCTAAAAACTAATTCAGGGGCTTTTGGTCACAAATTAAATAAATGTATTGTTGTGAAATAAAAAATCAAGTTCTGAGTTGCTATTACACTTTGTACTTGAAAATGTTATTTTATTGAGCTTGGATGACACAAAAAATAAGCCTATTGATTCAATATGCTATCGTCGACTTGTCAGAGTTTTACATTTAAAGTTAATCAAAATAACAATTTAATTTTAAGCTATGCTAATGTGAAATACAATTCGATGACACACTTGTAACTGTATTGACTGTCCACTGATCTCGACCATAGTCAAGCTGTATTTAATTTGTAGTGTAGTGCTAAGGTGTGCTAACTTAGGTTATAAGCTTTTCTATTTATGCAAATTAAGAACAAAAATAAATCCATTGTCAATTTCATCCTGAGAATAGATAAGTTGCAGAAAGCGGTATTGGTAAAAGGGCTGGTAGGCCTAATGTAAAGCTCAAGCAAATCACAGCTGTGTCATCACCCTCCTCCCACAGAGTGACGGATGATGCTAACAATGAACATTTCATCTTCAGCCTCACCATGAGCACCTATACGACAGAGATGAAGTACATCCCATGAGATGAATTACTACGCAGTGATTTATCATGACAGGCCAATAGGAAAAAATACAAATGAACAATTAGCAAATTTAGCCTTAATTAACTGCTCACAGACAATAGATGAGCATGTTAAGTGTGTGTGAACATGCTCTCAAACAGTCGGGGCACGTCTGATCTTTATGCTCATTGTAGAATATTACAAGGATAATTAGAGTTAATTGAATAATTCCTCTCATTTTGTGCTGATTATGGATGTCAAACACAAAGGGGCTATCTTGATTTAACAAAGTACCCTGAATAGAGGATGTCAGAGCAATAAAAACAAGTTGAATTTCCCATAGAAATCAAATACAAATTCCAATTCATCTTAAAGGAAAAAACTGAATTAGTTTGGATAAGTTCACAAAATTATTACAATCATGGTCTATTGTTTTCTGTATTCATTTATTTAAGAGGTTATTTTGTCCCGCAGGAAAATTATAGCTCTGAAATCTAATTCTGAGCAGTTTGCTTAGTTTAAACCATGAGACCTGGGTTTAGATTTGGGAACATGATGTTTTCCACATCGTCTCCTCATGAGTGATAATGCGATTTAGTAGGCAATACAATACTGTGTGAGACCTGGATAACATTCAGTCCCACTCGCAACACTGACTTTACGTTAGGAGCCACAAGATCTTAATTGTTTCAACCCACATGTGCATTCATACAGTCACGGAAAAAAACACTTGGATACATGCAACAAAAACAAGTTACGACATATCTCATAATTCAGTGTCAGCAAATGCAATTGAACTCAAGGAAACTCAATTTATCTTGAGACCCTGAAATAGTGAGTTGATCTGAGCAGGAGTTCTAATAATGTTGGTAAACAAAGTATTTTCCTGTTTTTACACGGCACAAAGAGGGATAGTTAGGGGGAGAGTAGTAATGTGTGCCCCTAATGTTGGTATAAAAATAGACTCTTGATGTACCAGAGAGAGCACTGAACTGGATGGGAACAGTCAGGTGAAAAGTTTTACTATCCACGATAAACATCATGAGGCTGTGCAGAGCCAGCTGCAAGTCCCATAGCTTTAGTAAGTAATGTGGGTCAATTTTCTTCAGTATTTCAATTATATCACACAACATGGTTGAGTGGGCTTGCATTGTGTGCCTGTGCTTCAGAGAAATGAGAAGATGCCATCATCTGGGGGGCTGGCAGCATATATCTGACTAACAAATGATGATGCGAATACATGGGCTCATAAGCCTATAAATCAGACTCCCCAATAAATTAATAGAGTTCACAGCTGACAGCTCACCAGGACAGCTGTACGTTATAGGAAGTGACACATGAAAATGGCATGACAACAAGAGTGCATTCCTATAAAATGTGATTTCCTGTTTTTATTGTGTGTATATATATATATATATATATATATATATAGTTCTATTGAAAAGTCTTTTGCATAGAACAGTTCATGTCCTCAAAGAAATAGATTTAATGTTGTCTAATTCTAATTACATCTAGAGCAATTGCATGTCTGTGCATTGTAATGTGCATGTTACAAACAACTCTGAAATGGCAGAGAAGACTTATAGTTAAATGGCATTAAGGTGACAGTAAAGATTGAGGATGAAAAGTCAGTAAAAAAGCATGAAAAGAGACAGCAGAAAACAAGAGAAGAGAGTATAGGGGGGTGGGTGGGAGGGGGTTGAGGGCTAAGTACCAGGCAGTGTGTCAATGTGGGGGGCTAATGGTGGGGGTACCAAGGTTGCAAGCAATTTCTCTTTGTTATCAAGTGAAATGACTCTGCAAATATGACAATAAATCACAGTGGAAATCAATCTGAAAGGAGGCGACTGTGAGCCACTGATAATGCATCAATCAATATTTAATGTTTAGACTTTAATTAATCCACAGGCGCCAAGCATTCTTTAAGTGACAAAGGGGGTGGAGAGGGGAAAAAACGAGCAGGGAGAGCTTTTGCATAGAAGAGCTCTTATATCAAACAGAGACACTGAGCTGAGCGGCCCCGTCAGTGGGTTCCCACAGCTTTTCTGTGTTGCTTTATTACTTCTCTTATTTACAGAAGCTTTGTTCAGAAGTCAATGAAAGCAAGTTAAAGTGATTTGTCATAAGATGCGTTAAAATCTTTAATGAGTTCACAAATAGTTTTATCCAAAGAGTAACACTGCTAATCAAATGTCTCAGGTGATGTACCAGAATCTGGTCTGAATCCACTCTGTGCATCTGCGGCTGGTTAACTGTAATCAAATAGTGTTTCACTCATTAAGAACAAATAAAATAATTGGTTTTAAATTTTCTGACAACTATAAAAAGAGAAGTCTGTGAGAGAGCTTCCCACTCATGCACAACACCTAGGCGGGCTTAGGGGGAGGCATCACACACCCCCTGTTTATGTGTTGGAGGCAGAAAATCTTATGCTAAAATGGACCTTCTCATACAGCTATGTCAAAGTTTTGAAAAAAATAAAAGGTTTACTGCACCAAATCAGAAGACACACCGCAAACATTTCGATTTGCAACACCAGAAGGGGAAGAGAGAAAGCGCATGAAATGAAAATTGAAATTTGAGGATTATGCTACATATCTAGGCGTTTTTAAGTGTCACTCTTGTGTAGAAAAAAAAAGCAAAAGAAATGGTCACGCGAGGAAACCAACCGTAAAACTGTATCTTTTCAAAAGAAAACTGTTAAACGAGAAAATGTTTGATCAGTGCATCTTCATTCACATCACAGTCCTTTTCCTACATCAGAATTACTTGCAAACTTCCAAAGTCATACTTTTTCTCTCTTTGCAGCAGTGGGAATGCAACTCTCAGGGCTGTGAGAACACTAAGACCCACCTCAATACATCACCTGCCCTGGCCTCCACACCTGCACACCGCTGACACTGTTGTATCGTTTGATTCAGGGGCTCTACTGAACAAAAATCCCTGTCTGAACAATGCAACCACAGAGCTGTTGTGAAGGACTGGAGCCATGCTTAGCTCTCGCCCTCTGATCACCCTGACACATCCCACAGGTACTAATTACCGAATCTACTCCGCACAAGAGTTGTGGGAGAAGTTACACAGAGGACGCTTGACATTTGGATACCTGCTGGAAGATTCACAGGGATAATTGGGACACAACCTAGGGGGAGGTCCACCAAGTCTGTTTGAGTTGATAAAATGGATTTAGGTAGCTCTCCAAGAAAGGCACAGCACCAAAAACATGACCCCAGGAGAGCACTGAGAGGGTCAGCCCAGGAGAGGAGGAGAATCATGGGCATTTCAAGTTTCAAAACCAGCAGTCAGTGTACAATTATATGTGTAGTTTCTTGAGATGTGGATGAAAGGCTTATCCAGAACAGCTTCTGTTATTCTTGACCGCACATACTGTGTTTGAACCATAGAACCATTGTCCACAGATTTACAGGTCTTTCATCTTCAAAGAGGACCCAATGTGGTGCAGGTGGGAATGTACTGCACAGTACTCCATGAACAAGCCATCCCTAGAAAATTTAATATCACTTGATTAATGCTATATAGGGGGACGCTTTTATCAAAAGATTATTAATAGTGTCTTTGATTATAGTTTTATGTTTTCATGCTTATGGTTGACAGCAATCATATCTGCAAACAGAGCTGCAAGTGGAAAAACACACTTTTAGTTTCAACATGTATTGATTGGAAATAGACCAGTATTTAACAGACTTTTATAACAGTTGTTAAGTCATTTCCTGCAGCAGTGGTTTATGTCTTTGCAATAACCTCCATGAATGATGTAATGAGAGATTATGATACTTCCTCCTCTGTTTATGATCTGTCTTCTACCTTATGTCAACACACAGGTCTGTTTGCCCACACATCAAGTTGATCTTTTATCCTTTTTATTTTTTTTTATTTATTGTACATATAGAAAATAAAAACACATATCAGATCAGTGCTGGTTTTGACTTTGCTTCATAGATCTACTGGATGTAGATTTCTCTGATGTGATGCATCTGTATTCACAACCAAAAGTTAATGAATGTTCAGTTGTCAGTTTAGTCAAAAGCTTGTCTCCTTGTTCACTCTGCTTTACTGACATGCAATAAAAAAGGTAGAGATGTAAAATACTCCTAACAGAAAGTGTTCAGGTCAAAATAAAAGAACTCAACTTAAGAACTACTCAAAAACTACAGGGTGCTTGTGTAGTGTAGTGGTTGGGTCCCATGCTTTTTAGAAAGACAAACATAGACAAGGTGAGGCACAGAATATGAAGTCTGTATGACTGGAACACAGGGCTTGATTGTCGGAACAAATTTTGTTATATTTTGATAGCATAACAATAAAGAGACTCTAATTCTGATTCAATGAGTTGATGGAAAGTCACATAAGACATTAAAAGATGGTAAACTACAGTTCCAAATTCAGAGTACCCTTCTTTTTTTCATCCTCGTTTACAATGGACCACTGTGAGAGAGAAGTGAGACAGTTGCCAACAGAACATATCCAATTAGTCATGGCCATTAAAACAAGGCACTAAAACAAGCTACTCCGAAACTGAGTTATTTAAGGGGGAGGCAGTGGAGGAGCACATTGGTTGATATATTGGGATGCATCAGTGTGAAATGCAAAGTGAGTTATGAAATAATCCAAACTGTGAAACAGACAGGGCCATAATTTCTAAGAGGCCAAGTATGGCATCTGCCAAAGAAAGACCGCAGTGTCACATACGTCTTAATTCCCTCAGACACATGTGAACATGTGTAACTATATCATCACATCCTCTAAATGCCACAGGCTGACATGTTTGCAGCCTAGGCCATGTCTGAGTGAAAGATTATAGTGACCTGCTGTCATCTCCTGTCACCCTCAAAAAGTAAACTGACAGCTCTGACATATTTTGCTCAGAAGGCACAAATCACTGTCTTCTCAGTTAATACACTCATAAACACCCAGCATTTCAGATTTGACATTGTGTAACCAGTATTCACAGACCAAATTGAAGCCTGACAGGAAAGCATTATACCCGAGTTAAAACTGTTCCTGCTATCAAAATACACAAAATTAAAGAAAACAATCAGGTAAAAGTGTTATCTATCAATCATCTGTCTGGCTCCTCCTGTTCTTCCTCCTCACATTTTAAACTTGGAGAAGTTGAAGTCATATCCAGTATTTCTGTGGTTCAATTGGGATGAACCCTGCAAAAATATTTGCTGTTTCCGTCCTAAATTTCCTTCATGAGGCCCTCTTGAAATCTGACTCATATTCCTATAAATGAAACCACCTCTGTATCTACCACAGGTGATTGGATCACACTCAGGGGTTGATGGTAACTAGCTGGATGTTTAGCCTGACAAACAGGCAGCAGCAGGATTTAAAGACAGATCAGACCCATCCTGTTTTGGGGTCAACAGGAAAGCCTCATAAATAACAGCCTCATAAAACAACAACAGCAACAGGGTGATGAAGGTGCAAAGAAACAGGTTAGACTCTCTGTGTCTCCATCTTGTCAGACAATCTCAGATAAGACTTTTCCACCTGACCCTGATTCTGTATGATGATCTCACACTTTTTAACATCCTGTTGATTAATCCCTCAGTCAATTTAAGCCCACATTTGTTACTGTGGATTTCAAAATGCACCCAAGCAACATAGATGCTGATTACATATAAAGTCATAGACTTGGTTTGAGTGTGAGCATGTGTACAGGTCAGGGTCCTTGAGGAATGCAGTGCAGCTCTGTCGTTTTGTACAGACTTGCTCCTGCACCAGAATGAGGGCCTTCTTTTTAATCCATACTGATTTGGTAAACCCTGGCGTTAAGTCCACTGCCGGCCAACATCTAATTCTGTTGTTTTTCCTCCCAAAGAAAATGTGTATTTCTTTAGAGATGTCTTGGAGCAGATGGAAATGTGAGGGGATAAATTTAATCTGACTAAGGCTCATGCTTTGATTGGACCCCAGATTAGGACTGCAGCCTAGTATTTTCAATAATTATTCTCTAGTTGAATTAAACACATCCTCTTAACACGGAAAACATACGCTTGCCGTGCATGTCAGCCTGAACATCTGTAGGATCACTATTTTTAATCTCAAAATATTTATTAAGCAAATGAGGAGCTCAGCATGCACAGACAGCGACATACATTCAACTCATTTGGTTTGAAGGAACAGAAGCAAATCCCTAGAACATTGTTTAGAAATTCAATGTTACTTGGACAATATATTGAAAACTTATCTGTCAGCACTGTCCTATATCAAACATTACATTGTGTTTTTTCTTCTTTGTTTAGGGGACAATCCTGCCTCTGAAACTGTTTGCTAATTGATTGTAAAGCAGTCAGTGCATTCATCCTCACAGTCTCCTGTTTGGAGGTGTGGAGCCATGTAGCCCTCTTCCTGTCGTGAATTAGTTCCACTTACCCATCCCTCTTAAGCCCCATTGTTCTTTTTATCACAGACCATTTTAATAAATCTCAGGTGGTAATCTCTCAGCACTGCCCACCACACACTCTTTTAAGTGCATGTAAGGACAGTTACCAAACACAACAATAGCCTCATCGGCTGACTTTATCTGACCGGTGTTGACAAAGAGGACAGCTGCCCTGCTCAACATAAGGTCAAGCTTAATACTATCCCCCACCCATTCTCATCCCCACCCACTCTTTGCTCCTTCCAGGTGGGAGTGTACTGAAGAGTGAAGAAAGGAAGAAGAAAGGAGAGTGTTCAACTAGTCTCCTTCTGCAGATTTAGCAGGACAGCAGAGGATCTGCTCCCCTCTTGATACTGTGGAAATGACAGTGCGTAATTCACTCAGTGTGTGTGAAAGAGAGAGAGGGATAGAGAGTGCTTGCATGGTTTAATAAAGGGCAAAAAGAGCCCAGAGCAGCAATGAGGCAATGAAAAAAAGAAGAGAAAGATTAAAAAAGCATATGTTTTAGAAGTCATTAAGAGGGACTCAGCAGAGCCCGCTGTGGACTTGATTTACACTGGGCAGTAAGCCGTTGGTGGGTGTAAATAATGTATTAATTTTTAAAGAGATTTTTTTCCTCTCTCCCTCTTCTTGCAAAGATGAAGAAAAAAAACCTCCATCTGGTCAAGTGTGAAGTAGGACAGAGCTAGATTAGAGAATGTTCTGTGTTATCTTATCTGAGCACGGGCTTAATGTCTGCACAATCAATGCTCCTCCAACAAGTGGTTCATTAAAGCAGAATGGCAATGTTTAGCTCCATGTATTACAAATGTGCACTGGTAGAAAAACTGACAGGAAGGGGTCGAAGCACAAGGTGATATGAATTCACATTACTGTCATGAGTGAATTGACTCTGTAAATGGAATTAACTGATTCAAAATCACTGATGATGCTGTTTAGGTGAAGAAATGTGATTTTGTAACTTCCAGTTCATTGCAGAGATAAATTTTAGGTGATGATAATCTACAGTTATTACATCAAGGTGAAAAGCAGGTCAGTTTTGAGAATGAGTGTGCCCTATTTTACATAAAGCAAAAGTGACATTTTGGAACAAAATATGCATTAGAGTATTCTTGAAATAATTTATTTTGCCTTATTGTCAAGTAGAGCAACCAGATATATTTGATCATTAGCATTTTCTCAGGCTAAAACTGAATCACACCTCCCTGTGTTGTGGTACTCTTCTATTGCAGTCTTCATTTTACACAGACATCAGCTCAGACTTTTAGAACATCATAAGAACTTTTGGCCTCATGTTTCCATCAACTAGGAGCTACAATCACTAACTGTACATGCAAAGTGTATGTGCTGCAACAACTGAAGCGTTATAACACACTTTAAAAGAGACTGCACCATAAAACTCTGCTGTGAAAGTAATGGACAGTTGAAAGTTAATTGATTAAAGAAGGTAAAGATTTACAAATGCTTTATGATAGTTGAGGTGCTCTGTGTATGCAGAGAGGTCGCTGGGGGCTGAAGATGGCAAATTTAAAGTCTTTGGGAAAAAAAAACGGGTGGGGATAAGTGAGCAAGTTATGTCCTAAGGCAAGGCACTAAACCCCTGCTAGGAGACAAAAGGCAATAGAAAACTGGGGGTTGCAAATACTCAGGGCTAAATACAAGTCAGCAGACGTCTGCTTTACGAAGAGGGCTTTGGAAGGAAAAAAAAAGTTATATTTTATTTCTTCATTGGGTCAGACCAACCTGAATAGGAAAGTATTAGGGGAGATGGAGAGATCAAACATCTGTTGCTGAACACAAGCAGGCTGCAGTGTGACATGTTTGCAGTCTTGTCCTCCTCTAGTGTTTGGCCTACAGTGATCCACTTCAAACACTTGGCCTGTGTTGCTCTCTCTCTCTCTTTTTTGCTCACACTCTTCCTGGCTCTCTTTCTCAGCTCAGCTCAGCTCAGCTGAGAGGACTGATACCCTCCTCTCCTTGACTCCTTCATTCCTCTCTTTGGTATCTGTAAGCTGCTTTCTTCCTCTCTTCCGTGGTTCCTTTCTCTGTCACTGTCCTTCACCACCTCTTGCTCTGCTTCCTCTATGTATTAGCATCTTTGGACTTGCGTGCTTCGTGATGATGAGATTTGATCCTGCTTACTGGATGATCCTCACCTGATATCCTACGCCAGGCACAATCTTAAGCAGGTTAACTTCTAGGTCTTAAAGAGGAAAGGACACAGCCGCTTCATTTTTTCCTTCTTGAATTTAGTACACTGGACACAGGCTAAGCTGGCATTTAAGCTGAGCAGTGTACCCATCGAACTAAGATACAGCTAACAGAGTTACTGCTCAGTGTGCAACTTGAGCTATGTAGGGAGTGATCTCAATGAAAAGGTTGAAATGCACAAAAGCGGTCTGAAAATGACCGGGCATGATATGACTGGAATGCTGGATGACATGTAATGGTAAGCCAGAGAGGGTGTTGGGGTGAGGCTGGTGAAGAGCAGGCAGTGTGAACTGATGGGACATCTGCTAAGGTGCAGGTGTCTGTTACTTCACCTCTCCCATGAGACTTACAAGATGACTCAGTGACATGCCTCTTAAAGCAATAGTACAGGACATGGATTTGAAGAAAAGTGACACTTTAAGGAAAATTTGGGTGCAACAGTTGAGACTCTGGTCTTGCGACATGTTAATGTAATATCAAGTTAAAAATTACAACAACTGAGCTAAACATAATACACATAAACCCAATATTAATGTAGAAACAGATATATGTTCAGTTGAATTTTACATATTTTCATGCTTGAACAGAAATGAAACTGAAAAATGACTCATCCACTAAAACTGAATGGTCAATAATGTAACTGAATTCAGGAAGATTTGAATTTTTTAAGTTTTGTTTTATTTTGAAATCACTTCATTGGTTAATCATCTGATGGTTTTGGCTTGTTATTCAAAGATGGATTTACAGCTGTGGACAAGGATGTTGTACCACATCAAACGTAGCTCAATACCTTATGATGGTTGACAGATTTGACATAACATCATGAGATGAGTTGATGAATAGTCTCACATTACATGCCCAGACAAACAGCTTTGATGCCCTCACCATGACTTCAGAGGAAAGGCATCAGCAGTCCTTACATGAGAGTGAAGCTCAGCACTGCTACATTTGCCCACAGATGAAGAAGAAGACATTATTTTTTCACAAATACAGCTGGCAGACAACTTAAAAGGGCCATTAGATTGCTCTTGTAATTGTTGAAAGATAAGAGAACAGAGAACTGGGAAAAATGCAACCAAGACAGAGACAGGAGAGGGGAGAGAGGGCTGGAATGAGGAGGGAATTAAACGGGGCATTCTTCAAAGCAATATCAGTTTTTCCATTAATTCTTTCTGAATTGATTTCCCGCTCGCAAACAGTAAAAAAAGAAAGAAACTGATTCTTAGATTTTTTTTTCCCTCAACAGTCTCTCCAAATGTAAAGTAGCAAAACAAGATATAAAGAGGAAATAGATAAAGCATAGAGAGACAGAGAAAGAGAGAGCATGGAGTTCAGCATCTCTTTGATTGCTATCTTGGGGCTATAGTGAGCAATTACTGGCTGGAACCTTTAAAGAAGCTGATTACAGGCGATCAGACTAGAGCAGGACCAAGTCCCAGGTACCACTCAGCTGTCTGCTGGCAGTCCCACCACCACTCACTGCCTCTTTTAGCAAACCTATACAACCCAGAAGCTGCTCAGTGGCTATGTTAAAATCAGCCAGCCATGTGGACAAACTTACAGGACAGTCTCTCAACTCACCACAAGGCACTCTCCAGACCTCCTCCTGCTTTGAGTTCTTCAGCTTCATTCTCTCTCGTCCCTGGAGGTCAAAGACAGTAGGAGAGAAGGTGAGGTGTTGGAGAGAGGGATGGTGAGAGAAGAAGAGGAAGACAGGGAAGGGGCTGATCATTTGTTTCCAGTTTTCTCACAGCTCGGGGCCTGGCGCTCCTACTTCTGTTGATTTACGGCCTTTCTCAACACGACCACATCTGAGCAAGGAATAATTAGAAGGCTCTAAAACTGTGCAGTTTAGGGCTGGTGTAATGAAATTTGTTGGCCTGCAGTCGTGTTTTTTAAGAGGGGGGGTTCAGGCCTGAGAAGAGGTATAATGGGGGGAGACAGGCAGGACGTAGGAGGGTGTCTGAGATTCCAAAAGTTGAGCACAAAAGAACATAGGTGCATGAATACATGCATGCCCATACACATACATGCTCTCAGATCTGTGTTCTGCTTCCCACAAACTCTGATCCAGCTTGTTTGGAGAGCTTTGCAGCGCCTTTACAAGATCATTTTATTCCAACCAACTCCTTGTTATGGTGATTAAATATATCCCCAGTGCAAGGCATCAATTACTGGGCAGTGGAGCACCGCAAAGGAGCCTGGCTGGGAGATCAGGCCGAGGAGGGGGCTCGCCTGCTTGGTTTGTTGGTTGGCTCAGCGGCTGCTGTCCTGGCTGCGGAGTGCAAGACGAAGGAGTTCCAGGCCTCGTCATTCCCCAACCCCGGCTCCAGTGCAGAGCAGAGGAGTGCTGCGGGGCCTGGCTAACTGGAGCCCTGGCTGGGCAAGAGAGCAGCTGCCTCCTTGGCTCTGATGAGCGCTGGAGCTCCTGAGGGAAGCCAAAGAACCCCCCACCACTTTGTTTTCTCCTTCTCTTTAAGTGAGCCGCTCTGACGCAAATTCCTCACCAGCACCTGAAAAATAGAGATGGAATTCTTATGGCAGCAACAAAACCCTGGAGGTGGATGTAGTGGTTACCCCATGAGTTGTATTTTGTGGAATGACTTAACGTTCCTCACTGCTGAAATGACAATGTCAGGCATCTCTCTGAAAGATAAGTGAGACAAAAACACACAACAAAAGAATAACAGCTATTACTGCTGTTATCTACAAACAACTATAATCTGGTCTATGCCATCAGCCCCAAAGCTGTTTCCATTACCCTGTGTGCAGGTCTTTTTGGTCGATGTGTTGTGGCCTTTGACCACTGCTTCCACAACATACATCAGACAGTTTCTGCTGCCTCGCTTCAGCCTGCCACCACCCCTGACTTCAACATGAACAAAACACAAACACACATGTATTTGCAAAACTATGTAAATCAACTTTACATAGCTGATTTACTATTGTCATCTACTTTAAAAATGCTAACCATGTAGGTTTGGTATCTCAAAACAAACACAAACAAAAAACAGGACATGATATGGTCGATTGCAATATCTGTAATCAGCATGGGGAGAGTTATGAAAATAAAATCCTCTCTCATTGTAAGAGCAATTTCAACTCCTTAGTCATACTCCTATGGACAAACACACCATTTTATACTCACATAACACAGCAAGCTTGGCCAGATGACCCCTGACATCACCACCAGCCCAGCAGGAATGGCAGCTATGCAGGCTGCCCTTCTTTAATGGCACCTTGCCTTTTATTTACTAAACCCGGGGCATGCATCATTTACTCTGAAGCTACTGGTTTTTGTCCACCTGTCACCTGACCCCTTCCGCCACCGTTGGAGCAGGGCATGGGGCTCAGGTGGTGTAAAAAGGGGGACATAGAGGCCATCACTCACTCTCAGTGGTTGTACATATACACTGCAAAAATCCCTCCACTAAACTAACAGTTTGATGCAACAGAATGTAATGTTTCCATTTTTTCCTCTTGGAAAGTTTGAATACAAATGTGCTTTAGTGAAAGAGATTATTAAATTAATGTTGACTTTAATGTTGTTGGAAGCAAAGAACTGTAAAAAATAACTGTTTTTTTCAATAGGAGCACCATTTTCCACAGTGATACTTTCTAACAGGCGTTACTGGATGTCATGGCTTCACTATTTATTTACCAATTTGATCCCCTAATTCACTTTGCTCAAAATCAACAGGTTTCATGTGAATCATAATTTAAAGCTAACTGACAATAACAGTAGCCTTTAAGTTGAAAGTGGAATGCCAATCAATACTGACAGAATGTTAGCAATCAGAGGTTTTCATCTGCAATTAAAGGAAAGGCTTCCTGGAATCGGAGGGTTTAGGTATCATCACTTAAAAAGCCCTCCTTAATTTTGATTAAAATATCATTTTAAAATGAAAATATTTAACTTAGATGAGTAATATAATGCAAAAGGGCAGATAAGGACAGAGACAGGTAAGAATCAACAGTGGGTGAGGGAATCCAAGGAAAAGAAGAGTGAAGCCAGGTAATAAGAATACAAAAAAGAGATAGGGAAAAACACAAGCACAAGAGCCGTTATGTCCCACCTGAAAGAAGGCTGAACTCTGGTTTGTACAAAATGAAAGCTTGCACTGGGGTTAAAGGTACAGTTTGTTATTTGAAAACTTGAATTTCTGGTAAAATTGACCATGCAAGTAATATAATTATCTTTTGTTTTGATTACACATTTCAGAAAGGTGTTCTAGTTTTATTTCTGCTCAAAATTGTTTTTGTGGAGTGAAATCTTAAAAAAAAAAGGAAAAAAAGGAAGCCCTGCACTTTACACTTATTTCACCAGCAGGATTTCTGACAAGACCAGACTGACACAACGCTCAGTAAGTCTACTCCTTACAACAGCGCAACACTTCATTGGACATGTGTGGAGCCTTTTTCTATATGCAGCCAGCCTTTCCCCGCTCACTTTCTAATCAGGGAAGGGGAGGGTTAAGGGGCGGCTGGCCAAGAGGACTGAAGAATCTTACTGGGATGTAATCCCGTCCAAGTGGCACTGGCTCTTTCTTTTCTCTTGTTAGGGCTCCTTTGTGAGACTCCAGAGCTAGGGGGCCCGGAAGGGAGCAGAGGATGTGCAGTGGATGTGGCAGTAAGGCCTGGGGAGAGGTGAGGGTGGGGGTTTGGGGTAGAACCTACACTGTAAAAAAATTCAGATGCTTAAAAAACTGGTTATTCCAGCTACTACATTCAGGGTATGGCCACCTTAAGGAGGACAAAGGCTTTACTAAATGAATTTTTTCATTTTATAAAAATTTGGATTCAAAACAGACAGCTATGTAGAATTAATCAAAATAGAACTTTGATGGTCAGTTCATGTACCATCTACTATTTTTGAAAACAACTACTTTTTACTGTTACGCACTGTCTTAGAGAGAAACGATTAAACTGTCAATAAAAAACAAAATACTTAAGTAAGAAATTAAGATTGAAAAGTATGATGAATTACTTGGCTCTGAAAGAGCTGTTGTTTTCCCACATTTATCACAATGCAGAGCAGTATTTATCATTGAACATAGGAGGGAACACCATAGCTAACCAGTTAAACTTCTAAACCTTTAAGCAGATTTTCTGAAAAAAATTAGCAAGAGAAACCCAACTGTTGAATATTACTGACACAAACACAACAATGTCATCTGGAAATCATTCAAAAACCTCATGATCTATGACAAATGGGTATGTATGCTATGAAAATAAACATGTTGGAATCCAAATTGTGTTTTTTTTCTCTCCTCTGCCTCTATGCACATCTGTCTTCTTACACATGAACAGGCCATGTCCACATGTTTCCTTTGAAAATGAATGGTTTATGTATCCATACCAATACATGTGTATATATCTTTTTTATTGAAGCCTGTTTGTATGACAGCAGTGTCACTGGACCATCTGTGCGCTCTCTGCATGATAGTGCCTGTCTTTCTGTTTCTCTGAAGAGAAGCTGCCTGGATAGACAGACAGTAAAGGGGTGGGGACAGGGGCTCAGTAGGAATGAAACCCTGTGTATTGTTTGTAAAAATAAACCATCTGTACAAAGATATTTGAAGAAAATTTATATTAAACAGCTGCAAAAGCAAGCTTCTGTGTGTGGACTGGTGATGCAACAGGACCACACCACAAGTCTGAATTTGATCACCATCCACAGTGAGGAAATAAAAGATTCTCGAGAGAGGAAGGCCAGCGCGGATGCCTCCAACTGGATATCTGCCACAGAGGAAGGAAAAACTTGAGACTCCTGAGCGTGGAGCAGGATCCTGCGGCAGACGGGTCAAAGTGGGGAGCCATTATTATTACATGGGTGCACAGGACATCACTAACAAGTAAAGCTGAGACTTTCACCCAGTTGCTGGCACATCACAAGGAGCAGATGTGGAGGGCTAAGAAGCCTGCTGCATGCAAGCGGCCATCTGGCCAAGCTAAATATTGCCTCAGTGCACCCCCATTCTATTTGCCTTTGGCACATTTGTATTGTCCATGGTCACACATAGGTACACTCCAATCACTGTCGACAGGGAGGGGGATTTATGGAGGTGCCATCAGGGTGATTAGTTCCACTGGTAAACAATGGCCTACCCTTGTTGTATTTGACTCTGTGCGCTCTACAGCAGGCGTGAATGGCACGCAGCAGAACAGCACTCCCACTACTCAATGGTGTCTGTCTCTTTCTGCTAAAGTAACATCAAACAAACAGTTCAAACAAAGGGGGCTACCGAATGTAGACACAAAATCAAAAGATTGGTGTCTGTAACACTTCACTCATTCCAAAATGCCTTCTGCCCAGTACCATCAACATTTCTGGACATATCAACTAACTGAAAAAATCTCTAAATACTGGAGCCAGTGGAACAAACAAAAGGAAAATAATCACCACTTGTTGCTTCTAACTTGAGACTCATGAAATGAAAGACAAGAGTGACTGAATCAAATAACATATCTGCTACTTATCAAACTTAAAGCCAAGTCAATTTTTATCTGTTGTTCTGATTTGATACCAAAGGACAGGTGTCACCTGAACATTTAGTTGAAACAGTGTTACCATCTGAAAAACATACACTGATCGCTTCATCTCAAATGTAAGGCTTGCTTACATTTATCTTTTATTAGTTTACTGGTATATTTCCCGTTTGGATGATTGTGGGTCAACAACAGATCTATGACTTTTTACTTGACTTACTTGTCACTTTTGGGACACATAACTGCTTGAGCTAACATTGAAAGAGTGTTAGTTTAGGCGTTTATTCATTTTGTCTCATTAAACTTCTAAATGGCGTGATCCAAATACCTCAGCCTTATGTCCAAGACAAAAATTCAATTACCCGATTGCAAGTTTTAATAATAATAATAATAATAATAATAGTGATAATAATAATAATAATAATAATAATAATAATAATAATAATAATAGTGATAATAATAATAATAATAATAATAATAATAATAATAATAATAATAATAATAATAATAATAATAATAATAATAATAATAATAATAATAATTCAAATATTATCTCTGTGATACAAACCAATCTGCCACAACCTGAGGCTGTAGCTCTGATTAACTGCCCAAATGCTATAATGTCCTACTACCTGACTATAAACCAGCAAAGCATGGTCTCCAAGTAGGGTCTCAAAGTGTAGCTCTGATAAACAACATTTTGACTGCATTATGGGTATAAAGTTGTAGCCAGGGCAATGCGCAAAACAGCATAGGCATGTAGAAAATAATCTGCATGAATGACTGAAGGCTGGTGCTGCAAGCCCTATTTTCTGTATTTCATTTAGGGACATTGTTACAAAATGGACCATCAGTTTCACAACTTGTAAAACTGAAATTATAAGGATGAAAGTGGTGTGAATGCTTTTGTAAAACAAATAGATCCTATTTATTTTTTGTAATTTGCCTCAAATGGATTGTAAACCAAAATTTGACTAGGGATGCTCTTATAAAACAAAGAAGGAAGCCAACATCAAGCTTTCTTTTCTCCTCACCACTGCCCAAAACTGTGGGGCACAAAGTTATCAGACGACCGAAAAAAAAAAATAAGCATCCGTCATTAGTCTCACCTTGGTCTGCTTGCATCACAGACCAGGCATTCCATGTCCTCCTCTAATCATCTGAGGGCCAATATCCTGCAATTAGTTCAGTTTCCACACTCTGCCCTCAGGTCCTACTGCAGTCTGGGAAATGGGATCCAGTCCCTTCCTAAGCCTCAGCTTTGGAGCTGCAGAGCGCGTCACACACTCATCGTGCAGCCTGCCAGCTATGGCGTGGCTGTTATCTAAAGTTTGCCTGGGAAACACATGTAGCTGGTACTTTTTCTTTAATAGAAGGTATGTTAGGTAGCACGGACATGGTGGCAGGATGGGCTGAGGATTAGACAGACTTTTCCACAATGATTACGTCCAGCTAAGTGTGATGTTAAAATATCCTTAAGCAGGGTACAGAGATTTAGTCTGGCTGTGTCAGTTCCTGGAATAAAAAAAATGAATAGCCTCTTTTGCTGATGTGGTCATGTTCATGCGTTTGATGTGAATGATAACATGCAGGTAACATTCCCTCATGTTCTGGTTATTGAACAGAGAATATATTGTTTCTGTCCACATGAAATGACTTCTAAGGATGGGGTCAGTGAGAGTTTACCTACACAGAAACTCTTTTGTCAATGTCCCCTGGATTGGGATTATATTAACTTCAAATAGCACACAGGCACACTTGTACAGTTGCTTGTATGATAGGAAGTGAACATGCATGCATCACTGGGCCCCTGCTTATCCCATCACACAGAGTTAATAATAGCTGCAGAATAGCACTCTTTAGAATGTGCTTTTAATTGGTTTATGAATTCTGCCAATTATGCTGCGGCATTCCCCCTGAGGAGTCACCTTCACTAATCTGCTTCAAGCCTAAGTGGAATCAAACAGGCCGGTGTCATGGAGTCAAAGACTGTCGCGAGAGAAGGGTGTGGACAACAGGCGTTGCGTGTGTCCCCACATACATGTCTGTGTTTGTGTGTCTGTGTGTGTGTGGGTGTGTGTGCGTCTGAACAGGGGGATGCCGCAGACTGGCAGATCATGTGAATACGGCAGGCCAATTGGATTAGCAGATTAGCACAAGATTTGCCCTATGACCTCTGGAAGGCACTCAGACAGCTATGTCTTTGGCTGGCTGACGTTGGTGCAGGCTGTCACTTCCTCCCACACACATACAGTGAAAACACACACACACACACGGGCACAGGCCAGGTAATAGTGTAACCTTTCTCTGCCTGGAAGGGCATAGATAAACAAGACTTATAACTTAATGTTCCTGCTTCAGGAGGATTACAAGTATGAAGGAGATTAGCCCATCCACTACAACAATAAGAGGGGTTAAACCCAAGTATTCTCAAGTGCCAACCCTATCTTATCTCCTACCAGACAACAGAAGTATGACAGAGACAGACTGATAGATAGATAGACAGTTATGTTACATGGGCTTATTTCCCCGTTTTACACAACTTAAAGGCTGTTGTAATACATGCCAGGCATATGTAAGCTTACCCTTTGACACTTCTTCTTCTTCCATGGCATTCATTGAGTGAATCTGGGCTCACTAGGTCATGCTCAGCTACTTTGTGGTTTGAGGCCATCCTCTCCTGAGGATAAAGCAGACTTGTTTCGTCCTGGCAGCCCTAATGTGTGGACACATTTTCTCAGAGTAAAACCAGAGCTTTTCTCGTGGCTCAGTCTGTACCCTGATGACCTGCATATCACCCCTGCAAATGGATGATATATTTTATTTCCCATGTCTCCTTGCTGACTGACAAATCCAGGTTATTCACACATGTTGCAGCCGTTGTTCCTAGTCCATTACACAGCTCACATGTCCAGGTTTGCCAGTAGCTGCTTTCTAAACAGGCTGCAAAGACATGGCCCTGCTGCTGCCAAACGCCTTTGAACAAAATTACTTCCTTTTGCACACCACGGCTTTAATTATGTGTTGGAGAACATAAAACAGGTTGGACAATTTGTAGTGGGAAATCATATTTCCATTGAAAGGGTTGAGGACATAACCAATGATTTATGGGAGGAATGTCATAATTATTTTTCTCCAGCAGGCCCGGGATCGGGTTTCAGCTAATGGGTGTCGAGCTGAAAGCACTAATTAAGTTTTGTAGTCAAGTGACACCAGCAAAGAAAGAGAAGGTGCCACAATAAATAAGTTCTCACCGTGTAACTCAAAGCCTGTAATTTGAGTCGATGCTCCTGTATTAGGTTGTGGGAATTATAAACGTCTCAACAAAATGCAGATAAGTAATTGCAAGGTGTCCCAAGCATGCTTTGGCAGTGTGGAGGGGCTCTGACATGTATGATTATTGGAATAAGCCCGTAACAAAGCTCTCAGTAGGCTGCTGTATGAAATTAAAAACAAACGGCATTTTATCAGCTCGTGACTCACTTAACAGTTGCTACTGTACACTTCTATAAAAACAACCGAGCCATCACAATAAATTAACCTCAAGTGTTAAAGAGACTGTATTATTGAAAGAGCTGTATTATATGACCATCTGCTGAATAAACACATTACAGTTCTGATTTAGATAAACATTCCCCTCTGAGGAATAATAGTTATATTTTTGAGGAAATTAAACCTGGTAGAAAGATGGATTGTTCATACTTGTCCAAGCATGATATCAATCACTGGCTTACTAGAAGATGAATGTTGTTTTTCTTTTTCATGCCAGACACAAAAAGCTATAAAATTATAACAACACAGACTGACATCTTTTTCAATCTTTCATGAGCAAACAAAAATGTCTAATAACATGAGCATATGACCTTAAAGGCTTGGAATTATGTACCTCTTATTTTGAAGAGATTTGAATATTATAATTTATTCACAAGAAATTTTTACTTGGACATTCAGAGATGTACATGCAGGAACATGGTTTACTTATTTTTTTTTTGGCTCTCTTTAACATGGGAAAACACATTGAAGCCATGCAGAGTGCTGGCCAGGTGCTCTCAGTGGGCTGTCATCTTGTGAGATGACACCAAATAGACATTAAGAAAGACGGACTCCCAATCTCTCCATCCAGGCGCATGGCCCTTAGCAACACAATCACACAGCCAAGTGGCACCTTCCCGTAAACAAAACAACACGCAGCAGGAGGACATGGCAGTGTCTCTCTTCCCCTCCCTCTCCCCCTCTCCTCTCCTGAAACTGAAGGCGTATGTCCCTCATGCATTAGTTCTCTACTTTGGCTCGACTTTGGACCTAAAGCATCTAAAGGAACACATTTCAATAGCAGTGCAGAAGAAAGCCAAATTCAGAACTTGGCATTACAAACTATAGGAGAGTTGTCCCCCAAGACAACTAAAAATCTGGGCAAACCTAGATGTCTGTAGTTTATACAAGGATGTGCATCAAATGATTTATTGTGTCACCCTCAGCACCAGAGGTACTATTCAGTTGACCTAAAGGGTAATATTCTTGTTTTGCTGGGCCAAAAATGTTGGTCAAATTTTGTGCATGACTTCAGCTCTACTGTGAATATTACGTTTGACTGACTTACATTACCTGGACTTTTAATCGCTGTCAGCTTTACCTATAGCTCCATATAACTCCACTGCACTTAAATTGACTTCACATTATACTTTACTGTGCAGTTCTTATACTTCTTTAGTCATTGATTCAGTGTGGTCATGATATCTTTATATGGATGCATATGACCATTATAGAAATCACCAATTCTGATGAAAAAAAAGTACATATTTTTATTTATAGCCTAATAGGTGAGCCTGCTGTACATGGGTAAAACACACTGGAGACACAAGGGCATTGACTGGCTGTCTATGCTCCATGGTGTGGACTGCCTGCATATGACACACGGAGTAAATCCACTGTTTATGCCACATGGTGTGAACAGCCTGATCTACAGGGCAAAGACGGCTCGTGTCAGTCCTGTGAGACACCTATGCACAGCAGACCCTCATGTCCACTGTATGCCTTCCTCACTCATGGTGAAATGACAGCTGTTAAACTACAGTATAAAAATGTGAGTGAACAAGAAATGACTGAAATATCACTGTGTAAAACTGCAAGTATAAAGTTGTTATTTCATGAAGAATTCCTGTAATGTTATGCCTGTGAAGTTACAAGAAGTTACTGTGAGAAAATCTAACAGTAAATAACTGTGAAGATTACTGTGAAAGTCATGCAAAATTCTGCCAGTAATTTACTGTGATTTTACACTTAAGATTTAACTGTGTTGAGCTGCTCATTACTTTGATTTCAGAATTTATACACAAGATAAACACAATGCTGAATTGATGTGAATGAAATTCCTTGTAATATGATTTTGAGTGATTTACACCATTGTCACTGACTTCAAGCATATAATTATTTGTCACATGCTTTGACACTTTACTTCTGTAACAGACTCTTGGTGGTATTTCTATCTAAGAGGAAACAACGCAAACAATAAAACAACTCATTTAATAAACCACCATAAAGTGTGGAGTGGTATAGCCCAGAGACGAAAACAAACAGCACTACAAACACACAAATACAGCTGTCCTCAAATTATTTGCTCACAAAACATTTCTCTAAACACAAGCACAATGGGTGGACGAGATGTGTTTGGGGTGCAGAGGTAGTCAGGTGCAGATTCAGAGAAGGAAACATTTATAAACACACACACACACACACACGGCTGTGCTGCAGAACGGTTGGCCCCTGTCATTCATTAGTTTACAAAAGCTGTGTGAAGCAGACATGAGGTCACTGTGCTGCTTTGAAGACTCACACACAAACAGTGTATTGAAAGGTAAAGAGCATCAGACTGGGACCAAGACAGAATACTTATTAACCCAGTCAACAAGTGCAGCTATTGTGTCCCCTCCTCACCTCCTCTGTGAGGAAGAGTAGCACTGAACAAGATGTTTGGTGTGTGAAGGGCCAGAGAGGTTAAACCCTGTCCCGAACTCTACTGAAAAATGTCTCTGTGACACTCTGAGAACACACTGCTCTGCTGAAAAGTGTGCAAATATGACCGCTGATCTTCAGCAATCGCTACAACTAAGTTATTCTTAGAAAGCAGAATTTGTAGATCAATACATAGGCATGCACATGTTAGTGCTTGATCACAGTAAGCGTACACACAGTCACACACACTCTCTCTCCATGGTTGGTTGCTGAGTCAGTGTGTGAGGTTGCTGGTGTATGAAATGAGGGGAGTACCTTTCATTTCCTCCCCCTGGTTCTCCTTAACTGCCAACAGGAGTATGTTCGCCTCCCCTTTGGCTGTTTCAGCACGTCACGGCTGTGACTCAGAGCAAAGAGAGCAAACAGGAAGGATGGTTAACTGCTGTGAAACACATACAAACACACATGCACAAGCACAGAATTTTACAAAGTAGCTCAAAGAGTGCTTGAAAAAAGAAAAAAAGATCAGAAAATAAAGGAATAACTATTACAAAGGCAGTTGAAAATACATAGGACTGAGCTCATATGCGCACACACACACACACACAAACTCACACATTTACTGTCAGAGTCAGGTAGAAAGAGTTCAAAGGTGTGATGGAGTGTGATTGCCGGCTTGGCTCAGACATGCGAGGTGGACAGATAGAAAAAGCATGACAGTAAGAAAGACAGACAAAGAAGAAAAGAGAGAAAGAGCGATGCGGGTGAGTCGGTCAGATGCCGTCACTCACCTCCATCCTCACCTGGTAACTTTTCTGTCACCTCATGCCATCACCTTGTCACCCTGCGTCTGTGCCACCCTGTCACCTATCCCCTTAGCAACTGAGCCTGTCAGTCCGTTGTCATGTATCCAGGTTCACCCCTGACCTTTTGTTTCTTTCATACACGCAAGGAGAAAAGAGGAGAGGCACAGGAGGGGGGCAGTTGCGTCCGGACATGCCTATCACCCTAGATCACAGGCCGCAGACATAAATGCTACAGGGGCCATAGATTTATGAGGGTGTGTGATATTGTGGGTTCGCCAACACCCTCCATCCCCCATCCGCAACCTTCTTTGGTCCCAACACAGGGGTAGTATGTCTCATACACACACACACACACACACACACACACACACACACACATACAAGCATGCAAATAATGTTTGAATTAAAATCATAAACCTCCCTCTCTGAAAAGATTAACTTTCCCTTCCATGTGTTTCTATGTAGATGCTTTACACATATATTGTTTATGTTTCATGAGACCGAGTCATCATGTGACTAAATATGACTCGAATTTTTGCCAGAATGACACAAAAAAACAAGTTTTATAGCTGCTCCTTATGGGAATGCAAAATAAAATTAAAATTCAATGAGGACCATGTCCTGATCATGACAAACACTGTGTCATTGGATGTTTACCCAGGCTGACTTTTTTTTCTTTTTTTTTTTTGAAACTGAAACAGTTCGCTTCAGCAGACAAACACTCCGAGAGCTCTGCGTCTAATTAATTCTAAATATTTGTATGCAGTTATGTGAATCTTGCTTGAGTAAAATGACAGTTTTCTTTTTTCTTGTTTTGAGTATTTTGTTGACTAAGTTAATAAAAGTTACACAGTAATAAGTGTTATGCCTTCCTGGAATCCCAACAGGAAGTCTACTCAAAAAACACATTGGACACAGAGAAAACTATTTTTTTTGTCTTTTTTCAGTGTTTAAGTGCTAAAGCCCTCTGATGTGGGTGTTCGGGTCAGAGCTTTTAGCCAAATATTGACAAAATTAAAGCTACAGGTGTGCTTGTGAGTGTTCAGAGATTACGTTTATTTTCTCTGAATGGCCTACATGTGAGACAAGAAAAACACCCACACAGTATGCAAATGAATTGACTCATCTTTTTGTCAGCCTTTACTATTCTTTTAAGTCTTTGTTTGAGATGATGAAAATATGCAAGCCAATAATTTTACAGAGAGGGCATGAGCCTCAGACCTTTTCCCTTTCAAATAAATTCAATACTTTTTGTTTACAGAAGTTTTTGAGGTAACGTTGTGAGCTCTTAGTTTTCCACATGATAGAATAAAAGTGACTTTTGTACACTGACCTGTTTTGAGTTGCCCTGACTTATGACACACTGCTGAACTGATAACAAACAGTAGGTTTTGTGTATTCATCATAAGATCTAAGTAGAATTCAGAGAAATGAACATTGAAATACATTATGTTTCATTCTTAAGAATTTTTCTTTAATTGTGTTTTTTGAGTGCCTTTTGTAAAGTATATTATGAAACACATTTTCAGTTTTTGGAAAGAGTGTTTTAGGTGTTGTCCAATTCGAGGATCAATTCTAAAACCAAGCAAAAGCGGAAGAGCTAAAGACGAAAAAAGAGACAACTGAGCACTGTGACAGAGTGGAGCCAGTTTAGTCAGCAACACTGAACATTTTGCCACGAGGGCTACGAGCCAAGGAATGCATCATGAAAACAGAGCGCAGCGAGCCACACATGTCCAATCAGACGGCACGGAACATTACCCATAATCCTCTGGACAAATACATGCATCTGGTACCATAACAACGCTCGACTAACACTTTAGGAAGGGAGAGTGTGGGACGCATCCGTAGCAACACACCATAATTACAAAGAGAGCCAGGGCTGACTAAGTTTGGAGGACCCAGTAAGCAAGCCCCCCATCCTCCTCCTCTTCCTCGTCTCTCCCCTCTTCACATGCTCCCACACTGATATTTAACAAAACATTAATCTTCTTGCCAGTGGCTCCAAAGAATACTGGTGATGTAGCTTGGGCGCAGAGGCCTGGGTAATAGTAATTCCATTGTTCTGCCCTTTTATTTATGCCTTGGCTCTACCAGGCAGATGAGGTAAGTCTCTTTTTTCATGTTATTATTCAGAAGTGGTGATACATAAAGCCAGATTACACAAATGTCTCTCTGTTTCACAGCGCCGCCACCTCACACCTCCCTCGCCAACGCTTAATGCAACCTCCCCCATCTCCTCACCCCCTTCCCCCCTTCCCTCCACTGGCTTTCAATAGCACATTTCCCCTTTCTCCCCCTCTTTTCTAAATCACCCTCAGCATTTGCATGTGAATTGCTTGTATATCTTCTTTTATATGATGCACCGACAACACTGGCTTTCGGAAAAAAAAAGGGGGAGAGAAGACGGGAAACTGCGACAACTGCCCCCCCCCACATCACATCATCTCCAATACACACATCACCAACTCCCACACCCCCGAAAAACAAGATGTTACTCTAACTCCCCTCCCTTGGATTGGCATAGCAGCAGTTTCATTAAAAAGCAAAGGGAACAGTGCAGGTTTTATGATATGGAGACAAGTTCCTTTGTCTGCTCCAGAGACAACCCCTCTGTCTGTCCATGTTACTGGGGCGATAATCCTGCTGGAATTTCTCCTAAGCACTTTTACTGACATTTTCAATTATCACCATGCCAAGGCCCGGTAAATGGCATTTAAGGGGCCCTGTCATCTCCATGTTGAATCATATTTGTGAATCAGACGTTCAGAGTTGAACTGCCGTTTGCCTCAGGGTGATGTTGGGGAATTGTCGGTGAGGACAGTGCAGTCTGGGGTAAGATGAAGTCACCAGTCGACCAGGTTCTTAAACACTGTCACATGCCTGTATGGACAATTTGCACATGTATGCACAGACTTTGATGCACATACACACATTTACTGGTAGTGCCCCTAAAAACCATGCCTGCCTTGTAATTTACAACGTCAGCTTGGCCCAGCCCCTTTTTTAAACAGAGCACATGGTCCAGACTCAGAAAACCAAACAGACAGGCTGACCTCCCCAGTGCTCCGTGCACGGGGTCAGACTTGTTTTCACTTCACCTCTGATGAGATCCTTTTACACAGACTCCAAAAAGCACTCCACATCTTTGGCTTGGGTTACATACTTACATCCCAGTAATAATTCAGACATGTATTGCAAAGGGATTTCTTTCTCCCTCCCCCGCGTTCTGTTTCAGTGAGCTGTGCTTTGTTTCAAAGTGGATCAACTTCAAAGCAGTGAAACAGGCAGATTGATAGCCGGAGAAAAATTCTTTTTCAAAAGAGACTAGGTTTCAGATCCGATCACTCAGACATCTTTTGGTAACACTTACAAGTACTGGCACCAAACAAGCACATTTCAGACACCTTTATGCAAACAGACTTAAGGAGAAAAGAAAAGTTTGGAATTGAGGCAAAACTCATAAAGCTGCAACACTCAAGCTGGCACTGTTTTTTTCTTTGTCTACAATCGTTAAGTGTGCCTTGTCTGTAAGTGAGGGCATGTTTCGGTGTGTCAATCCACTGTTGCGCAATTGTCTACCAACATCAAGGGCACCTATTAACCAGGTCAGATTTCTTATGTACCCACTTTACTTACTCACATTGTGTTTCTGATAACATAACAACGACACGGCATGCTCAATATCCAGCTGAACCGCAGACAATCCAAGAACAGCTGTTTACATGCCTCCGTGCCCTCTTTCCTCTCCACCAAGCTGACATCATTCCCACCATCTCCTCCTTCCTGTCTCTCTTTTAGATGGGCTCTGTTATGACAAGTTTAATTGAGGGTTGTCAAGACATAACATTTCTGTAAATATTAGACTTGCCAAGAGCGTCAATAAGAGGAAATAGCCCTACTGTATGTTCTTCCCTCAAGAGCACAATGTGTGCCTTTGTAAGTGGATAGCCAGGAGGCATTTTGATGCCCGGCTAAAATCTAAAATAGTGCTGATAACAAAACTGAATCAAAGCACTTGTCTCCCCTTGAAAACTTTAGTAGCTGAAATTAAACACACTATAAAATATATAAACAAACTTGGATTAAATACGAAAAATATATAAATTCTTTCTTGGCACTTGAAGGTTCATGGTTTTTAAATTGAACAGCATAGTAAAAAATTTTCAACACATAAACAAATAAGAGTGTAGAATCCTGAAAATAATCCAAAATAGACTATTAATCTCTTTTGTTGTATCAGTTGTAACAGTTTCACAAAAACTTTTCCCACCAAGTCAGAATCATATTTCTTACAGTGAAGTCATAGAAAGTAGCTGACATCATCTCATATGTCTGCGTGTACAAAAGTCTTCTCATCGATCACGATGACAACCTCGGCTATGAATGTTCATGTGTTATTCTAATCCCTTCCTCTGTGTTTAAAGAGCACCTGGTCCATTGCACATACAGGGTTATTTTAGGTTTCAGTGGGCGGGGTCACTGAGGGACTGGGATGAAGAGGGGAAAACTACCCTTTGAGTCATTAGCCAGGTCCTTTATGATTTACACGGGTTTATGCGTGAGTGTTTTTTATCTCCTTATTTTTGAGACCTCCATTGTGTTGCTGGAAAGAGTTCCAGTAAGTGACATGGAGCTTACTCACCTGGGGGGAGGGGAGTGAGTCAGTGTGCATCATCAGTTACGGCTAGCTGAGCAGGGGCACACAGAAGCACACTGTGCTAATACTGCTGTTGAAGTTTTGTCTAGACATACAGGATAAATCTAAGTATTTTTTGTGTGGAGAGGTGTGAAGTCATTTTTCACTTGACAAAATTGACCCTGGTTGCAGGAGTAGGGGAAGGAAAACAGGTTTTTTGTTTGACTCGTTTATTTTTTTTAAGGTAAAATGCTTTAAAAAAATTCTCAAATTCACTTTATCAAATTTAAAACCTTTAAGAAGCTGGGGATCACTGCATTGTTCAAGTGTGGAAAACATCCTAAAGCTTGGACTGTTAGTCAGAAAAAGCATACACTGAGAAAAAAGTATCTTCTTGACATAAGGGAACAGTGGAAACATCCTTCAGACCAAGTTAATAAATCAAAATGCATTGATGATGAAAAAGACAACCATAAATGTACAAAAAACTGCATTTATTTCTGATCATCAAAAGAACTGTGAAAGTTAAGGAACACTTTACATATTTTACTCTGTTTTTCAAATAATTTTTTTTCCTCTTCTTTTACTCATTGAGTGCAGTTTGAAGGTCTGGGTATTTCATGGCTCAGCTGTTCTTATCTTTGTTATCAAGTAGCAGTTGCCTAATGTTCATAAGATGATACGATGTAAATGTAAACACACTTATTTGCCACAACCACACAAAAAACATAGTGTACAGTCTCGTCTTTACTCATAAAATAATACTATGCCAACAAATTTTGGTAAATTAAAAACTAGAAGTCAATTTAAACTCGTTGGTAATCTTTTAGTTGAATTGAGTACATCATTACGGTGCCCACCAGCAGCAGATGATCTGCATGTTCTGTAATCCGAGAAGTGTGCCAAAAAGACAAAGATGTTTCAATCGGACCATAATTGCATAATCTTATGGAGTGCAGCTTCCTCTTGCAATGATTCTTAGGTAGCCCCACAGCCAGTTGAATAATTAGCTTACTCTATCAGGTGTTAGCCTCAGAATACACAGGCAAAAAGCTCTGTTAGCTGTTAGCTCTGGCACCACAGATCCCGAAGCAAAGAGTGTCTGGCCTTCTTTTCTGCCCTAACAGTCTCAAAATTGTTTCACTTAGTGCCACCCACAGACCTCATTCAGTCTTATGGTGTGTCTCAAACTGGAAAGGTCTGCTAGTTTACTTAAATAAAGTACTCTGTTAGTACACTGATCTGCAAGAGCAGTACAACTTTTTACAGGTCAGAGTCATCGCAAATCAAATGCTGCTGTTTCACACTTGATGAAATAAAATGTTGCTTGCATCACAACCAGTCAAAGGTGTTCTTCTGTTTATCACCAATCCACCATAATTGAGGAGTGTATTGAATACTTTAGAAAACATATTCTCTGGAGATTTTTTTTTTTTTCAGGTGTTGCTACAAAGGAAAATCCATTGTTTGATCCATTCCTGCCCACTCTGCTATGTAGCCAAGATGGTGACCACTGAAAGTGAAGAGTGTTCCACACTTAATTTTTAGAAAGGTATAAGTGTGTCCGCTGAGAAATACATTTTCAATTTGAACTCACCTAAGCACTCAAAATATTAAGTGTAAGTACCAAAGTATCCAACTGAGACACAGCATTTCTGCACAATTTTGTGTTTCTCAATTTTCATCTTTTGTGGGTTTACAACATGTTTCTTGTAAATGCGGGTGCTCCAGCTTTTGGGGCACGTTTCTTTCTTGTATTTGCATTTCATACCAGTAGACCAGCAGCATGTGCTTTGAACTTTTGTCCTTGGTTTTGAGTCTTTTCTGGCATTAAAGCATGTTTCCTCTAAAGCTTGGTTTATGCTTGACGTGTCCGCAAGGTCTGCACAGCTCTGTGTGAACGAATGAAACCATTTAAGCAGCCTCGCTCCCTCACGTGGTCCTTTTCATGAGGGAAATCTCTACATTACGCACCTCCAAAAACTTGTAACTGCTAGACTCAGACAAATGTCTAAGGTGCAAAATTACAAGCTTTATATGATGCATCACACAGAGCTCACTGTGATAACAGTGTGATGAACAATTACTGCATTCAGGCAGATGAAAATGAGGACAGATGATTGTTTAACAAAAATGAAATTCTTCTTTGTTACTGAAAAAAATTCTATTCTATTTCTGAAAGTGTAAAGAAATGACATGAAATGAGTACCTTGCTATTGCTCTGGCTTACATGTCAGCAGTTTGAGTCAAAGAGAGCAGCAAAAGAGTCCTTCTTAATGAGAGTCTGCTGGAGGTAGAAGTCAGCACTCCTGGCCCAATAACCGGTGAAATATGAAAATTGACAGCACCGGCAGGGCACATGTTTACGAGTGGCTGTCTTAACTGGCTGCCTCTGTGCTCCATAAGTCATACGCAGAGTGCTCATCATAGAGCAGGGATTTATGGGGCCTGAGTCTGCATATGACCCCCCCCCTTCGCCTCACTGCCACAGAGGAGGAATCATTATCTACAAGCAGCCACTATAAGCTTCATAGACTTAATCAAGGCAAGTTGGCTCTGGGGTCCTGCTCCTCCTGTAAGCACATCTTGATGCTTGTGAAGATCTCACCAGAGAGGACCAACATCCATCCAAGGATTGTGGTACCAAATTCTCCATAAGTGGAGTGGATAAATTAATAAAGCAAAAAACTGGAATACACATCAATCTGTTGAGGTCTTATAAGCTCTTCAAGGATGTCTTATTTCTTGTGTGTCTTTAAAAATGGTTTTCTAGGATTGATCAGGTACATTTAGAATTTTTGAAAATTTCAGTCTCTACGCAGATAGTGTGAAAACTCTCACCGTAGCAACTAAATCTATCAATTGTGTTGAAAAGGTCGTTTTAGATTTGTATTTCAAAGTAGTGGACCTAATTGTTTAAGTTTTTTTATTGAACAACTCAGTCATTGATTACTTTTCTGAGAAATACATCACCTGGCTGGTGAACAATAAAAGTCACTCTATGTTTGGCAAATCAAATCTTTTCTCAGAAGCAGGAGTAGCAGGAGTGCCATTGACAGCATTTGCACATATCTATTACCCAACATGGAGAGTGGATTATCTTGATGACTAATATAAGTGAAGAGTAGACCATCAGTTAAACTGCGGTACCAAAATCCAAATGCATATTAAGGATGCCAGAATTCTTTACACAACATTGAACTGTTTGGTAAGGCACCTATGATACTACAAGAGCTTCTGAATTGCATTTTTTGATCATAACCTGCTGCCACCTGTTAACTTTTTCTCCGAATTTGCCTTAATTGTGTGTGCAATGTGTTCACATGCAGCGAGAAGGCAACTCCTTCCTACAACGAAGTATCCAATCACTATGCACTAAATGTAGGTGACATTTTGGCAGGCAGAGTCACCGAGGAAAAGTGCTGAAAACACAAAGTGGCACAGTTAGAGTCAGAGTTTAGCCTAAAGACAAATATAACTTCCAGGTTAAGTGGAAGTTATCACTTTAAAAAAACCCACACAGAGTTTAACTTTTCAGTGATAACTTCAGGAAAATTTTAACCAGGTCATGAGCTAAAGTACAAGAGGACAGATCATGTCTGGGCTCTGTTTTAACTGTACACAAATTATCAAACTTGAGAACATGTCCAGCTTCTATATAACTGTCACCAACTGTTAGTCTGTGCAGCATAATCTGGGCTTGTTGTTTGTTTTTCAGTGTTTTCCAGTCTGGATCCAGCCTGTTTTCATTTTTGTGTGGAGAATGTGCAGTGCTGAAAGAGCTTTGGTCAGGGGAAGTAGTGACGGCAGGGAGCCAGAAGAGACAACAGCTATTACAACAGGGAGGCTGAGGATGAACACTGAACATGGCTGGTCATGTTGCTTTTGCGACCTGGGGCAGCGTGACCTCGATCTGAGAGAGCGAGAACCAAAGCTTGGACTGTACACCTTCAACAAGGCAGGAGAGAGGTGTGGAGTGTGAGGGTTACTTCAGAAAAAAATATCCTCTTGAGATGGTGATTTTTATTTTTTATTTTTTTGCAATCATCACCACAAAATCCAAACAAAGTTGATGAAGCCTCTTTTTTTGGCAGCAAAATGGACACATGCTGGAATGAATGGGACTTTGAAGAGCAGGGCTCAGCTAGAGTCTTGTCTGCCTGCCACTGAGACTGACATCCATGCAAATCATAACAGAAATGACAGACCAGGGCACCCCACCACCTACCCACCCATCCATCCATCCCGCCAGCAAGTCATTTCAGCCAGCCTGCCATCCAGTTAGTCAGCTCGCCAGCTCCCACAGACGACAAGCAACCCCACCCGAGGTTCCACCCTTGTGCCTGCACAGACAGACTGGGACAAATTGGGACAATCCCCCCCTCCATTACCACCCACTCTTCCTCTCCATTGCGCACTGCAGCAGCCTCTGCTCAGGGGGCTAATTCCACGTTCAGATCACCATTTGTACTTATTATGCTGACATAATTAATCCCCTGTTGTGATCAGCGGGGGCATGAGGGCCTCTCCGCTCCATTGGCCTACCCTGCCACGATGACATCAACCCCCCTTCCTGCTTCTCAAACAAATCTGCTCCTCACTCCCTCCCATGTCCGTCTTGTCTGGTTGAAAACGTTGTCTGTCTATGTCTTTATAATCTCTATGATATCTGTCTGTGTTATTGTTTGTCTCTCACCCTTCTGGGATTGACAGGCCAACAAGTCAGTCACACCGCTTCCTGTTTGTATGCTTATGCAGAAAACCTGGCCTAAGCTTGTATAGAGGTTAAAAACAACTATAGTTGACACAGTTCTTTGAACTCACACATGTTAATATCAGGCTAAATCAAACCTGCATGAAACTTGGAGTTGCTCACTTGTAGCTCTCGGTTTGCACTGTGTACCAGGGATATGGTTTTCAATTCCACTGTCTGATTCAGTGCTTCAGAGAGGCCACCAATGTGGTAAACAGGCTTTATGAAGTCAATGATAAGGACAGAAGAGAAGGAGAGAGGAGGGGGAGGAAGACAAGAGGACAATGAGGGAGGAGGATGGGGGTTTTCATCAAAATACACCGGCTGGATTAATAAATCCAAGCAGTGACTGTGTCCACATCTTAAAGTGGCAGACAAATTAAAACAGGACATCTCAAGTTCAGAAACATATGTCCCACAGGCTGAACAAACACTGTCAGAATAAGAACCACAGAGATGAGAGCTGCTGCTGGCCCCAACAGGCGCTCAGCAACAGGCTGGAGCAGCTTGCCTGCTGCTGCTTCCTAGAAAGACCAAAAAGCTGAACTTTGATTCCTAGCAGAAGGGTGCCATGTACTTTATGAGTATTTGTGAGGTCAAAGCTCTGAAAAAATCTCCAATAAGAGCTTTTTTGGGGGGGATTTGTTTTTATTTGATTAATGTGCATGAAAAGACAAATATCTAATTCTGGGAATTATTTTTATTTCTGCTATTGTGCAAGCTCAGTAAATACACAAGCGGTTACAAACAAATTTTCCCACCAAATACAGGATGTTTTTTCCAGCTCTCACAGTTTTTCTGAAAACATTTTTATTTCCATCCAAACCAAAGAATATAAAAATAGGCTAATAGACTTTAAATTAAAATGCTAAATTAATGTCTTTTTCTTCCAAACAAATTCCAGGCACAAGAACCCTTCATCATCTTGTCGTCTTGAAGTAGACTCACATAGTTCAGGAGACTCTTAGCCATGAAACACAAAATGGATATTAGATTTAATTTCAGTTCAAATCAAATGAATGAAAATACTTAAAGAGAAATCTCCAAAACTTAAACTCAATTTAGTTGGCACAAAATTGTCCCAGGGCACCCACAACACCTGCTAGCTCCAGAGAGCGTTGTGTTATTATGTCCAAAGAAGAAAATGTTCAGTCAACAGGTCTCTGTGTACCGCTGCAGGAATTTGTAAGAAATTCCAAGAAAAAAACATGAAAGGAAAGAAGTTTTCCTCAATGTGAATTCTGTCAAATTTGAAGGCAAAACGTTGTTCAGACTATATTTTCTTTTGTCAATCTGCTGCTTGATACCATCAATGTCAAATTCCAGGAACAGTTACTCACAACACCCTCACCCCCTTCATCCCCAAACCCTCCCTTTCATTTCCCCTCCCCCCTCCCTCCAACTCCTCATCTTTACATAAAAAAGTTCAGGCTGCATATTAAAAGGAGCTAAAATATTCACACTGTCAAAGGTGGTCAAAGGCTTCTGCGTTCACACAGGAGCTGACAAAGAGGAGGCACCCAGCGCTTGGCCCAAAGAGAACTGTTGAAATAAATCAGCACATACAAAGACACAGAGAGATAATGGGGCTGGAGCTGGGCCTGATCCAGAAACAGAAACACACCAGAACACACACACAGACACCACACGCACTCACTCACACACATACAGAAGAACGTCTGGCTGGGAACAAAGTCTGCACACACCGATTAATATTTATTTTTGAAGCACACATTGTTCAGGACATACAGTATCAGAAGACCAAAAACATCATAACTCCCCCTGTGTGCAACCTTGCCATGAATCCCAGGCCTGGAATCAAATAAATAACAAAACTAAAAAAAAAAAAGGAAAAAACTAAACAAAAAGCAAATCCACAGATGGTTTCACATGGGGGAGTGCTGGAGAGGAACTGTGAATGTCAGAAACATCTGCTGGAGCTTGATGCAAGGTGGTGTGTGTGTGTGTTAATATGCAAAATCCTGTGTGTGTATGCATGTTTGACAAACATTCTGTCAACGGATACAGTTAAAATCAGCGCATCAGATTAATTTATTGATAAGTATGAACAATTTGTGTTTGTAGCGACTTTTATGAATGAAATGCGAGACATTATGAATGCCAATTCAGGCTTCACTCAGCTTTTCAGGAATCATTCTTGGATGTGTGTGTCTAATTTTCCCCCCTTGTAGCAGCGGTTAACATCACTGGAAACAACTGCTCAGAAAGTTTGATTGGCAGTAAAATGTTTTATTCTACTCAGTGATTCCTATTCTAATTCCTTCTCTGATCTTTTCCTTTTCTCCAGGCTGAGCCTTTTAATGTCAAATTGCATTTAATACTCAAGCTCCTGTGTATACTTACAGCCCATGTGTTGCTGTGTTTTATTTATGTTTTGGTGCTCTGGGCTGGTTGCACCCAAAGGGATTAATAAATTGTGTGTCGTATTCAAGGATCTACTCAGGGAACATAGGCAGTGAGAAAAAAAGGCTTAATCTTAAAGTTTTCCAATACAGTTTCCAGCTCCATATCAGTGACTCTTTAAACTCACTATAGCAGTCACTGAATGGGGCTCTGGCTTTACGTAGCATTTTATTTGCCCCTGTATCAACATAGAGAGGAAACAGAGGCCTCCCTGAACTAATTTCACTCATGAACACTCAGTCATTTGTTGGGCACTACACAGCAGGCCTGACTGTCTAAGGCCTAAGGATTAAGGCTCAATATTTGTAAACCTCAGTTGGCTTTAGTGCGGAAATGGGGAGTGAAGAAAAATGGGAAACCTTGGCAAACCTAAGTGTGAAAAACTATCAAATTGTCAGCCATGACAGAAACAGTTACACACACTGGCTTCTGGCTGACACAGAAACAAAACAGTGTTAAATCTATGAAACACTATAGCCTTGTTTGCATGAATGTGGGTGAGGATAAGTTTATAGGTTTTTGTGTGAAACCAAAAGTAAATATATACACACCTGATTAATGTATGTGCCATTCATGAGAAAACAAACTTTTCCATGTAACATCTGCTACAGAAAGCCATCATTACCCTCGTACTTTGATGATTAAGTTTGTCTCTGGCATGTTTGTAACACTGTCAGAATATTCCACACTACTACTAAAACCTGTTACACGAAAGGCCTTGGCCCTTTACTTCTTCTAACCTAATCCTCAGTGAAATATTCTCCCACAATGCACATCGTCCACCTCACAACGAGCTCAAAAAGTGCTAAAAATCCCAGGACCTGACTTCCAGCTGTGACACACAACACATTACTACTTAAGCTCTCTACTTTGACCTTTGTTTGAAAAGTCCCTTTCAGCCTGAGGCCCTGGGAGTAAATTCATAGAGCTATGAAATTAATGTGCCAGAGAGTCCATCTAGTCTTTCATTAATCACACAAAGAGAAAAGAGGAGACAGCTTCGTGAGTCATGTTCTATTTTCATTTCCAACTTTTTCTTTTATGACGGGATGGATTGTGCTGTACTCATTGGTGTGAGCCACGTATCAGCATCAGAACATCTGACACATCTGTGTTCAATGGAACTTACACAGCCCTAACACTTGAACCCTCAGGACCTATAAAACACACACATGCCCCCCATACACATCCTCAAAGAAACGCACACAGTTAAACATGATATGAAATCTGATTATGGCATTTGTTCATTTGTTAATCTGTAGTATCTAATGAATAAACTGAGGTAAGTTGATCTGAAGAAAAGTGGACCAATGCACTTTGTACCTGCGGAGGAGATGTCAGGTATACCCAGCAGGGTAATTGTACAGGCAGTGAACCACAGCACTGTCAATGAAGCGTTGTGTCTGGTTGTGGGTATTAAACATCAGTGGCGTAGCCGTCCACTCTATGGGATGCTCAGCACAGTGCTTTAATTACACACATTGTGAGTGGCGGCCGCTCAGAGCAGGAAATGACAGCCGAGCACGGCTCACTTCAAACACTGTGGCATAAAAGAGCATTCAATAAAAACAGGCCTAAAGTCGAAATGAGTCCTAATGGCCTGTGGGTGATGAATCAGAGGGAAAAAGGGGTTGAACATAGGTCTGCATGCGTGAAAGTGGGCTTATATTGGATACAGTGAAATAGAAGAAATGACAAAACAATATATGTCGTTCAAAAAATGTGAGGTTGTGTTTACATGCATTTTTTTCTTTTTCTGTATGAACATCTAGTAGCTAGCATCAAGAGAGATGCAAACTAGATAACTTAAACTTCAGGCTCTTTTATTTGCCTTAAACTACAACTGCAATTGCATTATGAAATGTTCGATCAGTGCAAAAATTCAACCAATTAAAAACGAGTTATTCAAACAAAATGATCGTTCGTTTTTTTTTCCCCCCATACACCTCAGGGTAAGATATGAAGTCTGTTCCAACATAACAGCTCAAGCATGCTTTGAGGAGCTGTAAATCAGACAACTTACACACATGGAGACAAAAGGAGACACTACTTTCGTTTCTTATGGCTGTTTCACTGCTGCAGGAGTGAAGACAAAACAAAACAGGAAAAAAAATGAACTTGTTATTTATTTTTATGAAGTGTGACTGCCTCTGTACTAGTGCATGTGGATGCCTGCCATTGGTCAGGATTGTGGGTCAGTATACACTTGGGCTATAATGTAGTAACAGTACCTTAAAACTTAACAAACAATTTCATTTTGGGTCTGAAATACTTAGTGAAATAGTTTATGTGAAGTAGAGAAAACTTGAAGGAATTTATATAAACTTGGATGTGAACAATTCAGTGTTATAAAAATCAAAAGTTGTCTATTCTGAAATTCCAGGCCAAGAAAAGAAAAAGTTACTGGGGTGTAATGGAATCCAACTGATGTGCTTTTTGTCTGGGGATCTTGTGGGTGTGGTGGGAGATCTAAGAAACACTTGACTGGGTGGATGCTGATGCAGCAGCTTCAGGGATTTCTACAAGTGGCACATTTAGTCTTTTTGACCCTCACCTCACATGCACATAAACTTTCACAAATATCCACCCATAGAAGCACACACACATATAAACAAAGTCTCTTTTTCTGTGACAAACAGAAACACGCACTGAGCTTCAACTCCAACCGCCTGCCGAAACACAATGGCTGACAACTCAACTGGAAGAGAGCTTAACCTTTGCCCCCTCGGTCAACTCATTATCACTAACACTGTGAGATGCAAATGATCAGCATATGAATAATATGACACACAGACTTTGTGGATGATTTATAGACATCAAACATTTCATTAAGTTTTTGTGATGTGAGAGGCTTGATCAGTTATTTGATTTGTGACTATAACTTATTACGTTTCAAAGAGATGTGTTAACATTTACAAAATACCA
This sequence comes from Thalassoma bifasciatum, assembly GCA_008086565.1. Lineage (NCBI taxonomy): Eukaryota > Metazoa > Chordata > Actinopteri > Labriformes > Labridae > Thalassoma > Thalassoma bifasciatum. The sequence continues at coordinate 280,548 of RPOG01000246.1, read as the reverse complement.
CAAAAGTTTTGTAATCACAGGTGCATTTTCAAATAATTTCAAATAATGCAGTCACTTACTCCTGCTTACCCTATCTGGTAATGAATCTGTATAAAAAAACCTCAGTTACTCCCTCTGAACTTACAGCACACCACATGGCTTGCACCATAGTTATGTTTCGAGACTGTTATGCATTGTTGTTGGGCTTTCAGAAACTAACAGGTCTATCTTAGCACTTCACATTAGGAATACAGTTGCTTCAGAACCTCATACTTTGAAGTGCTTTGAGGGTGCAGATAATGTAAGGTCAAAGTCAAGAGAAGGGATGCAAGCAGACGCAATGTTTAGCTCCATGTAATTGGGCAGAGGAGTCAGGGGCAGGTGTGCAGCCATTGTTCACTTTGATGGGATTATTTGCACCTCTCAGTGCTGAAAAAACAGGTATCATCAGAAGGCAGCCATCTAAATTTATAACGCCTGGATTTAGGCTCTTCTCTCTTTCTCTCTCCATCCAGGTTGTGTAATTACAGCTGCTCTGTAATTAGGGGCAGAGCCATCAAGACATGGTGACTCCTCAGGGTTCGGCAAAGAACGAGACTTCAAACTGGGGGATGGAGGGAAAGTATAGCGTTCCTTTTTTTTAAAACTATTTTTCTCTCTTGTTTTAAATCAATCCCTTGGCTTAACATTGCTGGTGATTAAATTCCCAATCTCAGGTCAACTTAAGGCAAGATGCTTTTTAAGACAGTTAATGTGGGTTCAGAAACAGTTCAGCTTGAGCTAAATGTTTCTGAGAATTTTCACTTTATAACACTTAAAAAGCTCATTGAATGATTTGAGTTATGGCTATCATGAAAATTATCATTGGTGTACATAACATTAAGACATTATTTAAAAAGAATTTGAGAAATAGATAATGAGTAGTTGTGAACGACGACAATGGTACAATTAGTCATCTTTAATCCTAAGGGTTTGTTTTTTAACCCAACCCTTGCAATCACATGAAAAAGTGTATTGGAGCAAAACAGTAGCACAGCCGAGAGAATGTCAGCGTGTACGAACATATTATAATACATTTAACATGTGTGGGCACTTTTTATGCCATCCTCTGCCATCAGTGTTTAAATGTGACATGTCAATTGTTAAAAAAGTACTCTAAGAATACTCTGGACACTTCATCAACTAACACTCACAATGCTACAACAACACTATAAATATGTGAGACAGGAGATACCAAGCAATTACTTGATATTCTAACCCTTGTTGTAGGAGCGCAGTTGAACCTTACAGTGTGCTTCAATTGAATTTGTCACACAATGTGCTGCCCAACCACTTTGAATGGCTGTTATCAATGGTCCCCAAAAAGGACTTTCATCCTGCTGTGTGTTGAATGCTAAAAAAAAAGAGGCAGGCTCCACAAGCATCCTTCTTGCTCCTTGTAAGAGATATACATTGTACAACCCCAAAATAAATAGATGAACACATCACATCTGATGGAAAGACCTAAGAGGACAGCCAAGTAGCCTCTCTGTAAGAGCATTCAGGCTTGAAGATCCTCATTTTCTTTCTGTTTATCATCCAAACTTTTGCCCCAAAATTTATATTATAATAAAATGATATGTTATACAGTATATGTACAATACTTTTGTAATTAGTTTATTAAACTGGAAGAAAAGTCCACAGTTTAGCTTGAGTTTTGGTCATACAGGTTTTCATTTGTTCCATTTTCTAAGACTAGATGTCTCAAGTTGCTTTCAATGTATTTGTAAAACATGAATGAATCTATTTACATTATAACAACTTTTTATTAAACATTTTCAGGAAATGCCTTGACTTTGGGCTTATACTACTACTGCACAGATTGCTTTGAATTCTAGTTATATTTCTATATTTGTGTGCTCTGAATGAATAAAATGAACCACATAGTTATGGCTTTTCTTTATACTCCTACACCCAACCAGTTTACCTCTTATCTGCCATGCGTGCCATCACCTCAGAAATATAAATGGCAGAAAAGGAAACATATGCTTAAGTCAGACGAATTTACTCCTGACCTTCCCTGCCAGGGTGCTCTACAGCTAAGCTGCAGGGATTTGCACCAGCTCAACATTTACACCATATGGATGCTTTATTACAGAGTAATGATGTCTCTCTTGTTCTCCCTCACTTCTATCTCTAACTCGAGATGATTCGAAAAACCAAACATCTTTATGTGAAACCAGGTGATTAGAGAGACTTAAAGAGGATTTAGTGGCATTCTGCTGAGGAATGTACAGGAGCACATTTCTGCTCACTTTGTGCGAGGGACTATCACACCCTGAAAGCAAACCATTCAACATGGAGTCATCGAATACAGTGTATCGCTTGTAATATTTAACAGCAATTGAAGGTACAAATAAAGAAAGAGTTTTACCCTTTTTCAGCAATACATCACATTTGCAAGATTATGTACAAGGGTTTATCACTCAATAGTGAGTGTGTGTTTAAGTGTGAGCTGCTGTAAAAATAAGACTTTATAACCAAAGACCATTATTGAGGCCATATCACATGAACAAATGAACATAACATACTGATCCATTCCCTCACTAATTTCCTCAGCTTTGGCTATAGCAATAATTGGATTTATATTGAAATGAGAGCTTGGCAGCTTATTGATTTTAGCCACTGCGTATTAGCAGTGAATAATCAATGAAGTGGATTCAGTGCTTATTAAACCAGAATAAGATGGGATGGCCTTTTTTCATTTGTGGACCAATGACTGTTAATCTTGTAACTGGATCTGGTAATGCATTGTTCTTAATAAGATCATATTACTATTGACAACAGGTCAAACATACAAAGGATGCATCGATTAGAGGATGGGAATGTTGATGTTATTCAGCAATCATATAGATGTACACAATTTTTTGACATATTTCACAAAAAGCAAAAGATGTGTTTGAAACAAAATACGGGAGAGCCTTTGCGAAAGCACAAAGCAGGATACTGTGGGCAGCTGCCGACATGGAAACAAACCTGTAACACAAAGATAGAACTTAAGTGAAACGAGAATTTAGGGCGATGCTGTCAGGCTGCAGCCAAATTGTAGCAGTCCTTTATTTCCTTAATCAGCCTTTTAGAATTTCACTTTCAGATAATTAATTGTATGGGGTTGATTTGCAAATGAATGCAAATTCAGTTGTGAAAATATAACTGAGGGCTTAGTTTGGGACACTGGGACAAACAGCTCTGAGACAGAAGAAAGCGAACATCTTAATTTATTAGCGATCTGTGACATCTTTCACCCAGAAGCCAAGGCAACTGGTGTGTCGAGACTGAAATGAAATTAGTGCTCTTCTTGAGCAGGAGAAACAAAAGCCTCCCCCTAAGCAAGCGAGGTCCCAGTCTGGCACAGTGAGGTCAGCAGGCTGAGGCCTATAGCCAACCCTGGGCTGAGTTGCGGTGCTGTGTGCAAATCAGCTGCTTTTCTCCCATTTCATTTCTCATGAACAGCATTTGTGCTCCTCTTTTCATGAGTGTATAACCCTATCTTTGGCCCTCCCCTCTGAAAGGGCCTTCCTGGTGACGAAGGTGACCTGCCACTGAGAAAAAGAAGGACCTGCCATGAACTGAGTGTCAGCCATTAAATATGATTTCGCCCCTGAATGGCACACAAACACATTCAACCACTGAAACTCATTAAGCCCGCATAATCTCTCTTTTCTTAAGCATAACAATGATTTCAGCTGGGAAATGCAATGGTTTTGGGGAGCTGAGCCATTGATCTGAGTTGCATTCAAAGTAATAAATCAAGTCCAACTTCACATCCTGGGCCCATTTGCCTAATTCAGCGCCTCTCACCATACTGGTCAATTAGTTTAGAGCGAATATATTCAATACACAGAGCAATTCACTGACAAGGAATAATAAATCTGTGGTTTGGAGACCATCCAAAATAACCTTTTGCTGCTATTCTGCCCATTTAGTTACTCCACAAAGGTGCCAAAAAGCAGCCTTCCCTGCTGAAAAGTAACTGTAACAACTACAATATTTATCATAGCAATGCAGATTCAAGGTCAAAGAACAAAAAAACAGCAACATATAAGTTGGAGAAAAAACTGACATGCCATGTGGTTAACTTCCATGTTGTTATGGAGGTTGATCCTTCTTAAGCTCAAATGAGGCCATTGGCAGCAAGAGAGACGGAAGTGTGAAGGTGCCAACTCCTGTCTGACAAGTGAGCTGCCCGTCTGATTCCTCTCTGCATTCTCACTCCTGTCTTCTCCATCTCGCCCTCTAACTCCAAAGAGCTGTATCTTTCTTCAATCTTTTATGTTTTCCTAAACAAAGTGAATGTCCAGTTTTCATTGACTGAGCTACTTAAGCTTTCAGAGAGGGGAGAGGTAGTGGCTGCTAAAATTACAGACTGGGAGAGGTGGGAGCAGCTGTGAGGAGGGCTCTCAGTAGTCAGACCATTGTAATCTGCATTAACCACATTGCAAGAGAGTGCAAGGGGTCAAAGTCTTTAAGTGGCTGCAGGGATGGGTACTGGTGGATTACATGTTCTTGCTCCAAGAGGATGTTATAATTGTACAGTCCTGCTTGCTCACGACCTGTTGTTCACATACGACGATTTACATTCTTTATTTTAGTTTTTGTCTGGTCCCAGGAGTGAAAAGAAGTCATTTACTGAGATTTTTAAGGAGGAAATGGTTTTGGAAAAGTGCATTGCAGAAGACTGGGGAGACAAAAAAAATTCTGAAAAATATTTTATAATGCATTTCATGGAGAACTAGTTTGATTTTACAGAACTTGGAGGACACGTCAACAGGATCAATGAACAACTAGATTCTTCCAAGTAATCCTGACCAGATTAAGCGTATTTCTTGGAAGGTGTGTTGGAATAGCCTTGGCAGGACGTGTAACCTAAGATGATCCCCTAGGATTCTTCGACAGAGTATTAAACAGTGAGAGGAGCAGGAGCAACACTCTTACTGGATTCACAAGAAAACCAAAAAGCAGCATTTGTCCTTTATATTTCAGCAAGTTTGTGTGTGTATGTACATCATTTATCAGAAGAGTGAGAATGAGAGAGTGAAAATAATTTTTAAAAATTAATGAAGAAAAGCTTGCTTTCCATTGAGACTATGAATTATTTATAGCTACATTTCAGAGTGATTGAAATTGTGAATTAATCCCATTAACCTCTCTAATGGCAAGAATAAAAGCATATGTCTTGATGAATGTTTCTGGGCTCAAATTTAGTGCTATTGAGAGCAGCCCAGCAGACAGATTGTATGCTGTGTCGCACGGAGATTATATAGATCCTCAGAGTCTCCGTCTGAGTCTGAGGAGGAATGACAGAAAGCTCAATGGAGGCGTCTGTCTCCCAGCCCGACACCCTGTCCGGTCGTCTCCCCATATTCCTCTGAGCCTGTGATGAATGCGTGCAGGGCCCTCTCTCCCCCACATACATCTGACATTATTAACACAATATAAAATGTGATGGAGCGCTCTGCCACACTGCTGCCCCCCCTGATCCAACACTGCACAGCCTCGTTGTGATTTATTCCCACAACCATGAAAAAGTAAGCGTGCCATTAAAATCACAGGTGTTTGGAGGCCACACGACTCACAGGGCTCGATCGATAATGTCACTCTTTTACACGGCTCATTTTGAGGCTGTAGCAGCATCATATGCCATTAGTGAGGCCTCAATCTATCCAAGATCAAACCTCAGTCTGGCTCTGAAGCTATGAACGTACACTAAAACAAGCTGACAGGGTGTGTGCACGTTCATGGACACCTACTCTGGAATACACATGCACACACTCACAGAGCTTGTGTTTACAGTGACTACCCTGTACTCCCACATAATTCAACATGGCTAATGTGGGAGATAATGTACTGTAAATGGCAAGTGCTTTGATTGATACCTGCACTTAGAACAATTACTGGAGTAAAAAACTTTGGAAAAAGACAAAAGTTTGCACTACTTACCATGAGGTTAGCTACTGTGGTCCAGGAAAGTGATTTGTTGGTGTTTGTTGAGCGTGTTCCCAAGGCTATAAAGTGTGACACTGGCAACAAATAAGGACTAATGTCCTAGTTTTTAATGAATACTTAGCACAACCTGTAAAAGAATGTGCTGTCTCTGCCCTTTCACAACAACACAGATTATCAACAAATTATGCTGCAAATCCATTCCAGATTAAAGTAAATATACTGTTATCTAATTCCTGTTTATGTATTCACCAGCTACACGCAGAATTATATTAATTAATTTGTGACCTTTTTGATTACAAAAAAAAAAAAATCCAATTGTCAAGTTAAAAAAACAGCAACTATGTGCTGCTGAGTTAAAGGTTTGGTAAGAGCCTTCATATATCTTTAAAGTAAGCTATTAGAATGGTTTACTTTGAATATTTGAGTTTTCAACAGTATTCTTTTTTTCATTTTTTTTAATTCATTATTTTTACATATCTATAATATCTTAGGGAGACAATGAACCTTTTAACTCAAACCTCACATTGGCCATTTTGGTGTTGGAATTAAGATACTTTTACTCTGATGCTAGTCTGGATATATTAAATAAAACAAATGTAAATAATTCCTGAAAAGGACAGGCATTGTTTCTGCAGCAACTGGCTGACAAATAAAATCATCTGATAGTGAAAAACACAGATGGAAAAATCCTAAATTTCCTCTTCTTCGAGACCAAATTCCAGATGACAATGTAGTCAAGTTGAAAAAACAAAAAGTCTATTCTAAGCAACCCCAGAGAAAATGCAGGCTAGTCCTTAAATGTAACAAAAGCATTTGCATACAGCTATTCATTGCGCATGCATATTCTTTTATCACTTCTCACAAATTCGAATTTAAAGATTGAGGAAAAAAATGTAAATGACAATTTTGAAGAAGTCTGTTCAAAAGTTTCATTTTGTCCTCTTTCACTCTTTTCTTCCCTTCTATATTCTTTTTGCTCTTTTTCTAACTGCAACTGCCATGAAAATGAACTATTAATCTGTTTCCCAAAGGAATTCTTCATGCCACACAAGCCTGACAGCCGCAAGACGATGGTTGTTGTGTGGTCAACAAACAATTTCCCTGGGCTTCACTGCCTTTCAAAGGCACTTTTTCATTAGGCCCTGATCATGTGAAAAATGTCGTTGTCAAAGGTTTTCTCTGCTTTTCTTCTCACACAAAGATGTCAGATGGAGAGAGTTAGAATTTCCAAACATGTTAATCCGTGTGAGCGTAAACTCAGCCCCTTCCTCCACAGTGCTTGAGAGTTCATTCAGCATGTTGGAAGTTTCCTGTGCTTGAGCAACACAAGTGTGCCTTTGAGGTTACGATGAAATGTGTCCTTAGATGCAAAGAATACAAGATTATGGAGTTAGGCAATTCAGTCCTACAATTATACACACCCTATGTACTGTGGCCTGTTTCCCAACACTGCAGTTGGTTTCATAAAACAAAAGACACCCGTTGTGTAAAAATGGAAATACTTCAGTTATGAAATGACAGTTGGTTAAGATGACATAATACAAATGCAGAACTTTCTTATCCGCAGAGTGATGAGGACTAAGAAGACAGTTAGAGCTGGACGAGACCATATTTAGCAAGCTTTTGGCTCTGGACGGATGGATACCTCAGTCCAAACTGACGGGGAGGGATGTTCCTCTGCTCCGTCAGGCCCACACCACCTCTTACCGGGGGTGTCAGGGCTAAAAGGTGGGCCTCCTCATTACAGTCATACACTCCCCTCTCTGCCTCTTCCTGCCTGCACTCCCACACCCCCTTTGTCCACCCATCATCCCTTCATCCCACCCTGTTCTTTTACTCTAGCCTCTCATCACAGATCTTTCCTGTCATCACACACACATCCGCTGTCATGCTGCCGCCTGATGGATGAGTCCACTTTTGATAATGGCATCAGGAACTGGGTGTCTGCCTTGTCATTAGATACTATCAGAGCTGTCTTATTACATCAGAGGAGGATGCTAGACAGACAGGTTCCTCTGTGCACTGATATGGTCATAGATAACAGACCTATAGGTAATGATGCACTCTGACGTAGCTTGCTGAGTTGATGAATTAATTATTAAAACCAAAGTTCAGTGAGCCGTGTGAGATCAAAAACTTAACCTGCCAAGTTAACAACTACTGTTTTTATTCTTAGTTTTGCATTAGTCTTGCTCAATAATGTAATAAAATTTATGTTTATCAAATACCACAAGATCCAGTTCAAAAGACACTTTCAAAACCTATTTTGTATCCTGAAAGTGGGCTTCATCTCATACACTGATGCAACCAATTTACCAGAATAACATGTTAAAGGTATTGGGTAAAAGTTATCTAATTGTGTTATGTTACTTTATTCAGAAGATGGTGCTCACACAGTAAGCATCTGCTTCAATGCAAAATGGATGCTGGATACATAGCAAGCCAGACCAGTCCAGCTGCAGCACTTTTGAATGCTTTTCTGCCTCATTGGGTTGTAATTATGTATTCATAGAAAATGATGGTGTTTAAGTCGATTAATAAACCTGTGGAAGGCCAGTTTCGTTGAAATTAAAGACTCCAAGAGAAATGTTTGGATTGGGGTGGCATGGATCTTGGTGAATTGGCTGCAGTGGGCCTGCCTAAGCCCCATCAGCGTATAGGTGTAGCTGGTAGGGTGGCAAAACATCGTGAAGACCTACACAGATCTGGATGTTGCTAAATGCAATGGAAGTCTTCATGCAGGAACAGCTAAACTTTTTTTCCACTTCATTTGATGGTATGATTCCTACTGGTTATTACAACATATTTCTTCCAAAAAGGAAAAAAAAAAAATAGAGAGAAGAAAAAATAAAACACAAAAAACAAAACAAAAAAACAAGACAATACATAATGATGACAAACTCAAAAGTGGATATAACAAATAAAAACTAGCACATGATAATGACGTGCTTTACTTTAAAATACTATTGAAGAGATGGTTTATTTCTAATCTTGTGATAACACAATGTATGAAAAAACCTTAGGTAAAATTTTTGGTGTTCATCAAAAAGTTGGTGAAACTTGCGATTTCTTTTATTTGTCCTTTCTCTAACAAAGTAAAACTGCAACCTTACGTTGTCTATTATAGCTGAATATTATTTTGAGCTAAAAAAATGTTAGCAACAATACACCAAAAACAGTGACACAATGTGATGCAACAAGTGTGTATCAGAAGAAATGCATTATTGGAGACAAACGCTTTCCTTTTCTCTTAAATGAAAAGAAAAAAAAGGTTATGCTCAAGAAACAGACTGGAAACAAGGCGAAAATAATGATTTATGTTATTTGGAAGGCTTCCATCACCAGAGCATAAAGGTGAGGCAATGATCAAAAGAAAGGAAACAGAAAGAGGGGCGTGCAGGCCAGGATAAGAACCATACAACCCTCACAATGGCCCGGGCCTGCCAGAGGAAGAATAACTATGGTTTGAATTATGGATAGATCTGAATGGTGTCTCTTCTCTACAGATGGCTGCACACATGAGAATCCCAAGGCCTGTATAATTGTATTGCTAATAAGGAGTAAAGCCAATTAGGCATTTAAGTGTGCTGTAATCACTTGGACAGGGAGAGATGAAGAGAGGAGCATGGAGGAGATAGAAAATCAGGCCAAAGGACAAATGAATGCCTCCTCTATTTCTCTCCCACACTGACAACCATAATTAGGCATAAACTGTGTGTATGTCGCTGAAAAGTCCCCACTTGGAGTGAGAGCGTCATGTATTACTACTGTTTCAACTGATTCATTTATTTTGTTTTGGGGAGAGGAGATGTCAGTGCATTATAGCCACCGTACGACTGAAGAAATACACTGACAGGAAAATGAGGTGAAAGAAAAAAAAACAGCAACGGATACAACATTTTGAATGCTCTCTTTCTGTCTCACCAAGAAGTTTCAGAACTTTGGATTTGCTCTCAACAGCTAGTTTGCTATTCTTTTGCTGCATTCAGCACTACATATCTTAGTCATTACTTTCTCCTGACATTAGAAAATGGAACAAGACTAACCCATTGTCTTCATCTCTTCTATCCATTGTATTGCAACTGAATAAAAATTAACCCACATGAGAATATTTTTCCCTGTTGGCCATGGTTTCAGGGTTGCAAAATACCTCTGCTTTCTATAACCTTTTGACCATGGTTGAGAGGGTTGGGAAGTGGGAATAAGAAAAAAATATCGCAGAGTTTTCCTGTGCAAATTATACAGTCACAATTTGGATTGTGATGAAAGAGGTCCCTCTCATAAATCTCCATGTGACCTGTGTGAAACTTCGGAGTATTCACAAAAAGACAAACTCATTGTAGTTGCTCACCTCTAAATAATATGGCAACATTTCTAGCGAGTTGCATGCACGTAGTTTGTTGTGGGTGAGCCTTGGATTAGTGCTGAGCCTTTATTAGCATAGCCCTTTTCAAATTGTGCACTGCTTTATTTTTAATTAGATTCAAAAACCATGAGGAGCAACATTAAAGAAAAAGACTGAATGAATAAATAAAGCTGTGCATGAAAACGTAAATGTACCTTTAACTGTTGTGGGGGCTGGTGTTACCAATGGTGCAGACGGCCCATAAAACCTCCCAGACAAGCTGTCTGTCACAACATTTGTTTGCCAGATTACATTCCTCTGCCACTGCGAGTGGCAATAAAACAGGAGAAATTCTCCAAGCTGCATTGCGCTGGTTGCTCAAATGCAATATGTCTGCAGTCAAATATGTTTAGAGGAGGGATGGTCACCACAATGCTGTATGCTGAATCCTTTCTTCATGTTCGGAAACTTTTCAGACTGGAGTAGGCCATGTGGACAAAAGACTAGGACGTCTATGAGGACTATCAATACATCCAAACAGGGGCATGCATTTCTCATAAAGTGGCTCCAAAAGCAGAGCGAGCCAATGGTAGGGGGCTGCTTGATCAACCCATAAAGGGAACCTCAGTTATGAACCAGCAAAAGAAAAAGGGGAAAGAAAGAATTGGGCAAAGGGGGAGAGAGAAAAAAAGTGAAAGAAAAGGTCATGAGTGGCAGATGATTTGAGGAGTTTCTGCGACCCCACAAAGGGCCATGACATCATCAGGTATTGAAGCGAGAGAGGAGGAGAAGGGGTCCTTTAAAAAGCTGGCCGCTTACCGAGGCCGTAATTACATTTGTGCTAAACATGCCCAAGTGCTCCTGTGCTGTGGAGGGAATCATTTTGGTGGTGGGGGTTGTAGGGCTGAATTAATCAGCTCTGTTTGCTGTGGGGACTCTATAACAAAAATCTCTCACCAAAAGCTTATGTTCCAATAACACTATGTTCCCTGTGTCCTCTAGCTTGTGCAAAGTGAATGTCCTTAGAGTGCACTTGTCTTTGAGACTTTCTTCTCTTGTCATCTATGAGTACTAAACCACCCAGAATATTCACACTGTCCAAATGTCAGAAGTTATAAAGAAAAAGTTTTTCCAGCTCTAACACCATCCCTGCTAACCCTGGGAGCACATTAAGCCTTTGCAGTGCATGGTGGGTAGGCATGGCGTGAAGTGCACAAGGAAGGAATGCTATTAAGTAAGTTATGCACATAATGAATCTGAGCAATGCTTGGGAAAACTTCAGCAACATTTATTCCTCTTTCACTTTATCCTTTTACTCAGTGAAAGGAGCAGGCCAAGTGGTGAATACAGTAAATCACTCTTTAGTTCTGCCGGAGCTGCTTTCACCCAAGGCCGCTGTCCCTGAAGACTTCATCTATTTACAGCAGCATGGTGAGTCCAATCTCGTGTCAGGTTTTTAAATAGGCTTGGATTATACAATGCATCCTCTGGTCTTTGTGTCATTTTTAAGATGACAAAGATTCATGATTTATCACGCTGAGGCAGACTGACATTGTTTTATTGGAACATGATTAAATTATGCTCCTGAAAACAGTGAAGGGCTCTAAATCATATATCTTACACAGTTGTGGGGACTGTGGTATGATGTGAGGGTGACAGATTCACCAGTTGTATGATATTTGCGGGCTCGGGGCTTGTCCTCACTGCTGCTGACATGCTAGACTCCAGAATGATGTGTCATCACAATCCTGACAGACCCGTTGTGGCTGCGCTGCCTCACGCTTATCCAGCAAATCCAATTAGCTTTCCTAAGATGACACCACTCTGCCGTCAGGATGTCATGCCATAATATGATGAAATTATGCACAAACAGTTCTGATTCAATCTGGACCCCTGTGGGACAAGAGTGCCAGGAATCATACAACAGTATGCTAATGCAAAGCTGACAGCTTATTCACTGGAAACTGTTTTATCTACTCAGTGTGAGGCCACTGAAGACTCTTCAATGCACTATCATGTGCATACGTGTAAACACAGATTCATGTTGGCTTGGTTTACTCATGTAATTTGAATTCAAATAATCTCATATTAAGGGTTGCAGAATGGATCTTATCATCAAGTTGTCACTTTTTTGAATTTCTAGGCATGTCTTCAGCCCCGAGTGGAGGGATACATGGGAAGCTTTCAGTCGCTCTTTGAGCATCCCACAATAATTTCTGTTTGAAGTTACTGGTATGATGTTTTTTTTAAAAGCTAACTTAAGGTGCATCTGGAGTAAAGACAGGATTTGTTGCATCTTTGATGACTCTGAAGACAATTTGTATTATATTCTGTGATTATGTTACAAAAGGGGGTCACTCACGATTGTGGCCTTTACAATTTTAGAATACCCATGATCTGATAGGGTGGTGAGCGTACTGGAATAGTTTGAAGACTTTTGTTGTTGATTATGTTCATTTTTGCACAATATTGCTTGATTGAACTTGCTGCTAATCATGAAGGAGAGAAAAAAAGAGGAACCCTTTTAATTTGCTCAGATACACCCTGGAAATAGTATTGGTCTTTAAAGAATATTTGACCGTCTCATGAGATGTTCACAGAGATTCTCACACTGAGTGGACTTGAGTTTGGCAGCCAACAATGATCCTCCACTCGATAGATTGGATCTTCCTTGCCTAGAGCTCTTATCCATTTTCTCCTCACCATGATCTATTTTATGGATGTTCCTCCATGATGGCTGCATGTTGCCATCGATGCTTCCCTTTCTTTATTTCTCTGAGGACTAAGAACACCTGTCTGCTTTAATCACTGAGTCCTTCCCAGCAGGAATGCCATCACTGAATGGACACCTAGCTGCTATCTGACATTGATAGAAACAAGATAGTATAGATCCTTACTCCGCAACAACAAAGCACCAGCACAGCACCAGCAAAGAGATCAACATCAGAATGTGCCTTTTCTCCTGATACTTAAGTTGTTTCTCCACAGTCTGCTGCCATATGACTCACTGATATAAAAGAAAGTAGACATGAGTGTCAGCAGTGATTCATTGTGGAGACATAAAACATGGATGAATGAAATCATATTTTCACGAGTCATCCCAATTATGTGTGGTCACACTCATATTCAGAATGACACATCAAATGCATTTTCCCAAAAGCTGAACCAGTCATCCACATATATAAGTCCAGAAAAAAAAATACATATGCTGAGTTTTATTTTCAATCAAAAGAAGTGCTGAATGACTGTTGTGGAGAATTTCAGGACCTGTTATCTGGTATCACATCATTTCCGGAAGAAACCTCACACATTGTTGGAATTTACTCATGGCTGACTCCTGTGTCCTTATTTGTTCCAGTGGGATACAACCTTGGACGCTATGAAATAATCTACTAGTGAGGTTAACAAAGTACATTTCTGCCTCTGAAAACAAACACATCAACTCTCACTATTCCACTGAAAAAGAGCCAAAGCGTCCCCCTCAATGGATTTTTTTTTCTGAATGCAAATAATGACTAAAGTTTGCTCAGCGGACTTATCGTTCTGTCAGTTTTTCATGGAAAACAGTTTGTCCTTGAATACCCAATGTTTGTACCCATGGACTTTAATGAAAGGTTCCATTTACGGTTTCACATGAACCCCCCCCCACACACCTCCCCAAAGTGAGAGATAAGGGTGAGAGATTAATCAATATGTAACCCTACAGAAACACAAACACATACACTCAGTGGACTGCTGTCATCAGGCTCGTCACAGAGGCTGTAAAAAACTCTTTGAAATAAGATGTGTTAAAGTTCAAGAAATTACAGTCAGTAGAATGTAGCCTACAACACACAGGATACTTCCTTTCCTCTGAATTTTAGATGTTAAGATGCACAATAAATTCAAACAGATGTATTAACTGACCAACTTTCTGATGTTTCTGATCAGAACAGAGGCTACAATGCACTTGCTTACAGGCTTAAGGTGTTGGTTAATTAGTTTATCCCAGAAAAAGCCAGTGAAAGTAGCCCTTCTTAGCATCAATAAAAGGTAGGATTATCACCCTGCTTGTAAAGACCACCAGCCTATTTAGGTAAAGTGTAAAAAGCGACAGGAACCACAGCTGATAGTTAAGTCAAGGCAGGTGTTTGGGAAAATTACAGCTGCTGCACACAGAATGGGTGATCTGTCAGGGACGTCTGCTTTGTTGTGTACACTGTGCTGCTATAAGGCTCAGTATTCAGTGTATTGTGTTAGCATGTGGTTGTAATCCTTATACTACAAGAGGAATTGTGTTGATTTTAAACTCACCTCTGTTATTTAGCCGGGCCAACAATGTGGCCCTGGTTGCAACTTTAGCCTGACATGGTCATTTATTCCACAGCTTTGGTCAAACCTTGAATACCTTGATGACTACTCTTGCTAAGAGTCACACTTTTTTGTACAGCAAAGGTAAACTATTTGAAAGTTAGGTGTACCACTGACTTTTCAACAAAATCATACAATCAGGTGAATGGTTTAAAAAAAAAAAAATCAGGATAATTCATTTTGTCTTGAAGTGTAATTGCTCAAGAAAGTATTAGATCAACTGCTAATGGACACGCCCAATAGCGGCACACCATTGGGACAACTTGGTCCCACTGAGTGACATTCATACTGAAGGAAAGACGTTATAAGAGAGTTTAGATTATGCTTACAACAGACAATTTGTAAAGGGCTCTTGTCTCTGTTAGCATGTTAGCAAGCTGACATTTGCAACAAACTGAACAATGTTTGACCAGGACAGTGCAGAATTCCTGGTGTGGCAGAGAGTAATAAGATACTAAGACATTTTAACTGTCTTGATTTATCTAAATAGTGTTTAGTACAATGGCATAATGACACATGTGTGATAAAAAGCTTTAAAACCACAGAAGAAGCAAGTTAACTGCACAATGACAGTGGTTGCTGAGGTGCAGTGAAACCTCCTCAGAGTTAAAAGATGACAAGTTTCCCACAGAGACACTAAGAGACTCAATTCAACTTTTCTTTTTCTGTTTCTTTGGAACAAAATTCAGCTTGTTGTGAAATGAGATTGGGCTTCATTAGGTTTTAAAAAGATTTGCATATCTTAGAGTCCTTGGAGTTTACATGGTGTGGATATTTAGGGGCCTCTGGTGGGATTATTCTCCAGCTGTGGGTCTTTTATGCCCGAGCATGTTTGTCTAGCAAACAGACTTCTTCGTTTACTGGTCAGTCATTCTGACCACTGGTCACTCCTACCTCCAAATCTGCTTATAGATTTCCTTTGCTGTGTGGCCTGACACGGGTCAGGAGGTCACCCTCTTGCATGGCATTCTGGGAGTGATTGTTCTCTAAAGGCCTTGGGTGTGGAATCTATCATCATTAATGCACCAGTCTGCTCTTGTTAACTGGCTGCCCAAACATTATTGAGAATGAATGGGGGTCTTTTGAATTGGCTGTTTTTGAAAGGAGATCAAATTCATCATCTCATCTAATAATTAGACCAAACAGGAGAATACCAAGAGGTCAAAAGGTCAGCCTCATGTACTGATTATAAGACTAAATTTGATGTACAGGATTCAAGAACATTGGTAATTGGTATTATAAAGCTAATATCATGTTAGCTAATATTGAGAGTTAATTGTTGGGCACAAAATTCCATAAGACTAGTAAACATTTAATTTTTAAAATAAACAAAAGCCATCTGCCAAATGGCTGTACTGCACCAAGACCACCAGTGCGATGACAGACCAGCTGTGAATTCTCACACTGATGAATACGTCCAATGGATGCATCCTTAGAAATGTTTACCTAAAGATTGTGAGCCCCGGTTAGATATTGTGAGTCAGGACTAACGTTAGTGGCCTCCATCACCCGGTCATGCACTTCCTTCAGCTTACTGCTATTAAAACTGTCCACATGAAATAGGTGAGAGAAGCCAGCTGGTTATGTTAGCGCGAGGTCTGTCTCCCCCCAACCCAGGTCCAAAGCAAACCATTCCCCCATTTTATCATTGCTCCAGTTTAACCTTTGACCCCACATGGGAAACTAAATAATGAATTCCATATTTCCCTGTGGTGGACAGCAGGATTGGCTGTTAGTAACTATCAATCACAGCTAGCATGACTGACTGCTGAGCCTCTGCCTGGAGAAAGATGACGGGGAAACAAAGGGACGGAAACTGCTTAATTACAGCAGCAGAAACCCAGACGAGGGAGCTTTTTACTGATGACTGAAGACTAACAGCACCATGCTAAAAGAAAGTCAGGATCTGTTTATAACCCCATTTGATTATGTAAACACAGAAAAGAAAATGTCTATTAATCTATAATCTAAGACAGATAAAATATCCATCTATTAATCTATTTATTATCCCTATCAAAACTTCCTTTTTGGGATTTGGGAAAATTAACATTATCAGCATGTTTTTGGACTGTGGGGGAAAGCCAAAGTACCTTGGGAGAAAATACAAACTCTACAAAGACCCCTGCCCACCTAGGGGGTCAAACCAGTAACCTGCTTGTTATGGGGAAGCAGTGCCAAGCACTAACAACTGCATCACTGTACAGCCCAAGATTGAACATGATAGGCTACTCTAACAAATGATACAAAACAAAACACACCAAAAAATGAAAAAGGTGTCATTATGGACTCATTATATAATGAGGCAAATAACTATACAATATTTTCAAAACATGAAACTTAGTCTTGTGACTGCTTTTGATATAAATTTATGGCTGTGTGGTTTCTCTTTGGTCTTCTTTGGATATAGAAAATATTCCATTTGCAGCAAACACCATTGAATTTGGGCCAAAGAGATCAAAATACATCGACAATAAATGTATTTAAACACACATTTTCTTACAATTTCACTTGATGCGGGCCAAAAAGGTTTAAGCTTTCTGCCTAGAAATCATGCACAGTGCTGCTGAAGACTTTTAGCACAGGAGAGAAAACAAAAACTAGAGTGGGACCTCAGTAGAGAGACAGAGACAGAGAGAAAGAGGACACAGGTAGATGTGTGAATTACATCTGAAATGACAACACTTTCATTAGTAAAAAAGAAAAAAAACTTTCTGAAACTATTGCCCCAGATAAGAACCGTGTGAAAAATCGATGGGGGAGCTCAGTTGTCAGTACGACGATGTGCTGACTAACTCTCAGAGGAGCGAAGCAGAGTGGGAAGAGGGTTTTAAGGACGCCCACTGGAGATAAGAGACCATTCACATGGGAACAGTCGTAGCCCTTTTTATTTTTTCTCTAAAGTCACCAAATCTTTAAAGGAACAGAGTTGAGTATTTGCTTTCTTCTTGATTGAGACTGGGATGACAGCTCAGGGCCGGACGCAGAGCACCGTCGACAGTGGGAAAGGGGGAACGGGACGTGCGTAATAATCTCCTTCTAAGCCCTGCCTATTTATCACGGAGGTAATGATAAGAATCAGATTTAAAGGTGAACCCTGAGATGGGTCAGAGCCTCACACAGGCAGTAACGCGATATACGGGAGAGCGCTGATAACCTGGGACAATACGGGGGGACGCCTGTCAGATAAATAAAACAAACGGTGCAGAGCTATAAAAGGGGCCCACGTGGCATTCGCCTCGCAGAACAAACGCACCATCACCAAGAATAGGAGGCGAGTGATGGCTTGAAGGAAGAAGAAACATGGTGAGGAGGAGACAAAGGAAGGAATAGAGATGACTTTTTCCAAGGACACCCAAAAAGAGAGTGTTCTTCAACTGGTTTCAGGAGAGACAGCACGGGATGGTGGACTGAACATCCTTGATGTGCTAAGTCTATGAAAATGTGTATCCCACTGTAAGTAAATAAAATATACGTATTTGTGGAGAGCTGCCCACCAACATAAAATGCAGAGAGCAGGGGAAAAAAGCCACATGAGCCATACCAGCAATCTGTGTACAGAGAACTTGGTCTGACAGTTCATGATGTGAAATGATCAAATCAATGTCTGCACCGGACATAAAAAACCTACTACTTTCACAAGTCACATTTCTATTGTCATTGCATCCCCACCAATCACATCAGGTCTTAGGTTTTTGTGCACTTTTACCTAAAGGTTTGCATGTCTGTGTTATGAGAGGAGGATTAGTTTCAAAAATAATAGCAATTAAATCAAATAACATTTAAAACAATATTGATGTTAGAAAGCCAGATGAAAGAGGTGAGTTGAAAGTAGAGATGTAAAAGAGGACACCAAGTTTGCCGGTCTGACATCCTCAGGCAGGTGAAGCATCAACTACAAATGCTCGGTCACTGAGCATGTGTGACCAGCCGAGATTTAGTAACCACCAGAACTGCCATCCTAGAAGACCTCAGGCAGCTGTCAGACTCACGGAGAGATAGCAGATATAGGCTGGAGCCTGACCGTTTAAGGCCTTAAAAACAAGCTATAAAACCTTAAAATCAATTCTTAAACTCACAGGAAGCCAGTGGGAGGAAGTGACTGGTGGACTGGTGTTATATGACCACTTCCCTTGCTATTTGCTAAAAAGGCTGGCAGCGGCGCATTAAATCAATCGAAGTCTCATATACAAATAATAAATCACAAATAAATGCTGAAAAGATTCCAGTGACTATCAACATACTTTGGCACGAAATACACATCCTTACTTTATGACTTTCTGTGGTGGCACTTATCCTGCACTTTACCTATTGGGTGTATTTGGTTTGACATATCATAACATAATCACTCTGTTGCAGAATCAGAGGCATCATGGTTATTTAAAAGTAGGAAAATATTCAATCATGCAGTAGGATCAGCTATTCACACCAATAACTGTATGATTATTTATCCAAGTGAATTCAAGGTTATGAAAAACTTTTATTACTGTGGTAATTTGTGATTTAATCTGTGAGTATTTTTTTTTTTTTCGCTAGGCGCTGCTCAAGTGGCAGCCTGCTGCAGCAGCTCTGTCTGTTGTTGCTCTTTTTTTCTACTTTTCTTCTCGTTGGTTACTTTCAAATATGATGCATGGCATGCCATCTCTTTTTATGCCTCGTTTGTTGGTCATGGACACTAAACTGGTCTTGTTTGCAGCCATGGTTTTCCTTTTTCTGTTTCTGTATGCATCCTACCTGTAACCATGGTTGCATTGTTTATACATGAGGATTTAGGTTAACATCTTAATCCCCGTAGCCAGAGCATGTCAATGCTAACTGGTGGAGACCCGAGCTGAAGAGGAGAAGTTAGGGTGGCGTGCTGGTACTGCTGAGTGAGCTAGTCAGTGACACCCTGCCATGGATTGCTACAGGGAATGTAGCATCTTTCTCTAGTAAGATGGACCCGCTAACAGCACTAACCCAGCGCCAGAGAGAATACCAGAGGGCAGAGTAACATTATGCTCATCACCGAGACATGGCTAACAGAGCTAACATTGGAGGTATTTCACCTGCTGTGAGCGAACAGGATGCAGGAGAGTGAGACTTAACAGACTGTTGAGGAATTCCAGTTCAGTCATGGACCTTGTGGAGGTGGAGGCTGACAAGAGAATTATGACCAAGCTGTCATCTCTGATGGACTTTTCTAATTGATTAATTAGTTGATTAATTGATTAATTTCCACCTCTTCTTCTCGAAGCGCCACTCAGTTTGTTGCAGCAGCTCTGTCTTTGTTGTTCTTTCTTAGTTTATACTTATTCAACTATTCTATTTATATATTCTTGGAATTGTTGCTTTATTGATTTTCTCGCATTGCTGCCGTGATTGTGAATTCGCCTTCGTGGGATGAATTAAGTATCTTATCTTATCTGATCTTATTTTACCTTATCTTATCTTACCATAACGTCATTTAGATAAATAAGGCTGCATTATCAAACTGGCTCATAAAGTAAATAAGCATGTTATAGAAATCTTTTAGCTGCATAATGAGCATATTTTATTATTTTCTTACTTGCTTAGTCATCAAAAACGCAAAATCACCACGTACCTTATCTACTTCCTTTGAGTCTCTTGTGGCCTGGTTTTCATTCAAACCAAATATATCACCATCTGATTTCATTGCGTATTTTTAACCAGAGAAGATGGTCTCCTCCTCTGCTGCAGGCATGAACACCAGCAGCTAACATGGTGCTGCTGGTGGACATTTTGAGTAGAATGCCCTCTGCTTGATAAGTCGACTGGTGAGGTCACTAAATGACCCCCGGGACCCTTCGAGCACTTCCCCTCTGAGGAACAACAGTTCTTTGACCTCTGGGAATCTTCCCTCTTTCCAAAACATGTATGAGGTCATGTTTTCCAGGACCCTGTGCATGTTCCTGTGTTTTTGTCCTCCCCAGTGCACTGTATCAACACAGTTCTGTAGTTATGAAAATATAGCCCAGGAGAAAGAAGCACATCCTGTGGCATCCAGTGAACAATAGAAATAAACACATCACTGACACTGCACAGGTTGGGTACTCGGGAGATGAAATGTCTGCAATAAGGAGGCTGTTTGTCAATCATAAAAAGTCAATAAGATTTGGAGGTGGGCAGTCACTTCCCACGCGGTGAACGATCCAGCTGAGATGCTGAGCAAAGATGAATGATTACTTCCATAGAGATTGTGCTATCCCTGTCACTGTTGGGTCTCCTGTGGCTCTGAGTCACTGGATCATGTCACCATGCACCAAGGTATCACCTCTGTGTTACAAGAGATTAAATTGACGACACGATGCTTTACAGACTGCAGCTTCCAATCAGTGTCGTGATAACAAACCTGACTCCAAATAAACCATCCGCAAGTAAAGCAGTATTCAATGTACACTCACCAAAACACAGGCATTCAAAATATCTGTGAGAGAGAGCTGATGATGTAAGAAAATGAAATAGGACATTGTGTAGCAAGTCATTTAGCAACACATGTTCATTTTTTCAGTGTTTTCCCCCTCCTCCTCCTTTTATGTAAGCTGTTGTGGAAACTTCTGTGCAGGAAGCGCATGGTGAAATTACTATTTCCTGCTTTTAACAATGCCCCAAAACATATTTTTAAAAGACCTCATCCTCTTGGTAGCTTAAAGACAACCACACTTGCAGTATACGTGCAAAAGCCTTTAAACGTTTAGAATTTACAGGAAGTCAGACCCAAACACCATCGTGTGACTGCGATGACTCATGGAATCACACAACTATGAGGCTATGCTGTTTATTATCTCCCATGAGGTCATGCCTTACTCATATCATCTAAACACACAATTATGATGCCAGCTGGGCCAAATCATGACATCTCTGTATTTGTATGATCTGTAAATGAATCACACAACTCGAAACAAAGGATAGATTTAAGGAAATTTAAGTTATTCTATCGACAAGTTGTTGTTTTTTTCCCCCGTTGTTTTGTTCCATTAAATTCTTTTCAGGTTTATTTGTATGTGAAATTACAATTAATTACAGCAAGTTCTGAAAAAAACAGTGAAAGGCAAAGAGAGCTTAATGTGTGAAATACACCACAGGTATTCTTTACACATTGTGTCTGTTTGGCTGTTTTTTCTCACATTTTTTCATTACTTGCAGAACACTTACTACCTGTGGTAGGCTGACAACTTGCCATTTAGTCACAACAATAAATTGAATCACACGAAATCCCCCACCGAGTTTAATCCTCATGGTGGTAGAAACTCAAAAAAGTTCATGTACATTCTCTCAGACAGATTCACTCTTTACCTAAATAATGCTGATTTACCTTTTTTGTCAGATTGAAAGAAAATGAGAGTTTCTTTTTTTTTTGTGCGTTAGGGTTTCTCCCTTTGCTCTCTCACTCCATCCTTTCTTTTCCTTCCTTTTTTCTGTGACTCTCCCTGCCTCTTCTATGCCAGTGTCTGCAGCTGTATTTTTAATCAAGTGAAGGATCCATAGAGAAATGGGCATTTCTTTCACAGCATTACATTCTTCCCCCTCCTCTCTGTGCTCATGGATCACTGGTTAGCTTAGAAATACAGCTGGCACAAAAGCAGCAGCTGACATGTGGAGCTTAATGGTAATAATGGCCATTTTTAAGCCCAATCAATCACATTTAGTGGACATCTCCATTTTTCGCTCATGAAAAGGTATAAATAATAATAATGATAATAAAAAAAGAAACAGAGGAAGAAAATGTGGTTGTTGGGGGGAAAAAAAACACCTCGGTAAATATTTTAACTGCTTATTAAGATCTGGAGCACACCACAAAAGGAGCATCTGTGCTCCACAGAACAGAGTGAAAAGAAGGACCCAGATGGTTCTTAGAACTAAACTGTGAAAACTGATCCATGAACTGGGCAAAGTAAAGCCCATTTATTTAACTATTTATTTATTGTGCACGTGTCTGTGCCTGTCTGAGTGCATAGAGGTGGATGTGTATGGCTTCAATTGTTTTCATACATCCTAGGACAGTCTGTGTGCTTGTGATTGTGCAAATTGATGTGCAGCAGTAACGTCTCAAAAGTCCTGAGAGGACAGAATTCTTTGGACAGCCTATAAAATGAGCAATGAATACCTCAGTTTGTTTATCTTTGCAAGGTTCAGATATTTCAATGTGTCTTCGCCTCTTCTTTTATGAGGCTCTGCGAGTTGTGGTGTGATTCTCAGACACGCAACACGAAGGGCAAAGAGAGGGGGTGAGTCAGGTTGTCCGTGCACAACAGTGCACTTTTTAAATGACTAGCTCCATGGCCATTTTCCTACCACAAGGAGAAGAAATGTAAGACAAAACACCAAAGAAAGTATCTGAATCAGTCCCAAGTGATGGGGATGACCAGCTGAAAGTTTAAACTACAGCAACTTTGACTCTGTCCTTCAGAATAATTAAGGTAAATGTAATACGAGAGAGCAGAGAACATAGCTTTTCACAAGATAATATGGAAAATTTTACAGCTTTCATCCCTTCCTAATCTTCTCTGCTCTTTTATCTTGTTGGCTTTTTATTGGCTGTGCAGCTCCTGGGAACTTTACCCTAATAAAAAACAATCCTGTGGAATTTTCCACAGAATTTATGAAGTATGCAAAAAAGATGGGGATGTACTTCGCTGAACCCTCCACATCTTTGTCTGGACTTTTGATTGACATTTTGATAAGAGTAAAGTAAAAAGTTAAGATAATAGAGTTTGCTGATAATTAGACAGAAGCAAATTTTTGCTGGGAGCATCAGAGTGACTTAGATTGGGGGTAGTTAAGTTTAAAACTTTAAAGGTGTAGTTTTTAGTTTATCAGTAGTTTGACTGGTATTCTATTGAACTGCATAATTGAGCACAGTTCTGTGTTTGGTAAGATAATAAACTTGCAGCAGAAAATATCAACATTGGATGGTAAACTAGAGCAAAATGTAGAGCATATACGCTAAAATCCTCATAGGTCTACTGTTAAAGCAAAGCTGTCTGTCACTTTGTCACAAAAAAAGAAGATGATAAACAGCATGGGTTAAAATGATTAATGCCATTTCTACTTTATTTAATGTAGTTCTGGGGAGGTCACACTCAAATCTTTGTCTGGATAATGTATTACATTTCATCTGCAAAAGCTCTGTTCATTTTCAAAATCAAACTCATAAAAGCATCATATAAGCAATAACCAGAGAGAGGCCTCGTAGAAATTTACATATTAATCCAATGTTAAAAATCCTCCCCCATTAAAACTTTTACTGCCTAAAATAAAACGGAAAATGCTTCATGACAAAATGAATCTGTCCCCTGCCAAGACATTTCTATAAGCTTTAATTCACAGTGTCCCCAATATGGTGAGCTGAAGTGCATTACAGCACCTTAGCTGTAGAGAAGAACGATTCCCAGACCTCTGTACACCAACAGTCACTCTGTATAACAGTGCTGGCTATCATTACCAGGAGGCAGGGGAGCTATCTCCCACTGGAGATAGGGTCACTTCAGCTTCCTCAACATTAGTTACAAATCAGGAAAAGAGACGCACTGGAATTAGCCTGGAAGATAAAGGCATAACACACTGCTCTTTAAGGGGGTATTCCCAAGATATAGTTTGTTTTATCACTTGCATTAGCATTGCTGCACTTAACAAACACAGAAACGTGCTATGGCAGTTTGGTGACTTCAAGACTGAGTAAAAAAAATACCACAAAGTGGACATCTGACTAATGACGTCTACACATTTTGGAGCCAATCAAAACTGTAGATCGTTTAGCAACATCGATCCAAAGAGATTTTTTTGGGAAGTATGTCTAAAACAAACAAAAAAAACCCTCTCTCCCTTACAGGTGAGGTTGATGGTAGGATGACAGTAAAAAGAAAAAAACAAAAAAAACAAAACAAGAAATAAGCCTCTGTGATAAATGTCAGTCATGGAAACAAACATTTTATGAGTGAAATATCTGAACAACTAAATTAAAAAGCTGCAAATTGACTTAGAAGAAGAGAAACAATGCAGAAGCCATTCTCTTTTATCCAGAGCTTTCCACAAACATCTGGAGCACTATCTGGGAAAAAAGTTCCCGGTCAGCAAAATTCCAGGTTTAGATTTATAAATTTCATTCAGGGAAGTTTGTTTTATACACAGAGCTGACAGCTTTGTACTTTTTGGTAAAGGCTTTTTGTTTTAAACATATTTTTCAACCTTGCTTGACATAGTTTTCTTCTTCTTCTTCTTTTTTTTTTTTTTTAAACAAAGGATTCAAACTGTATTGTCAATTGTGTTATGACTGTGCTGTGGAAAGGTGAGTTTAACTTCTAATCACGCTAAAATAATTTTACCAATAAGCATGAACTGATGAGATGCTAACTAAACCTTCAAGGATGGTAACATTTTTGAACACACCCCTAAATAAGACAGATGAGAGGAAGCCACTTTTGATTAGATTTCAAATATCCTTCCATATGTCAAGTGAGAACTGAGAAACATGCAGTCTCACATCTTTCTTTCAGGGGTAGTAGGATGATTGAGGAAGCCTTAAGTTCACACATGGCTGAATCAAAGCATCTACACAATGCCAAACAAAAATGTGCTTCGACTATTAGATTTGTTTGGTGTTAACTGGTTAGCTGGGGATAACCAGCAGAGCAGAGGAATATTGACTGTGGGTCAGAGACCCTGGCCTGAGAGCAGAAGTGCGACGCCCACCTGGGGTTGAAATGGTCAGACCCCATGTGCCTCTGTGCTGTGTAAATAATCCAATTATAGCTGCTCAGCATCAGATTGATGTGAAACTGATTCATTCATCATGTGAGCTGACAGGCGGGGCTCAGCGGCTGAGTCCTGCTCCTTCCTAGCTTGCCTTTTCTTTTTCCTCTCCTCAAACACACGCACAATGTTTCTGACATGTCATGAAGAGAGCAAGAGTGGCCCATCTGCTGCTCCCGCTAAACACTGACAGTCTGACCAAAAAGATTTGAGAAAGACTACTGCTAGAGGTCAGACATGAAGATTGGTGATTTATCTCAGATATGTTAGCTAAATAAGCTTATGATTCCCTATTCTCTTAACTAGTGCAGCAATCATAAAGACTTTTCTTAAATGTATCAAAACCCTCAATCTCAAACCTCTGAATCTGTCGCGTCTAGAACTTGTGCAAAATTAACTCCCAAATTAATACCAACCAAGAGTTGGAGATAGAACTAAAGGAAACGAATGCAACCAAGCGAAATGCTCAAGCATACCATCATTCATATCTAAAAATAATGCATCACACACTTCTTGCATACTTTCAAGAATGCCTAAGGTGTTTTTGGAGGTAGGGAGGTTGACTGCTGTGCTAAACTGTCAGAGTTTGAGACCAATATCTTTATTTACAACGCACAGCTCAACCTCTTTGTTGGGTATACCAGGTTAAAGAGTTGAGAAGATCCAGTTCAATAGAGCTAATAGACTTATGTCTATATAATATATGTTTAGTGTGAAGAAGCAGCGTGACTGCTTTTTTGTGTTCTGCTTTCAGGGTTGTGACTTCACTTCCTTAGAAACCTGTTCAGCTTAACTCCCTTTAGCTGCACAGAGCTTTCTTGAAATCTTGAAAATGGTGGATGTTACTCCACTTCAAGCATTTG
Organism: Thalassoma bifasciatum; assembly: GCA_008086565.1. Lineage (NCBI taxonomy): Eukaryota > Metazoa > Chordata > Actinopteri > Labriformes > Labridae > Thalassoma > Thalassoma bifasciatum. The sequence continues at coordinate 254,277 of RPOG01000246.1, read as the reverse complement.
GCTTGAACAATTAAAACATGTGAGACAATTGTACAGTTCCAGAGTTTCTGAATGGTAATCTTTGCACAAGATTCTGCACTTATCTGTAAAACAATTTTCACATTGTAAACTGATGTTTTCTATGAACTTACTGTTGTGAACTGGCATGTTATCATACATGGCTTTTAATGACGTGTGCTACTGCCCTCCTTGCCAGGTCACCCTTGTCAAAGTGATTCTGATATTAACGGATTATTTACCTGGTTCAATAAAGGTTTGGGAAAAAAAAGACTGAATCAATCTTGATGACCCAAGGGCAACAACTTTTATAATTTGTATAATTGGTTGGTGAGTATTAATGTGCAAACTGCAATGTTAGGAAATTATTCTTTAGGGAGTCTGTCTGCAAGACACTTCGGCCAAAAGCACGGTGGATATTCTGAACCACATGACACATTGGTATCAGATTTGATGAAGGTGATTTGAAACCACTTCTTTGGGACTTATCCCTTTGTCATTGTTTTGAAAATACCAGAGACTCTAATTGACCTAAAATTGACCAATGCTATTGAGGATATGCAGCCATCTCTAAAAGCTTCTAATTTTTTATTTTATTTTATTTTTTTGCAGTTGAACAACTGAAAATACTGGAACTCTAGGAATTCATCATATAACGTGTTGTGCAGAAAAATTTTAAGTCTGGTTTAGATATTTCTGGACTTTTTGACATCTTTCATTAATTTTCGTTAATCTACCCCTTTGGAGATGGTTGGTTTGTGTGTTTCATATTTAGCATACGTAAAACTGGGCCTGGTTAGCCCTCTGTGATAAAGTCAACCCTTACTAAAAGCAATCACCATCTAACTTTTTTGTGTTTTCAGCTGTGGCTTTTCAAACAGATGTGATGTCACTGAGGCATAGTACCCCAATTTGATTTGAGCACCCTGCAACAAAAGGGATACTGATATACATAATTGTAATGAAGTTTGACAACAAAGTCAAATAGAATATCCTGCATTAATCAAGATCTAGTTTCCCGCGTCCATTGGGGATTCAGTAGGACAAACTGCAGGTCTGTTGGGGGGCATCACCAAGCCCAACAGGGCAGGCCAAAAGGAAATGTTTGGTTTGCGACACTGTTTTCCACAGAGGGACTTCTGCATTACATTCAAGCCCCTGACACATACATACAACAGTATCTGCTGAGGGACTGGAGCGTGTAATGAGAGCCAAAATAAAGAGGCACTTAAAGTGTGGCCCCAGCACCCACAAAGGCTTCCTCAGTGTGCTGTATAATAAGACCTAACTGTGTAACCCCTAAACCCCAGCCCACCCCCACATCTGTGTTATTAATGTAACAGTGCCATGCATGGCCTCACACTGTCAAGCACACATTTGGCCCCACCCATCCTTAACACTAGATAAACTGCTCTGAAAAAATTCCACAAAGGCACTCTAACCATTCTCCCTGACGATGACACCTGTTTTCATTTCCCACAAAAGAACACCAGGGACATTAAAATGTATCTCTGCCATACCACAAGCCACACACTATTGTCCAGTGGTTGTTAGAGTGCTAAACTGCCTCTTTTTATTGTTTGTCATTTTTCTGGAGCTGACCTGGACCTCATGGTCCTGTAAATCATGTCACTTAAAGTGCCAATGAAAACACTGGCCAGTGTTTAAGCTTGATTGGTGCAGTGGAGCAGGAAAAAAGGGAACAACGAAAGAGAAACCTGTGGATTCTCTGAGATATCTCTCCCCAATGCTACAAGGGCCATTAACTGCCTATCAAGGGCCCAACATGCTCCCCTTGCTGATCTGCTATCAGAGTTATAGGGAGACAATCACATGCAACTATTAAATCAAATATTTCAGTCCCAGGATGAATGCGTCATTATCTTAGCTGTCAAATATGATCATAATTATGTTAAAAATATTCTGTCTTAATTTGATTGACCAGAACTAAATCAAGCAAAAGGATCATGGACAAGTCAAAATTGTGTCACTGTTTTCTCTATTTGTCTGACTGCAGGTGGACCTTGACTTTGTCTGTTGGACAAGCACTATTGTGTCCATCAGCTGGTCTGTATGGTACAAAAGCTCTCATCAATCGTATTTGCCATTCTCAGGACCGAGGAGAGGGAAAAAAATCAGTCCAATCCTGTGTGTTGCATTTGTATAATTACCATGTTTATTGGATTTTTATTTTCAAAGTAACAAAGGGACCATCTGCCTACAGCAGCTCCTCAGTCCAGCCCCCTGATCAGCTGTGAAACAAACAGGAGAACAAATCAAAGCTCTCTGACTCCCCCCATCAAGACTAAGATTCACCTCCATCTTCTAGCACAGCTCCAAAACACAACTATTTCTGCATCAGAAAATGTATCCTTTTGTGCACAAATTATTGAGTTCAGGGTTCGAAATGAGCCCTTTCTCTTGGCCCACTGTGATCATGAAGTTAAAGGTAAATGTGCTATTTCTTTAAACCTTTTTTCTTATCTATTTTCCTATTTTGCATTGCTATTTGTGCACCTCAAGTGTTTTGTGATCTTTGTAGCAACAAAAAATTAAAACATCCATAACAGGACTGGATCAGACCCAGAAAACAATTTCTCTGTAATACAAAAGTACAAAACAATTTTTCAAAATACTTACTTTTTGTCCATGACAATAGATGGATAAAAGACCATCTTGGCTTCAGAAAGAAAATCTCTCACTTGGCACAAATATAGCTTTGGGTGAGTGAAGAATGATGGCAGAGTTTTCGGATGCATTGTTTACTCAGGCAGTGGGCACCTTATCAGTTGTTCCATTACCTCACATGCAATGATGTGGATAACAGTATTTTGACACTCATCTCAGCTTGGGTCTGCCTGGAAGAACCCATTGGACAAGGAACACAAAAGCAATGATAAGAGCACTTCAAAGTTTGCCCTGAAAGTGTCAGGAAACAAAGGTCAAATTGGAGTCATTCAACGTATTTGTTTTAACTCATTCAGCGTGTTGGATGGATTCAGTGTACTTGAGCATTTGCGCTGTCACCAGATGTGGTACTAAGATGATAAATAAACATGTACCTGGGATTATTTTGTTAAATCACTCAAAATTGTTCATATTGAAAATGTTATCAATGACAGTTAAATATGACATCTTGATGTATTTATTCAGAAGTGGTTGTCAACATGTCAGGCATTAAGCACAACATGCAGTTCCAGAGCATTAATGCCACTTCCCTCATCCCAACTGGCTCATCTGTGTCACTGGGAAGCCCCTTGACACAGCGAGGTGAGAGGCCTGTTAAAAGACGCTCCGCAGGGAATGAGGAGTGGAGAGACTGCCGCTCTCCCTCTCTCAGTGGGATCGTATTTCTAAGGGTTATCAAGCGGCTCATTTAAATGAGGGCTGGTCACAGCAGGAACCAGCTGAACAAAGTTACTATTACCAGCGCCTCTCCTGTGCTGCTCTCACTCGGCCCTAATTGGGTTTGACTGCATTTGTTTAAATCCACAGTGGAAGAAAGAGAAAGGAGGGTGGAGGGGTTGCAGTGAAACTGAAGTGTGTCAGTTTGTCCAGACACGGTGGCACTTAAGAAAAAAGGGGCTACCACTCCCTGGGCTTATTAAACAAAGGTTGAGGGGGGGTGATGCTTGGTGGGTCAGAGAACAGGCCTCGTCAGTCAGTGACTGGAACAAGCCTTTCGTGGTCTCCGCTACAACATGCACAATCACCTCTGGTGGTCCCAGCTCATTTCCTCAGCCAGCGGGAGCACTGACACACTGTGTACGCTGGTGCATGGACACCCACATAGGTTGTAACACATGAGCATGTACACAAACACGTCTAATCCATAACCACTCCCACAGTTACCAAGTTGTTCATCGCTGAGCTTCAAGGTAACATGTGGTTGCCCTGCAGCTCTTGCGACAGGAAGACTTTGATTTAAAGTAGAACAATATTTGACAGCAGTCAAGAGAAAGTTAAAGGGCATTAAAAGCTCAATATGTTTGAATCAGCAGCTTTTCCCTCCCCCAAGGACAGCACTGACCCTTTCACATGTACTAAAACTTAGAATCCACAATTCTCCACAGCTATCCTCTGTGACATACTGCAAAGTCAGATGATGCTGACCATCAACCAATAGCAGCATTAGCTAACCGGGGACAAAGCCGATCAAATGCTGTTTAAATGTCAGCCATCCGTAGTTCCCGGTTCACATAAACAAAGATAGATGATAACTCTAATGGTCCGCTACTTTTTTCGAGCATGTTTTTTCCCCTCGACCACACTTTGCCTCGCATCACGCTAAAGAGGGATTCCTTGTAAATTTTATTGCAGCAGTGTCAAAAAGACTCCCATCGAAGAAGCAGTAAATATTCTAACAACGTCTAGATGCAAGGCCATTCCTGCTGGCTCCAGGCACTGAATTAGGCCGGCCTGTTTCTAGTTAGACAGTCATTAAAGAGATCTTACAGCCACAGCAAATGGTTTCCTGTCCTGAGTGCTTAACTCCTGTAGTAGGAAATGTCCTAGGCCGTAAAGGGTGAACCAAACTTCCTGAACATTTTTTAAAGTTACCACAGAGGGCATGTGGCGTGTTCCGACCATTCGATGTGGCCAATCAAACGGGACCCTGCTTGACCCTTACATGGCACTGACCGTTTAAACAGGTGGTGTCCATTTATTGGACCAGCATTCTGTTTAATATGGGAATGACAGGCTTATTCACTCGCCGGGGTAATACTCAACCTGGTATGAAAAGAATAACACTGAGAAAGAGGACGAATAAACAGTGGAGGCTACATTGCTGAGAAAAAAATCATTCATCAAAGCCAGGATGGACTTTTTTAAGGGCTTTCTCTTCTGGTTAGCTGTGTAGAGGACTGAAAAAAACTGCACCAAACTAAATGCTAATTAAAACACTTCAACTGTCAGCATGAAATAATACTTTCTATCTATTATCTGTCTAATATCTATTCTGTCTCTGAGGACACATGCTGTATATTTGTAAGTATGAGAGCTAAGTTTCACAGACAAATCTACCACTCCATCTCTACCTCCTTCATAGAGGACAGTTTGCAGGCAGTATGAGCTCTCCCCAGACAGTAAAGGTGCTGAGACCTGAGAGGCAAAACACCTGCTGACTCCATTTTACAGGTGACTCTACCTTTCTTTGAGCTTTAAAAAAAATAAAATGAAACCAGGTTTTTTTTCTTTTCCTACCGCTCACTGTCTGGCCTTTGACTAGAACAAAACCTGGCCTGGCAGGCAGCATGCATCATCTATTAGTCATGTGGAAACACATCCGCATTCACATTCAGCTTAGCCGGATGTATACTGCAGCACAAAGGCGGAGTTTATGGCGCTGTGTTTTGTCTGGCCATGCATATGTCTCCAAGCCTGGGGTACAGACTAGAACAAATAGTGAAAATATGATATTACAGCGTCAGGGGAATGGGTGACTAATACCCCAGAAGACAAGTACTTACATGAGTGTTATGAATCAATGCACTCAAGAGTCGATAAAAGTACTGTAAATGTCAAGTTAATAGCTGGCTGCTATGGACATATGAGTTTTAAAAGGAAAAGATGAACAATGCCTGCATTGTAAAAGAGGTGGGGTTGTCGGCAGGTCAGATTCTTTCAGTCCATTAAGAATCGCTGTGTTTGAGACTGCAGAGATATGAATGTACAAGTTACTTAAGAGAGACCAAGGGTGTAAAGTGCGTGGTGATTGTCATTTCCTAAACAGAGGCTTGGAAGAAATAGCTAATACACAACAAGTTTAATCAAGCAATATAAAAATGCTTAAAGCTCAACCAAAAAAAACTAATGTACCTGAAAAAATATAGGACATTAAAGAAGTGTACTCGCAACTTACATGAGGGGCATTAAATGCAGACAGACATCAATTCAAACAAAACAAACTCAAAGGCATAATGCTGCTCTGTTTGTGGCATTATGTCAATAGAGGCAGATATGTAAGTCCGGAGGATTGCATTGGTAATGATGTTGTCCAGTCATTAATCACTAGCTGGAGAGAAAACAGAGAGTTCACTCATGGCTGAATGGTCCTGGCCCTGGGACGGAGATTAGAGGCCTAATGAAAGCAAAACAAAGCTGGACATGTGAAATTTATTGGCACATTTATAAAAGCAGCCCCAGAAGGACACTGCCACCAATAATCATTTCAGAATCCCAGTCAAGTGCCGTTTCCTCAGCCAGCCGCAATCTGGAGAGGGGATATTTGTGGAGTGGCTGAACAAACACAGATTTGCTGGTATCTCCATCTTTCCCAGCAGCTGGGAAGGCAGGTCGTTGGTGTACCGACTGACGCCCCTCCTCGCTGCAGTTGACTTCTGGGAACAACACTGTGTCCTCCTGGCTCCTCCTATGACCCAGTAGGCTGGAATATGTTGCAGCAAACTGTCTGCAACCTTTCAGCTCCAAACCCAAAGACAGACACTTGCAAAGAGGACAATCTACAGCTTATGGTCCAACCCATGCATTTTTATTTTCCTGCTGAACTTGTTAAAGTTTTCCACTTGTCAAATGCATGTTTCTTTAGGTACAATAATTTTTCCAAGTATTAGAATTCATAATCATTCCTTCTAAGTTAATTTCTTTAAGCAACAATGCTATTTTTAAGTTTACCATTTTCAAAAAACTATGTAATCATACTCTGAATGATTTATTAATTCACATTGGTGAGAGTAATATATAACTACAAATTCTCACGATAAGTAAATTGGAGGTGCAACAAGTAATGACTGGCATAATTTGTGTTTTGTTTTTGTTTTTTCAAAGACACTATAACTTCTTTTATCCATTGCCAAATTATGATGTTTTGCCCCAGGAAGGACATGAATCAAGTTAGAAATGAAGATATTTAGCCTAATGGCATGCTGCTAAATGTGTACCACATGCAGCAGAGGAAATGGCACTTAAAATGGCCATTGTTCTAATTCAGAGCCAATCTGGAGATAATGACACCAACATCAATAGCAGACAGTCGATTCACGGATAACATCTTTTTTTTCTCTTTTAGTTGAGCTGTTATCATCAGCCCTGGGATTGACCATTTTGACTTTGAGGATTATGACCTCTTTTATTTGAGAATAATCTTAAGATCTTGAAGATGTTCCTAAAAAGCTGTATAACTAACTGATGCTTGAAAGCTCAGAATGCAGCCTGGTACTAACAGGTGAGTGTGCCATACATACGTATACTTCTAATTTAGCAGAAACATGGTGTACTCTCACGACAGTATGTCAAACAAAAGAAAAATAAATGGAAATACACACACTCAGAGTCAAATCAAAATACTGCAAACATGTGCATCTAATATGCATCTAAGTCAGGATTAAACCAGAACATTTTGGACCAATATCCAGGTTTTAACTTTCAGTCCGTGACATACCATGTTGATCCCCGTGTGCTTTGTCCTCCTCTTTAGTTGATGGTCAGTTGCTCTGCCTGTCTTTGTTTCACTCTGTGCACTGAGTCATTCTCCATGGTAACCACTAATTAGGGATGATTCCTACATGTGCCCTTTGCCCTTGTAAATTTGACTTTTTTCATCCTGTTCTCCTGTTGATGTAACACTACACCACCTCTCTGAGCGCACTTTAAATTATTCACCTCTCTAAAATGGGCCTCTGGGTGCAGGAGGCTAGACTGACCTCTAACCTACACAGGGCAGAAATCTATATTTTCCTATTTGTGGAATTCCAGACATGTAAGAGAGGGTGAGGTTGAACTGAATGGGAACTAAAAACCTCCCCATGTGTTCATGTAAAACACACAAGTGAAGGAGAAGTGTGATTCTTATATTTTTAAAAAGAGTGCAGAAAAAAAAACCATCCAAATTTCAAGAATGCCATGGTGGAAAGAGTAATGGCGATGACTTAAGGGGTTTGAGGATCTAACAACTCCGTCATCTGCATAAATTTATCCTTGAACAAAGTGGAAAGTTGGAAGGCAACTGAGTAAATTGAAAGAGCTGATGTGAACAGCTAGCAAAAATGTAAATCAGGGAATAAAAAATGTTTTTGCTACCAAGCCAAGCCAAAGTTATCCTGTGACATTCTAGACCAGCTTTGATCAACATGTCTGAGTGTTTCATGGTTAAAAACAATGCATGACTTAGTTTTATTTGACAGCACTATCAAAAAATAAATAAGATAAATTAGTAAAACCTCAAGTGTTGTCTGTTCATTTTTTGGTTAATGAATAAAAAAGGTCAAACTGTAACATATTTCAATAACATTTACAATAAAAGTGAGGCCAAAGATGGACAGTGAATATGTTTTGTGTACTTTGCTCTCTGATCACGAACTTCCAAAATGCTTGAGTTTTAAAAAGCAATACAAAATGTTCCCCATGATTACCTCAGAGTGCTTGAAAGCTGAAACTGTGAAACTTTTGTGCCAGTCTGACCATTAGAGGTTGAAACGTTTCTAAGTACAAATTAATGCTGACACTGCGGAAAAAAGTAACCAAGTCACTACAGTCATCAGATCGCTGAAAATGTTTCTTCTTGGACTAAAATGAAAGTCCAACAACTGTCGAATAAAGTAACCTACATACCAGCATGCTCATTGCATTTGTGTTGCTTGAGGATGCAGAAGCTTAGAAGTGCAGCAGGGAGTCACCGCTGACACAGAGACACTTCAACCAACAGCCTCTAATCCCCTTTGAACCGGTACAGGCACCGACATGGGACCATATGTTTGGGAGAGCCCAAGCACTCTCCTGCACTTATTTTAGGGAGCGAGAGAGATGAAAACATTTTGATTCCCTTTGCGAATGGATAAGCCAAAAACTCATCCAGCTAAGATAGTTGAGACATCTCCAAGGAAAAAAAAAAAGGCAGCAAACACTTACACTCATAGTGCAATCAGCCCGCTGTCCCTGGATGAGCAGGGGAAAAGTAAATTACATAAAACAGACATATGTCATTCTGATTCCACTCAAATTGTGGATTACTTCTTTGATTAATCACTCTTTAATCCCAGTGCTGAATTTATATGTGCCTCATCAGAGAAATAAGCCTATTCCTCTTTAGCAAAGGGCCATGATTATTTCTTTATTTTCCCTGAGCTATTCTTCATCGCCTGAGGATTGCAACTCAATTATCTTTGTGTCAGACGATTATCTCCAGTTTTAATTTAATCTTCATTATGCCCTGGCCATATTTCAATTAAGCATGCTATCAAGCTTTCACATGTACTGTACTTCAACCTGTAATTTTTCAGTTAATATTGTGCTAAGAGCTGCTGTTGAGGGTAACAGATGTCATAATTATGCACTTACTGCACATATTTCACACTTGTCAGGGCTGGCTGTATGGCAATATGCTTTGGTTGTGATCTATAATACTGCCACAATCTGCTCGGCTCTCTGCTTAATTGTGACACTCAGAGCAAGTGTGGGCAGCTGGGTTAAAGAGGTTCAAGCATTACTAGATTACTCAACATACTCATTGTATTTTATTGCTCTAACAACCACGCGTCCACTTCTCGTTTGTGTAACTACATAAATTAACAATCAGGGATTTGTGTTGGTCATTATGTCACGGACAAGACACACATTTAGAAAGGAATAGGTTTGACTGTAACCTTGTTGTTTTCAGTGATTCATTGTCATGTCCACTGAGCTTAAGTTCATGAATTAAAAAACGGAACATACTGTGCCTGATATGTTCAAGCAATGAGGGGAAGTTTTAGTGAAAAGCTTACTGGATGTTATGCTGGATTAGTCAAGGTTGTGAGCTATTTTTTTAGACTTTACCAAAGGGATTGGTAAATTAACAGATCAGTGGTGTGCAGGCTAATGCCTACTATGGCTAAAATGCTGGCCTTTTACAATTTATTCAATCAGGGTGAAGATCCATTAAGATGGTTTTTAGTCGAACTGTAAAGACATCTTGCAAAGCACAGTCCCATCACTTTGCAGGATGACACAATCATTTTGTTTCTGGACCTTTTAGTATTTTTGTATCATTTACCTTGAATGCACATTTTACAAAGCCACTTCTGCATTCTGCCTGCAAATGCAATGTTGAGAATAAAAACTAAAAAGAAAAAATGAGATAAGGTTATTTAGCTTCTTTTAAGACTTTCAATTTTTACCCATGTCCCTCTATTCCAGTAAGTGTATTTTTAAAGAACATCAAGGACACAGTATTAACTTATAAACATTTACTATCTTCCTACGATAAGATTATTGGTGTAATTTTTCAGTTTGTTTGTGTAAAAAATATCTTATTATTGTTCCTTGAACTGATTCCAAGTCCCTCTCCTCAAGGTCTCTTTCTCTTAAACAAACAACATTCACCAAAGTTCCTTCATGGTATTATTTATAATAAACAACTATCACAATGGTCAGATGTGGAGTAACTCTTATCTACTCATAAGATAAATCATTTTTCATATCAATACTGAGGCAAAACAACCAGATGACACATCAAAGAAACAGTTGTTACACAACTACAATAATGTCTTGTTGACTTGTAGATCTGTTATTCGGAGATGGATTATAGACAAAATCAGCTTTTTGTGCACTTGATCTCCTCACAGATTATCCATGTATTTTCCTCCAAAGGATAAGAAAGCCTAATCCCTCAATAACACTGCTGCACTGTAATACTGTATGAATCACTGTCACACACAGCCCTGTACAAAGTAGCCATAAGAAAAAACTGAATAGAAGAGGAAGTTTTTACCTCTTTCCTTCACTTCACAAACTCGCTACATCTTATGGAAATGTTGCCCTACTCCAAACTCCACAGCAAAGTTGAACTATCAGGTCTTAAGTTGCAATCAAGAAAAGCCAGCCAAGTATGTCTCCACATCTAACCCAGCATGATAATGCACTAACTCTGTTGCCAGTTCAATGGATCCAGACACTGGCTGCCTCAGTTTCCTCCTGCTAAGAAGGGAGAATAGATTACCAATAGCTCAGGCAGGGAGGCAAACAAACATACAAATAAGCTGCACTCAGTTGGAGAACGCCTGGCAATTAAAGTAAAATGCCTGTGATGCCCACCAGATAGGAAATGTGTGGGACATGAACCAAATGTGCAGAGCAGACCCGCCAAGTGGCCCACATTGAGCGGAAGAGCTGCAGGGCAGGCTGTCAGACATGTAGGGAGAATTATGCAAGAAGGAAACTTCAAATCTTGAATGAGTTAACAAAGGATGTGGCAATGTCTTAATGAAATTATTATATAAAAACATATTATCAGATTAATCTTTGGATAATAGCTGGATGGAGTATTAGTCATGCTCTATCAAAAGTAAAGTAAGATGCTTATGTTTCTTCTTGGCTGAAACACCATCTGACTGATACCCTGAAACAAAGTTCAACTGATAATGAATGCTGTGTGATGCTGAAGCTAAGTGTTTGAAGTTGAGATTGATAATCTGATCAATCTCAAAGGGATATCCTGGCGACTAATTTTTGAGAATGGACAGTAATATGAATAATATGCGCAAGAGGCCCAGGGCCATTGGCTGCTCTGCTCTAACATTGTGTGCCGGGAAACAGTGAACTGATATGAACACACATGCAGGTGTGTGGAAAAGAAAAGTAGAGCCTTTTTGTTTTTGTCAGAATCTACCATAGTTTGGGTGAGTTCTCAGACTTTCAGACTTTTGTATTTCTGAGTACTTTGTTTGCAGGCATTTGTCTCTGTGTGTGTCCGTGCCTTCGCTAATGTACACAAACAACTGTATTTGTATTCCCAGATGGAGAGGTGCACTAGAGGAGTGGATGAGAAGAGGGGGGGAAGCAAGGAGCAGAGGCAATCAGGGGTTATTGTTACTGACAGGGCTGCACCTTGATGGGCTAGGCGCTGCATTGTTTGTCACCTAACCAACCTCAATCAATCAATCATCTCCCTCAGCCTGCATCCCCGATCAATCAGCTCAACGCTACGCCCACAGAGGGTCTTCCTGTGCCCCGCTACCTGGCTTAGGTTTCACCGGCCAATCAAGTGTCACTGCACCAAGTAAGACCCATATCAGAGCACTCAGGACACAACTCAATATTCAAAGAGCTGCTGCTGAATTTTAATGTGCCCTTGCTTAAAGCTAATTGTGAGTAAACTTTTATATTCATGTAATTTTATTTCTCTCATGACACATGAACAGTGAAGAGCTGGTTAATTATAATAACTGATGTGTAGTGATCAGTATTACATTTGTTGAACCATGTTAATGTAATGTTTAATGCTTGCATGCTGTTTGCAAATTGGCTCAGGCTACTTCCTCTGTTGCATTCTACATGCTATTTTGGTGCATGTTTGCTGGTTTATTCCTAACACATGAACTGTAACTAGGGGGCACTTTTCAAACCAACATCTCTGGAAATTCCCAGAAAATGGCAGAAAGTCGGAGTCATGTGTGACAAACTCTGATATGTCCACTGAAAATGTTATCCATAGGAGGTGTACAAATTACATCTCAACATCACAGAAGAAAATTACTACCAATATTATAGATTTAATAAAAGGCACTTTTCTGAGGTGTTGATGCTACTGTGGTTGCTTTAATGGATAACAGCTGTCATGCATTGGATTATTTTAAGCAAAATTTGTGTCAGAATGTAGTAGCTGCCTTGTTATTTAACTGTATTTAAAACAACTGCAGAATAAAAGCTTTTTGCTATATTATAATACTTTACACTGTACTTAATAATACTTTTTATTATAATGTACTAACCTAGACCTGCTACAAAATGTATGTTTAAAAAAAAAAAAAAATATATATATATATATATATATATATATATATATATATATATATATATATATATATATATATATATGTGTGTGTGTGTTTTTCTTTTTAATTAATTATTTTTTTTTAAAAACTTGTCTAAAATGTTTCCTATGATTTCATCCATAATGGATGCAAATATATGAAATGAGCACCCCCAGCAGCTCTGTTTATTGATCCCCTTCATGTTGTGATGAGGGTGTGTTTCATCTGATGAGGGTTGTGTCCCTCCCTGAGCCCCAACTGGGGCTGATGTTTCTTTTTTCAGCACATTAGGTTGCAGCCTTAGGGGTGCTTTGACCAGTGGATCAATGGCTCTCGCGCTCTTGTCACCATTCATTTGGAGTGAGCGAGCGCTGGCTCCAGTCCTCGTCTGCCGCTGGCCCTCCTTTCACCTGGCCCCCTCTCTCTCTCCCTGAGCTCCCCTGACAGCTGGCTGCCACGACCGGCAGCAGACAGACGACAAGTCCTTGGGCTCCACAAATGCATGCACGCACTCCACAAACACACACACCTCTGCTGCGAGAGGCTGTGATACATCTGGATGCTGACGCCATGCACCCCCACTTTTTTTTCCTTTTACCCTTACTCACACTCCCCCTTTGACTGTTTCTCCACCTCCTTCTACCCCAGTCTGTCTCCGCCGCTCTCACTCTCTGTCTGGGCCGCCTCTTCTGGTCTCTGGAGTCAGGAAGGAGCGTCTTGTTGGAGGGGAACCAGCTGTGGGTCAGAGAGGCTCCAGTGCAGCTAACATCAGTGATGTTAGCTGCACTGGAGCGAGAGGCAAATCTATCCTGGATCAGTCTCTTGTTTGTCCAAACATGTTCTAAAAAAAGAAAGTTCAGTAAGAACAAAAAAAGGGGCTTCCTACTCCTGGAACTTAAAGCTAAAGCACATCTAACTGCTTTTACTGCAACATTAAAAACTGTTTATTATTCAGGAACAACAAGCACTTCTAAATATCCCCACTAGTTATTGTGCCCTTGTGCTACAGAACATATTGCACTGTATGTAAAAATGAACAAACATCGGCTGGGCGTCAGCCATCCACGAGGAGGCTTATTTTATCGCCTGTACTTTATTACAGTTTGCCATCTGCACGGAGGTATGTTAATAGCTAGCTGCGACTATTTACACATATGAAAAAGTACATCCATCTGCCATGTTCCGCCGATGTCGCATGAATCAGTCCCGCCTTCCCCGACGAACAACTGCTGTTTATTCACAAGGTGACAGGCAGCACCAAAGCCTGGTGACACCTGCACCTTACATCCTGCACGTCTGACATATGTGAATCCCGCACACAGACACACAGACACACTAAAACATCACACATCTCATCTTGCCATGTCGCACCCTCCCTACAACCATGTTTCTTGTGGTTAACGTTACAACACAGTATGTGTTGGCCCCCCTTGTCATTTGTGTTTGCCACTTCTTTTTGAGAGGATTCATATGGAGAGGCTCACGTGTCAAATGAGCAAGAACCTATCAATTCTAATCAGTCAAAAAGGGATTATGAGGCTAATTACTTATATAGTCATTTAGGTTAATGCCCTTGCCAGGACTTGGCTTAACGCTCTACCAGGTGACAAAGAGTGGCTGGGAATGCTAGGCCATTTGAGGCAACAGCAATATCCATAGCAATTATTATCTCACACAAATACTGTATACACATTCCTTATAAAGTGACAGAGAAATGCCCTGAGGAAAAACTAAAATGCTTTTAACAGTGGCAATAATCAAATAATATACGATTATGCATAACATGCTGTACTCTGCATCAAATAACAGCTTCTTTTTGGCGTACTTATATTGGATGAATTATAACAATCCATATAAACCTAATATCAGGGCGGAAACTGAAAAATAAATCTTCATTACGTTCACAGAAACATCGTCGGCTGCAGCGAGAACAAGCCAAGCATTACACCATAAGTGTGGGGTAAATCACCCTCTGTGAGAATGTATGGCACTGCATCAGTCAACAATAGCAATAATCTCACTAATCGCTGGTTTTTGCAGCAGCAGCAGCACCACAAACAGGAAGAGTTTTTTTCAGAGGTGATAGGCTGCTAAGCTGGCAAAAGACAATGAAGAGATGTGTGATGTTCTCCAAAAACCCTGATGACAATATTGTATCAGGTTAAAAAAAAAAAAGAAGAAAAAAACATTAACTTTTGGTACCTTTTGTTTGTAGGATGATAAATTATCTCTTTATTTTTGTGCTTTTCTGCTCATTTGGTTTTCACAACCAGCATAAAACTGTCATCAAGGAAGCATCTGTTACCCAGCATGAGAAATACATCATGTCAGGGCAGAAACCAGAGCCAGGTAGAGTACAGTGTGCTATGTCTGAGGTGAGAGAACATTAAGCATTAATCCCCACCTGACACTAATACTTGATGTATGATTGACCCTGAAGCAGGACACTGCACATTACAATCTGGGCCATATGGCAAGACATTAGCCCTTCAACCCTCCAGCAGGATAATCTCTCCACTCTGGCAATGCTTTTTCTTCACAGATTTCTTTGCACAATAATTGCATGACAGTATTAAAGTAGCGAGACAGATTTAGGAAGGCCTGCGTCACTGGACAGAGGAGGGGCATTGCTGTTTTTTCCAAGGAGGAAGTAAGGAAATTAAATCTGTGATCAAGGGAGACATGCACATCACAGTCACATTTACATAGGGATGAAGAATTTGTAAAAAATAATCTTATTGTGATTTTTTTTTCTCTATTCGCAATCACCATTTATTTTGAGATTATTTTTAGGTTCTCCATCCTATGTCCTGTAAAAAAAACAAGCAATAAATCAGACCACCAAATTAGATAAATAAAACTTATATCTCATTGGTGAAGTAACTGTTCACTCCTTTTCCGCCCCTTTGGGTCATTCTTTGCTACCTTCTGACTATTTTCCAAATTTACTCCCAATTTCCAGCCAATTTTTGCTGCTTTCTGGCCATTTTTGCCACCTTAAACTTGGTTTAATTGCTACTTCTTGCCATTTTTGCCACTTTTCACCACTTACCACTGTTGTTCTTGCAAAGGTTGTTTTCAACAATTTGGCTCTGTGCGAGGATTGGACATCTGCTGCATAAAAAAATTATATCCCGTATTCTAACAAGTATCAGGTTAAAGAAATATTGTACTGTCTGCGATCAGAATAATGCAGGAGGCTCATGTTTGAACAAAAAATTTTGCACCTTGTATTATCATAAAGAAGCAGAATCCCTTAAAATTTTGGAGCACAATGTTAGCTATAGAAATGTACTTTTTGGTATTTTATTTTTATTAACAAATGAATAGGTTCAATTTAATGCCAGATTGAGATGGCTGACAAAACAAGTCTGTACTTAAGGTATAAGCATTAGCTGATGATCCCCTGGCAGCTCTTCAAGGCAAAAAAACACAAACAACACTGATCCAAACACTTTCAACCTCTTTCACAACACTTCCCGATCTGACCCTGCAACACACTGATAAAAACTATCATCAACACAGTTATCCCCCAAAACAACATACAGTGCCACTGATCCATAGCAGCAACATGTACACCACCAAGACATGCACACCCTCGCCACCAACATCAAACCCCCCCCCCGCCCCCCTGAAACGGTGGTTCTCCTGCAGTGGAGAGCAGCTGAAACCTCAGTCCTCTCCTCTGCAGCCTGAGCTGGTAATGAACAAATTCACTGCGCATTACTCTGGACTTGATCTCTAGCAAAATAGTGCTGGAACAAACAATTTGGTTTGTCAACACCTTTCTCTGGACTCCTCCATCAATGTCAGGGGTCCAAATTTAAACAGCAAAGTGCATTTGACTGCAGGACCCTGAGCTGATTAGACTTCCCAGCTCAGCGAATCGCTCTAGACAGGACGGCAGCTCTGATTGCTAACCCGGCTTGAAAATAGTCTCCACTGGCCCGGGATTAGCATGAATATTTTGATATAGATCGATAAGCAATCTCCACTCCATAAGAAATGCCAGCAGCCTTCATTTGGCTGATCAAAGGCACATCAGCCGTTGGGCGACAGCTGGCTATTGTTTTTCAGCCGTGGCTCTGTTGAGGGAGCGAATCCATGGGAGGGATCCACAAGCACGGCTCCCCTGCTCTTCCCACCTAATCGTGGAAACAATCACTGCTTCACAGGATCCCATCTCCCAGGGATGCACCCACTCAAATGAGGGAGGCAGTGGGCCCGACCGCTGGGGGACAGAGTTCATTACTGTTGTGGTCTCAAACCGCTTGGCCACCGGGTGCTGCTGACCTGGAAGTAAAGGCGGGGTCAGCAATCTATCTGTTTACCTTTTCTGCACCTAAACGTATTTCATTGGATTAGACACTAGAATGAACAAGGGGTCGAGGTTGATCACACTTTGCTTTTCCGACTAAGGCAGAGGGAGTCAGGGACATTTCTATGAGATCATTATTCATACACAAACAGGATTCAGTCTGAGGTAAAAGTTGACATGATTTGCTTTTATTTAAAAGGTTTTAATTATACTACCCTAACACCAATGTGCTCACCCATGAAAGACATGCTCAAATATACATATGTGTCTTGCATATCGTCAAACAGCAGGGGCGACTGGACTGATCACCTCATTCACAACACTAACCCCACTGATTTGCCAGACCCCATAAAAGGGTGCAGGTGTGACCCGAGCATTTAGCAGTTAACTATTGTGGAGTGAGACCACACGCCACTGACAGACCCGAGGCCCCCACACAGGACCAATATGAGTGGTGGAAAAAAAACAACAGAGGGGAAAACCGTGCACCAATTGTAAATTGCAGGTTTAATTCATTAGGAAGTGTCACTTTATTCCAGGGCAGCCTAAGCAGGCCGATTAAAAAGTGGTAATCAGGATTAATTAGGGGAACATATATGTGAGGATTAGCAGAGCTGTCCCTTCTAGCATGCATCTCTCTCTCTCTCTCTCTTTACTCCATGTTCTCCCATTACCCTCTCTCTCTCTTTCTGGGGACAATCAAACTCGACTGCCCTCTTTCCTGTATTCACTTTGTTGCTCGCTAGCTCTTCTCCTTTCACCAGTCTCTGTGCTGCTCTTCTTTTCTGTCTGTTCCACATGGATTTATGTACTGCAACTTCTGTCAACCTACCAACCTGTGACAAGTAATGAACCAGGTTTTGTGCAAATACCCTGAGTAGATCATTTGATCACACCTCATGATGTCGGCCCTGCAAGAAAAACAACAAAAAAACTATTAAATGTCACTGTTTCACTGTAAGACGCAATGATTTAAAGGGCTGCCTTAAGATCTTATGTCGGGTCAAATAATAAATTTTGGTGTTCGAACACCTACAGGAGTCACCTTGAGTAAAAATAATGTCTTGTGAAAAGTGTGTCTTGTTAGTTAATTTAACTTCTTCAGGTAGTTGTTTGAAATATTTGACCTGTTTCAACTCAATCAAAATTTTAAATTATGTTAACATTTGCTAATGTTTATTCAAAATATATTTCTAGTTAATTGAACTTTTTTGGTAATTTGTTTCAAATGACTAATCACGTTCTTTTTAAATGAACTCTTCAGTTTTGTAAACCCTGGAGCTCAGACAGCCAGTCTTACATGTAGAACTCACTCGCTCGCTCAGTGTGTGCTGCTAGCACAGACAGCCTGTGCCATTGCTGTCTGAAAGGTGCTATACCAACAAATAGTTTTATTATTGCACAACTTTGCTATTTACACCAGGGTCTTACATCTACTGTGTTCCTCCCTTACTCGTGGTGTAACAATTAGGTCACAATTCACTCAAAAGCTGTAGCTTCATTAAACAGCTGGGAGGAGCTAAGGTGATTGTCAAGCTGGCACTCATAACTGATTTATTTGGATGTATAATATCAATTTGAAATACATTTTGTTGTTGAGACAATGCCAGTTAATAATTAAATGTTATCACAACAACTTCAGTAATCGTTTGTCATCATGACAGAATGATATACAAGAATTAAAAATGTGTATATTACAGTGTAGATATGATCCATACTTATATTGAAGTATGTGTCTCCAAAGACTTGATCTTGAATAAAATCATGTCTGTT
The DNA here is from genome assembly GCA_008086565.1 of Thalassoma bifasciatum. Taxonomy (NCBI): domain Eukaryota; kingdom Metazoa; phylum Chordata; class Actinopteri; order Labriformes; family Labridae; genus Thalassoma; species Thalassoma bifasciatum. The sequence continues at coordinate 235,440 of RPOG01000246.1, read as the reverse complement.
CCCAATTTGATAGTGTTTCGGGCTTAACATATGAAAAGACAGCATTAAACACTGCTTTTGCATTAATTTCTACTGTATGACAAAGTGCAAAATTTTACCTTCTGTTTTATCAATTGGTGTCATTTTGCCTGACTGGAAACCATAAAAAGTACGGAGTATGACTCATAAATGACAATAAAGGCTGTTGTATCAGACTTTGTGACTTGGAAAGAAAGTTTTAAGGAAATTTTAATAGAAAACACTCTTCTTTTACTTTTAGCCAGAGTCTCTTAAATTGATACTTTAGTCATCATTTTACAGAATTAATTACCCATTTATTTATTCATTGATTCACCATATTCAGTAAAGCCATTTTACTAAAGCTACAACAGGATGGATGGCAATGGATACAGAACAGATGCATAATGGGAGACTTTTACACTAACAACCACTTGATGTCATCACAAATTTCAGTCAGGCCCCCTTCGGCCAGATTTATGACCAAAATCTTGCAAATGGCTGGTTTATCACACTGTTTATATTATTACTTCAACATGTTTCAGTTAACATAACCTTGAATCACTGCAGTTCAAGTGCGAGGATGGGCTGTTTTGCTTGCGGTGCAGCCCCGTCATTGATGTTAGCAGATGACGCATGCCCTGTTCCTTGGCACAGGCTCAGACCGAATCTTTCATCCTACTTGCCTCTTGAGTGCAGCTGGGGTGGCCCTTAACATTTCAGCCTGAGTATACATTCAACAATCAAGGTTTATTTTTTTTCTTCTTTTTTTTTTTTTTTACCTTGGATCAATGAGAAAATAATATGCACAGAGAGGAGCTGAGATTTTTAGTCAAATCTACAAGCAGTGGATAGGATTTGGTATTTGGTAACAATAGCTTGACTTTGTTTTTTAACACCGGAGTGGTGGACTACAGTCAAGGTCAAACTACATAGAATGCATCACAAGCTGCCTCACAGACTACTTCACATTCAAGCCGCTGCAAGGACTCAATGATCAGACCACACAGGATGACCACCCAAAGCAACAACAAACAGTCTAAAATGTCTCAGTGGATGACAAGCTGCTCTGTACAGGACTTGAACATCTGTAATGAAAATATAAATAACATTAATTTCATGCAACAGCTCATGGAACTAACTGCTAACCAAAGCTAGACCTGCAGAGAGATGCAGACAAGCACTAAACAAGTCAGGAAGTGTCTATTGGATGCAATCAGCAGGGATACATTATAAGCTGTTTAGATATTTCCTCCTTGCCCAATACTTACAAACACAGTTTACTTCACTGTGCAATTTAATGATTTCTGTGGATCTGAAAACAGGTTTGGGTGAAGCTGAGGACTTAAATAATAGCAGGAGTGGTATTGAACCTCTTCGGAGAAGATCAAATGCAGCTTTCATTAGTTTAGTACAGCGCCGGGGCTCATTGATGACTTGTCAGACAGTCTTCCCTTCAATACGCAGCGAGAGGCTCTAAAAATCATCCTTTTACTGAGCCCTCTCGGCTGTAAATTCAGCCCAGCTCAATACTGCTCCCCCCTCCTCCCCTAAACCTCCATTATTTCTTACCATGGATTAACCCATATGCTGCTGATCAAAAGGAGGCTTCTCTCTGTATCTGCCCAGGCCTGGACCTATCCATCCATTAGCCACTCATAATGGAATCTTCAACTTATTATTATGGAAAAATCCATTGTTTGTCCACAGGTACCATATTTAGTGGGAGAGCATGATCTTCCGGAGGATTAAGGAAATGCTTCAGGGGGTTTGCTGCTCTTCAGAGGGAAGAAGGAGAAGAAGGAGGAGGATGAGGAGGATGATGAGGAGAGGGGGTGATAGGGGTGGGAAAGGGGAGGGGTGAGATTGCCTCACAAAATCAAGGGTCTTATGCACCTTTTGTAGGGTGAGACTGTTTCCAATTAAGACAGCATGAGCCTCACAATATCACATTGTCACGCAGTAAACAGAGCTCTGCTTCCCACAGAAACAGGATTGCATCCTCCCTTTAGGGGCTAATGACTGTGTCACTGTCATATTTTCCTGCCTAGTCTCAGCAGCTTAATAAAGACATAACCTGAGCGAGCATCAGTGTGTGCTGATCTAGCAGGAGATACTGATCATATTTAGACTCTGTGTTCAGGAGTTGACCTGTGCCTGACTACCATTCTTACTCGTTCTCACTGCATTAGTCTGCCCTTGTGTTTGAAGTGTACTTACAGTAAATATGATACATTCACCAGGGCTAAAAGCTTTACATAAAACTGTCTTCAAAGGACATATTAACCCATCTTTGTTTACAAGAGACAAGACGGAGAAAAAGACAATTTGGCACAATGGTCGTAAAACTCAGTGCTCCTTGTCTCACTGGCATGCACACACACTCTACAGACATAACGCAGACGCACTGCTAAATCCCTCAGGACGGGAGAATTTAAGACAGAGTGTCACATTTCTATGTAATAAATAGCAGAGATTGATTTGACCTCCCAGTCAGGTCCTCCAGTTTACTTATACACAAGTTGGGAAAAATGGAAGCCCTCGCTCTCTGGGGATCTTTTGGGGGGAAATCAGATAGCTTGTTGTGAGTTTAAAGGCCACAAAGGTCCAGCGGGGTCAATATGGCCAGGCTATCAGGCAGCCGACTGCCTTACCAGCTCTTGCAGTGAGACGAGGAAAGCAAGCTCCAAACATCTCCAGCTGTTAGCTCTGGGTACAGACATGAGCAACTAGGAAAAGAAAAAGGTCAAAGGGTTTTTGTTACGGTTCTTCAGGGGCAACAGACTTTCTTTTGCATTATTCACATCCACCGACCATCCTCATATTCCAAATATAGACATTTTCTCACCACTTGTTTTAAAAGGCAGAAACTCTACATGATCAACGTTTAACCTTGTTTGTAAAAATGAACCTCCTGGAAGACAGGTAGAGGCAGTAAACATTCTGTAAATTTGCTCAAAGCCTGTCTTTAACTCAACATCTTTCGAGCTGCCCTGAGGATGGGAAATTAAAGTATATACCAGCAGGTGTAAAGTAAGATCCCAATTTTAAGCACATCACCAGAAGGCAAATGGCTCCTTCCTCTTCAACAGCACATATCTGCAACCTTAAAGAGGGGGCGGTGTCTCTGTGAGCATTTACAATGACATAAGGGGAGGAAATCACCTCAGACACAGGGAAAAAATGTATGCAAGTCTGGCACCCAGCTGCAAAACCGATCTCCTGAAACTCACAGTGTGACATACCGTATACTGCACAGTGCACTGATGTCTGGTTAACTTTACACAGCTCAACCACACACCTGTCCTTCTCATCTCTTGGGAATACCGTATGTAGAGTGCACATCACATCTGAAGCTGGATTATAAGTGTAACAAGAGAAAGTTGTGGACCTCAACAAGAGTCTAAACACACAGAAGCTGCTCCCAAACGGCAACATGTGGTGCCCATAAAACCCACATCCTATTCAGGGTAATTATATTGCTACAGCCACATGAATTATCAGTGACGCAACACACAGTGACAACATCTTCAAAATATGTCAGCCGCAGCGAACAGGGGCTACCAACTCACATGACTCCAGTTTCCATTACAAGGTTAGCAGGAGGGGGAAATGCAATAGAGGAATATAAAAAGTGTGTTTAAAGTCTGAAGATTAATAAATTATGTGACAGTAAATGGAAGGCTGCTTCCATATGGCATCTCTCCTTCACTTCTTTGCCTTGTCCTCTTAGGAAACGTACAGATATATTAAAGAGAAGAAGAACAGAAAAAAAATTATAACACTCAATGCCAGAAATATAACTTAATGCATGATTTCACAAATGTGTAGTTTAATAATGAAATAATGAAACTCTTAGTTTTTATTCTGGATGCACTTCGCACATGGTTAACTCTGCAGGAACAGGGGAATGCTGCAAACACATCGGCTGCTATTGACTCCCCAGCTTGCTTTCCTCTCAGCTCTGCAGGTCGGAGAGAAGCAGCCAGTGATGAACGATGGCAGCACAGTCAATGAAAAATCAACTGGGAAGCACAAAGCTCTTAATGCTCAGCCATATTGGCTGCTGACGGGAGCAAATAACATCAGCATAGCACTTACAGAGACCAATCATACATTTCCACCAGCGACGACACAGGTTCTGGACCACAATAAATTCTATCCCCTGATTAAACAGTAAATTCAGCATGCCTATCAGGGTCCCATTAAGTGGGGGGCTGTTTTCAAAAACATCATTAATCAAGCGGGAGATATAGTGAGAAATATCAGTCATCGATTGTAACTGCTTATGACAGTTTACACAGCTTTATATCTGCAGGGAGTGCTCGCTGATCTATCAATTACCAGCAGCCCTTACTGCATGCTAATTGTGCATTTTCCCCTCTAATGCATCTGCACTGTTATCTTATAGGCTAATGAAACCAAACAAATCAATAAATATAAATTATACATGCAAAGATGTACTGCTGTGAACATAAAGCCTCTAATTAATTGCACTTGATTAATTTATATACTTTAATTATCTCTCCTAGCTGCAGATGGCATAAATATCCACACAATCTGCTTATTGCTATGTCAGTCATAAAACGGCAGACACAGTGAAACTATTAGGTGAGGCTAGCTTTGTCACTGGAAAACACACAGTTGCTGACATAAAAAAAGGCGAGTCTCTGAATTATTTAAACAGAGCAAAGTGCCAGACGATGCAGGGCTCGGGACCGTTGTAATTCCTTTGCAGGTTTGTTATGGTGAGCAGTATGTCCTTTTTGTGTGAGCTGAGCAAAACTCAGCACTACATTTTATATTTATCATTCTTAATATTTAGCCCTTAAATGGTTGTGCTGGCACATTTAAGCCTTCAATAAATAAATCTCTAATTACTCTACAATATATTTGCAGCCTTTACCCATAGTTAATATGGAGGCTGCTAAAGATACAAGGAAAAAAGTTTATTTTTTCAATCTACCTTTATTCCACAGTTCGTTTATAAATGCATGTGCCCCAATGTGTCAGCTGAAACCACAATCTGTAAACAGCCTCTTCACGGAGATAGTATTGTTTTTTATTCAAAACAATTACAACACATAGCCCCAAGCTAACACGCTTGAGAGAAAAACATAGCTTCTACAAATGTTCTGCCTCCTTCTCTGATGGACAATTTTTGTTGAGTATGGTGGAGAAAAATATCAACTACTTTTAAATTGCTCATTTTAGTGTCTTAACATGAATTGAATGCAGCAATATAAAAAGCTGTGATTTGACACTGTAATGTACTGTAACAAGCACAAAGTTAAGAAAGTTATTTGGCCAAATAACTTGCTCTTCAAGTGTGCACGGGGGGAAAGATAGCAAGGGCTTCTGGGGGTTTACATCTTGATGCTGCTAATGAGGGTGTTTTTAGTATAATTACCTCAACAGGGTGCTTGGCAGTATAATTACCAGAAAGACATTACAGAGGAACATTAGTGTGTCCAGGTACAGTAAATATGTCGAGATACAAGGTGACGAGGTCTGCTCTTTCTCTGATGCTGCATCCTTTCTGAAACAAGCTGTTATTTTTCCCACATGTGCTAAAATGCTGCCGGGGAAATCACACCAACAATTCATCCTTGAAACAATAACAGGTTCCCTGATAATCCCGTACAATTAAAAGTTTTAAAAAGAGGAATGGAAAAATGGCTGCGTGTGAAGAGTTGAACTTGAACGTGTGAGCCCTTTTTGTTAAAATACCTTGGTCATGTGGGAGTCCAAACAATCACAATTTTATGGCTTAGACTTGAACTGTAGCAAATCAGCTGCCTACAGTTGAAGGTACTTTATGAAGTAAGCGAATACCTGGCAGGGATGTCTAGCACTTTTGTGCAGGCGACTCCAGACATATAGTTTAGACCACATAAATGCCACAATGCCTGTAAAAGCACCTGGACGTTTTGGCCCTGACTTCAAACATTGCCTGTGCACTCTGTTTACCCTCACAGACCTTTCATGTGGTCATGTTCCTCCAGAAAAAAATTACTTCATCCCTTCATAAGTGAATGTGTGGCGTCTCGGGCAAGTGTAGAGTTGTGAAAGGCATACTACTTGCATGCAAGGATGAAGAGTTTTTTTTTCTTTCTAACAAGTTGAGTGTTGTTTATACACATTTCATTGTGGTAGAACTGGAGAAAACAAAACAATCTGCCGCCAAAACAAATTCTTCCCTCAGAAAACAAAAACTGAAATAATAAACCCCACTTAAATCCAATTGAATTCCTTTCAATCAGAGCCTAAGATACTGACAGTAGATGTTTTGATAATCAGTGTATGTTACCTGCTTTCCAGTCGTTTCAATTGTTATAGTTATGTTTAGTCGCTGTGATATCTTCAAAAAGCTCAATGTTAAATCCATATTGAGTCTCACTGCGATGTAGTATTTTTCTCAACACTGATGTGACCCATCTCACCACATCCACAAACATATAAACAGAAGTTCGCAAGAGAAGCACAATTTCTCAGTCACTGTGTCTGTACTTTATCTTCTCTTCGCTCAGAGCCGAAGACTTTTAATCATCCCGATATGATTTAGTCACTTTTAAACAATAATGATCACAGAAGGAGAATCATTTGGGAGGAGGTGATCAATCAGAGGCTCATTCAGCTTTAATTCATGTAGATGCACACCTAATACTCATTACAAAGATGCAATTTCCAGCCAGTCAGTGTAGATTAATGGGGAAGCATCTCTCCTAGTGTTTCTTTGCGCAGTGCCATGCCTCCAGCAGGATGGATGACTTTGATGCAGACACTTGTCCATGGGTTCATTTATTTAATAGACATGTTTATGACAAACTGGTGTAAAAAAAAACATATTCATCAGAGAACAATCAAAATGACAGAAAGTAGATTTTAAAAATTAAAAAAATTGGAGTCTTTTAGCTAAACATGTTTAAAACACTAAGACGCCTTAAGAGAAAATGTGTCTGATAACTGTTTTCTTCCACCCAGAGTAATGTGAGCAGTTACATCTTGTCAGATGATAGATCCCTCTTAAACTATCTTTAAATGCCAGTTGAAGGTTTTTACATTTAGAAAATCTATATAGTTTCTCTTAATTGAACCTTAGTTTACCAATTCAGTTTTGCAGAGACAGTGTCTATAAATATATATTCAAACATTAAAAAATACAGGAAGTGCATAGAGCAAAATAATACTTCGTAGAACTATTTAATTTTTCTTAAGTATGATTCCGGTAACTGTGTTAATGTGGTTTGTGCAAGTATTTACAATTAAATATTTCTTTGTTTTTAATTCAAGAAGAAATATAAACATAATTTTTATTCAGGTTTCCTCTGAAAGCATGCTTCAGGTGTTATTTTGACAACGTGTTTGAAGAAATACAGATTAAAAACATTACCTCAAGTGTGTATTGTACATATTTATATATTTGGCCATGAATTTTAAGTGTCCCTGATTAATAGATTTGCAAAATTTGATATGAAGCTGAAACATTAAAAAAAGTGCATCTTAAAAAAAAAGTACGCAACAGTAAGGGCATATCTTTCTGTAAAAGAACATAGTCACTCTAAAAACTCCACTGATAAACTGGTTATTTTCCCTAGCCAACTGGAATCCAGTTTTTTTCACATCACTCTTTCTTTTCTGATTATTACCTTTTATAAACGATGCACATTGCAACGCTATCAAATACAAATCAGCGATAAAGAGAAGTACATCACCCCATTGAATTTAAACAGCTAACATTATGACAAGATTGCTATCTATCTTCAAACTTTAGTCATTTTATAAGTACCTGTATTAAATATGATTACAATCTTTGGTTTGGAGATTTTTTGAGGTATGGGAGGCAAAACAGAAAGGGCACCTCGGACCAATGAATCTCAAGATAGTATGGGTACTTGTAGGTGAGGATTGTTATTTTCCTGTTGTAGCACCTATTAGCATCCCAGACCAGCAGCAAGGCTGGAGAGGAGGAGGGGAGATGGAGAGGAGCACCAGGTTGCTGGTGTCGTGCGTTTGCACAACCCTGGGGTGGGTCCCTGTCTATGGATTGGACCAGCATCCCACCGAGTGCCCTCCCCTTCTTCTTCCCTATATTCCTGCTCTCCCTCAGTCAGCCCAGCCATCCATCCTGCATTAATTGGGTTTGGTGTTGGAATCCCCCTCTCACCACACACACTCACGTCCACCCAGCAGCCGTAAAGACAAGCATGTTTAGTGCTACAATTATGATAATTGCAGCAGAGCACTCAGCTAAGGGAATGAGCAAATCTGATTAAGGGCCCTTCTGCATGATCAAATATTAATCTGATGTGTCTTCACTCTGACCGGGCTTGGAGCATAAGAAGCTCTTATGGTCTTATGCATTAACAGATTTGCAGAGGCTAAACTCATAGTAGCTAATAATATTAGACATGCAAGTCAAGAGGACTACAGAAGTCTGCAAGAAGCAGAATCCACTGATTATAAAAACTAAATAAAAATCATAATGATGCAAATCGGACGGAGCTTTATGACAAGTCAATTATTGCAAATTAGAAACAACGCTAAACACTGATAAAGATACAATACCCAGAACCACCTGTTGAACTGCACTGGATACAAAAAGCTGCTTAAACCCTTTTACTGAGCTTTGTCCCTGCCACCAAAAACATTCACACACATTCACAGGGACAAACACACACCTGAACAAGACAAATTTATACACACAATCACACAACCCTTTATTATTATGGAAGCATATTTCCTTGTTATTTTTCTTCAAGAAAGAGTAAATTGGGGATTTAAAAAGCAGAAATAAAAGAGATTAAAACAAAATAAAGAGAAGAGGATAGTTTGTCTCACTTTTCTTTAAATGACAACGGTGAGACACTTGGGCCTTGTTTCCAAGAAAAGTTGAAGAACAAAACATTACCGGATGGCAAAAATAGGTTTAACTTAGCTTTTCTTCTAAAACGGAAGTTAAAATGCCATTAGCTGATTTAAAATATTGGATGATTGTGCAGCAGAAAAGCAGCTGTGTTAAAAGTGTTGAAAGTTTGTTATCCTACACAATACTGTTTCTCAGAGAAGCTTCTCATAAAGATGATGGCTGGATAAAAAAAAAGGAAAATAAACAAACGAAAAAAAGAAAACGGTTTCTTTAACTTTGGATTGAAGGAGGTTGGAGGTTTTCAGAGAGCTACAGTAGAACTAAACAGCATTAGACCATAATGTAAAAAAAATCCTCCAAGATATCAACAGAATTATTCCTCAAGGTAATTATATATGTTTACTATACCAAACTATTAGCATACAACTCCATGCATTAGTTAATGTTTCAATGGTTTCATAAAATCAACTTGCTGAGCATGTTTATTTATTTATTTTTTTGTCTACAATTAAGTGAAGTAAAGCAAGCAATACACAAGATGGCCTCGAACCAGACAGCAACTGGCAGTTTAGAGGAGATTAGAGAGATATTAAATCAACACAAATACCCAGTATTTAACAACACAAAACAGCTTGTAGGAATCATTGGATTATGAATCTGGATTACATCTCTCAGCCTCATTGCTGAGAGTCTGTGCCCACAGCCAGGGAAGGGAGGGGGGGGGACTCCACATGAACTAATCTACTTACAAAGCATATTTAACTCACTATGATTTATAAATACGATAAGGCTTATTCCAAGGTCAAATCTTAATTCAAAACATATTGTTTAATCTGGTGGGAATTAGTGCAACAGATGTCCTTCCATCCTCTGCTCCTATACAAACAAATACATTTCAGAGAGGAAATAAAACAGTAACTGTGAGAGCGTGAGTGTGTGTTGAGGCCTGGAATATGCAACTGAATAATGCAAACCACAGGACACCAAATAGCATTAATACACAGAGTACAGTGGGAGTACACAGAGAGATACCATACACAGGGCCATTGATGGGCAACACAGAGAACAAAGTGAGCGCTCAGAAATACAAACATTAGATTTAATCAACATAAACGGGCTCATGGGAATTTCTAATTAGATTTCTAATTAATTATATAAACTTTATGACTAAATATATTCAGGTTATAATGACGGTGAATTAATTCTGAATTCTAGGAATTACTCACACTCCTCAAGTTCAAATCTTCACAGCATATGTGTATTTTGTGGGCTTTTGCAAATTTACAAAGACATTCTTTTATTTTGTACAAAATTCTAAAATATCATTTTTTAACAATTTTTAAAGCTTTTTGTTTATTATACGATACGTAGTAATCCACTGGCGCCATGCTTTTAATTTGGAGCATAGTTCTGTGAAACAAGTCTAAGGCTGTTTGTGAGAATGATCCTTCTCGACTAATATGAGATTAACCCAGATGCTCTGTGCAGGAATCAGAAAACACACGGACTAGCAAGCACGGTGGGAAATACACAGAATTACCACACAGTGATAACAGTGGAGAATCAGGACATTTACAGCACGCATTCAGATATCAGTTATAACTCAAGGAATCGTGAAAAGCAGCCAGCAACAACTGTTTTAGGCCACTGAAAAAGCAAAAATTTACCACAGTATGTTTGTTTATGAAGGTTTTAAGTGCTACACACGAGGGGACGATACACACTCCTCACAGACAGGAGAACCTCTGCTGCTATCTACTGATAAGCCTTGTCCTGGCAGTGTTGTAAGGCTGCTCAGACATTGGCAGAGCCCTTTAAACCTAGTGCAAACATAAAAAAGAATTAATTAAAATGTTTTCTTAAATACATGAAAAAGTACCTGCAGACCATTTTAGGTATTAAAACTGCTCTTATTAGCGCCGTGACAACAGAATGTAAGCACTCTCTCAAAGCTTAAGAGTGGTAAGACAAAAATTTCAGAGGGAGCAGTTTCTACTGTAAATGGTAAGTGAACCCTGTCCTGGTCTGCTCTCCTGTTTGGTGGCAGCAAATACAAACAAAAGCCACTTTGAGACCAAAGTATTTTACGTATACATATATATCACAGAGACAGTATCTCAGCTTTACATGTAACTACAAACATAAAAAAGCACTAATTTATTTTCATCTTCAGCTCAGATCAGGACTTTTGAAAATTCTGATAAACTTATAAAGAATCATTTCCAGGAAATAGGCCAAAGTTGGGATCAATGGTTTCAGTATCACCCTGCATGATGTAATCTCACCTGACAAGAGACAACAAACAACAGTGTGTTTCTTCTCTTAGCAGGGGGAACTGATTCTTGTTGGAAAATTTCATACTTGATTGTTTGAAAAGGCAATCAAAGGGAGAAAGCCAGTGATCTGTCCTGCTTGTAAGAATCAAAAAAGTATTACACACTGTGTGAAAGTAAAAGGTAACAAGTTGAACAAGTGATCCTAGTTATTTTCCTTCTTTATTAAGGGAAAACATGAGCAAATCTGACAGGTGACACAAAACTATTCTCTGGTGGTCATTCCACATCCCAATCTTAACACTGAAACAGCAGAGGTGATAGAATATTCTCATGGCATACTGCACCCTGACTCCACAGACTGCTCAGTGTTAGAGTGACCACAACTTATCTGCCTGCAGGAGAGAGGGTCAGTAATCCTTCCTGGACACTCGAGGAACTGTGACAGCACAGAGGAAGAGTGGACTTTCTGAACCACGTCATTATGTGTGAATTGAGGGCTGTATTTCTGCTACAGATGTGTCTCATCTTCTCTCCTCTCTTTCTGTACATTTGTGTTACAGCATACACTCCTCAAAGAGTTTTATAAGCCCTTGGAATTTAATATATGACCTAATTTAGATGCAAACCTCATGACATGCTGCTTGTGAGCTCTTATTAAATGTTTAGTGGCTCCTTGTGAGTGTGTTAATGATCCTATACATGAACATAGATTGAAGTTTATCAAAATGGCACAGTAACATTTTTGAAATGTTAAAAAAAAAATTACAGAAATACTTGTAGCTAATGAATGTTAGAGTATCTAAGGGTAGTGATCTGAAACATTTCTTTTTTTTCACATTTTCTCCAGTTGGAGGTAAGCTTCACAAAAAAATGATTGAATGTTTCTTTGTTGACTCTTGTGTGAAAATAACAAAAACCGTCACAACACCTGAATCTGACCCTATCAAGTTTGTCTCCTCAAACGAATCAAATCTGGTGAAATTTGCTTTATATTGTGTTGTCTTGGGATGAGTCACAGTGTTGCTTTTTCCTGGTAGCTACATACAGTTTCAAAATAAATCTCCATTTTTCTTGTATGTACAAGTAAAAATCAGAAAATAAGTTCCTGTGAAAGCTCACATTGAAACAATGTCCACCTTGGTCGTATTAACAAAAAAAAATTCTCTCATGTTTTTATGCACTTGACTCTGTTGTGTTAGCCTCTTCTGTCAGCACAAACATGATTTCAGAGCATGAGTAAGAGTAAAACAGCAGAAAAAAGCATACATAATTAACTTTTATATCTTCTACATTTTTATTCATTAAATATCAAATGTTAAAATCTTTAATCAGTGGAGGTGTGCTGCTACAAGTGGCTGAGGTTTATTTGCACTTTGGTGCACATGGAGCCAGGCAGGTGCGCGCAGTCCACCGTGTGGTGTCAGGTATCCCCTTGGCCGAGGCCTCTCCCATTTGTCATGGTGAATGAGTGGTCTGCCTGACTGCACTTTCTCATTCCATTTCCTCCCAGGCTGCGCTGAGGCCCTACCACCCACTGTACGCTGTCATTTCTTTAACCCCTTTTCCATTCACATGAAGTGTGGGCAATAATGCTCTCTCACATTCCTTCTTTCAATAGCTTACACGCTACGGTCCCCCACTGCACCGTGCCCCCCCCACGCTCCAACATACATAGTCACACACACACACACACACACACACACACACACACACACACGCACAACTCTTTTCTCCAGGTCAGCCTTCACCTCCCCTAATGGTGTGAAAAGCAAATGTTATAGAGTTGACAAATCACATGAAATCCAAAAAAAGGATCTCAAAGTTCATACTAATAATACAAATTTAAAATAGAGCTCACAAAAAGTTGAAACATAAAATGAGAAGGATTGTAATATCCATTCTAAATAATCTTAGCCATCACATTGACTGAGCTTGTTCCCATATTAGAGACAACAAGGCCCTGGCAGATGCTCATAAGCTTAATTATTAACCTTTTCACACTGAAATCTCGTGTGCTCTCCCCTGGCTGTCTACTCCCAGTCATCCTACAAACAAAGATGTCAATGCTCCTCTTACTTACGTCCAAAATGCCTCCCAACATCCATTGTGATATTGGGCCCAGCCACCCTACCAAATATGTTCCACAACAGTAAAGTCTCTAAAACTGAGCCCACCAGTAACCTCTCTGCAACTGTCAGAGGCAACTGAAATGGAAAACATTGTCTGTTCCTGCTCAGCCAGGAGAAAAAAAGAGCAAGAGCACCAGTAAGGGTAATTGCAGAGCTCCTGGAGCTCATCCTATGAAGAAACTTTGCTTCTCTTCCTTTTTTTTCCCCCCTGCACAAAGAAAACCAGGAAATCTCCACTTATTTCAACAAACACTTGGCTCAGCTCAGGAACCAAGCCGGACTTTCTGTTTTTTCTCTCCAGCTTTTAAAAGTGTGCAGTGCGTGTCTGTGGGAGTCTGTGGGAGCATATGTTGTGTAGTGCTGCTGTAGAGGCAGTGCAAAGAGATTGTAGCACCATCTGCTGGCAGAGAGACATATTAGGAATGAGAGTTGCAGAGAAGTTTGCAGGCAGATGAGTCCAGAAGTCTCACTTTTTATATTTGCCAGTCACACATTTTCAGCCCATGTGGTCATGGAACTGTTTGGTGCTCTCCATTTACATAAAAAAATATGCTCAAGAGTGAATACAGATGACCTAGACAGTGGGGACAAGCCCTGTACTTCAGAATCATAATTCAACTTCAGAGGTAAAAGTTCACAGTGGCCTCTTCCTTAAATCACATTCATAACTCTGAGCACGAGACATATAAACAACCGTTTTTGCGTCTTGCCCTCATTTCCTTCAGTGGATCTTGTGGACAACTAATAACGACTTAATCAGCCTGATTGCACATTCATCACTGTGATCTGTTTCTTTTTTGCAGCTGAAGAGGGGAAGCATGTTTTACTTGGGAAATGAAATATTTAGTGACCTGTTGCTTTTGCCCTTCCACTGGAGGCAGAGGCCCTACAGCTGAGTAAACAGCAGAGCTGTATGGTGGACAGGTAACAACTATAGCATGATCCCCTCTGCACTGAAAAATAAAACTATTATTACTCTGGATGAAGAATTCATGGTTGGAATAAAAGAGAAGTATTTTTTTCTCAAAGATTCAAAAAAATTAAAAGGTTGTATATATATGTAATTCAGTTTATCACATAATTGACTGAGTTTACATAGTGCTCCTAATAACATGAAATACTATGTGTGCTAATTAAAACCCTTTGTTTCAGATGTTTTTAAAAACAACAGAGGGACATAATGTGAAAATGCAGAGCACCCATGTTATAGGCGTGAAGACAAATCCTAGAACAAGATAAAAGAAATCTTTCTTTGATAAAACAGAGCCATCTTTGGGCATTTGATCTGTTCTCATCTAGACTCTCATTTGAACTTCTGCCATAACCCTAACTCTTCCTCAGCTGGAGACTTTGTGAGATAATGCACAGAGTATATTTTCATAAGTCAGTGATCTTTCTGTTATATTCCTGATGTGGTCAATCTGTGGAGACATTTGTTATACTAGGGTGTGTTAAGTCCCACAGCAGTGAGAGGCAATGAAAAGATTCTGGTGTAGTCCTCCTCAGTAAACCCACATCTCATACAGCACAGCCAAAGAAGTTCAAGGAGAATTAAGATCTTTACCGCGGGTCTATTCAGCTAACTTCAAAGAAGGATATGAAAACCAACAAGACCAGAGGGCTCAGGAGATGTTGGGAAAATGAGAAGAATCAATATCTTTGAGAGGAAAGTGGGGGAATTATGTAAATGTATTATTCAAAGCTTGGGAGATGTTTCAATGTATTTTTATTCCTGCAGTAACATCCAACGAGTAACTAAATGGCTTCTCCTCTGAGATTTTGCAAAGATCTGTTGCTTACTTACTGCGTCATTTAGAGGGGTCATTTATGAGGCTGTAAATAGGGAAAACCATCAGAGGCATCGATGCATGTAAACTCTGGCTGATGCCACACTTGTGTAATATACCACCTCACTATCATGAAGGGCAAAGGAAAGTACATAAAACAACATCCAATCCAATCAAATTATCTAATATTCATCATGATAAAGTACAAATATGTATGGAGAATAACAACATACAGTTTTTTAAATCAAAGTTTTCAGTCCATATCTACCTACAAAGACAATTTATCATTGGAGGGCCTGTTAATAACCACCTACATTCAACTAAAGTATGTAAAACTGAAAAAAAGAAGTGGACTGTTAAAATATTTCAAGTAAAATTCAATATGATAGCATCCTGAGCTTGGGTGCACAACAGGAAGTTGAGGATTGATGAAGATAGATTGGTTGTGCCTGATCAAGGTCTATTGAATTCTTAGCTCTCAGCCATCCTCAAATGGCCAGTCAGCACTAATGCATCCATATTGTGTCTATAGGTGTGAATTGATTAATATTGCTGCAAAGCATCCCCAAGACGTTGAGAGAGCACCATTGGATCCCAATACCAATTATATATGTTTGTTTCTGGGGAAATGGCCACTCAGTGCATTGGATCAATGTGGACATCAAAGGTCAGAGCAATATATTTCTGCTGAAAAGTTAGTGTGCCATCACGCAGCTCATCTGGCAGCCACCAGCAGCCTCCAGACTGAGAGTTAGGGCCAGACAGGAAGTGCCTTCTTGCCTGCATTATGCTTATTTACAAGTTTTATGTCAAGAGAAGCATTAATATGCAAAAGTCTACTGAAGACCACAGACCAACACTCGCACTGTTAATAAACAATATAGATAGAAATAGTGGAATAAACTCTATAATTCTATAACTCTATAAAGGTGGCAATCTCTTATCAAGGCATGGCTGGAAGGCTTTGATATTGAGGCTTTAAGCATGGGCAGCCTAAGTAGTTTTGCACACACACTCCCTAAACGAAAAGAACTTTAAACCACCCCATAGGAGCAGACCCTATCGATATTCATATGCAAATCTAACTAAAGACCATATTAATTGCCTAGACCCGAGCAGCTCAGCTGAAACCAACACCTGGCAAGCCTGCAGTGAGGATATCCTTATGCAAGCATGCCTTATAGATTGTTGCTTTTTTTCCCTTTTACTGCTCAGGCCTCTGAGGACCTTTGAATCCATATTAATTTCCTTTCTGGCAGTTATGTAGGCAGGGTATGAACTGTGCTATTTCACTTTTAATCTGTCAGTAATTTAGTAATGTGTAAACTAATTATGCGGCAATATTAATGTAATTGGTTCTGGGAGCTGTTCAAAAAAAATCAATGTGTTTGCAGAGGATGCATTAAATTGCATTGGGTTATTATAATCATGTGTCAAGTGCTGATTATGTTATGAAACTAAAAAGTGGATGTCAGCCACAGGTCAATACAGCCTGGCTCTATAAAATCTATGCCTCTCCATTCATCAGTGTGAAAGGAGTCAGTGAGCAGCTTCTCTGCTTCCTCTCCTGCTCCAATCACTTACATATCAACTTACTGTTTACACCAGTATAGGAGCCTGGATGTTTGACTTGGTTTATAATAAATAAGATAAAACAGAGGCTGGATTGCATATAGGATATCATATATGCTTTTTAAATTGCGTGATGTCATCCTGCTTGTGTGATATTAACGAGTAAATAGAAGCCAGTTTGTATTATAATATATGTTTTCTGCCTGTCAAGCAATAAACCAATAAGCAAAAAAGCAGAGTGAATTAGCAAGGGGGAGAAGAGAAAGTGAGAGGTATGCCAAAAAGTAGGAGACTGAATCATACAGAAAATAGATATTGCACCGTAAATTTGAGATTGGTTAATAAAATCAATGTAAAGTACTTTACACAGATAGAAAACCAGGGGCTGATTATTGTTTGATAAAACACTTTTACCAGGATTGATATCTAAGACAAATTATCACTGCACACGAAAGTTCACTATATCAAAAGATGCAGATGACAAAAGGTGGGGACAATTAGGAAATCACATGGTCTAAACACACAACAACAGATTTTAACACTTACACCCATACAAAAAGGTGGTTAATCCTGGCACAGAATGCAGTGGTACTGCATGATGTCTTATTACAGCAGTGATTGAACAGACTCACCAAACTCTGGTAGCAATTAGAGCTGTCAAGGGTTATGATTGATAGCCTTTGTTTACAGTGTTTAAAAGGGGAGACAGATTTCAAAACATCGTTTTGTAGTACACATAAATAATTGGGTCCAACTTGAACGTTAATCCAGAGTAAAGACTTTAGCATTGCACCGCAAGGTTCAATAATCAAATAGCAATAACATTTCCCATCTTTACCATGAAATTATGTCCGCTTTATATACCCACTCATACATCTTCACTTGACAGGTTTCAGCCGACTGTGACGATTACTGGAGGTAAATAGAGTGCTTATGTCAAACTGTACATCCTCATCAAGGGAGTGGTTTGGACTTCATCCAAGTTTAAATGATTGAAATTAAACATCTTGAAATTAGACTGAATGCACTTTTAACTGCCTGCAACACACGATCTAAGGGAGACACAATTTCAAAACATTCAGATTTTGAATGATTTTGAACAGTGAGACCAGGAGGGGGAATTTTTATCACAAATTCATAAGAAATCTCCCACCCCAAATCTATTTTATTGGTTATCACACAGTTAAAAAACTCAGAAACTTTTTACTTGAACTTTACTCTGGATAAA
Organism: Thalassoma bifasciatum; assembly: GCA_008086565.1. Classification (NCBI taxonomy): domain Eukaryota; kingdom Metazoa; phylum Chordata; class Actinopteri; order Labriformes; family Labridae; genus Thalassoma; species Thalassoma bifasciatum. Next base: position 217,582 of record RPOG01000246.1, on the reverse strand, counting down.
ACAGTTGGTGAAATGTTTTCCTCGCTGTCTGATGTGTCTCAGGTTTCTTTGGCTGACACCAGACTCACTGAGTCACTGAAGTTTGCATTCCACAAGGATGGCCTTTAGATGAGGCATCCTATTTGTCTTCATTTCAAACTGACTTCCTTTCTCATGAGCTGGCTTTGCACATGCACAAAACTCCTGAAAATTTCTAAAAAATTGTCAGGATGGGCTACTTGTGGCAATAAAAACAACTAAAATGTTTGTCCTGACATCACTCAGGATTTTCTTTTTCTCTATCTCTATCTGCGTCAAGTTGAGATAAGATTGGTATATAAATGTAGAACCTGTCATAATCTCAAAGGGTACTTTGGCTTTTGCAGTTAGCCTATAATGTCATGCCCTGCCACCTGAGTATTGCTTATAAATGAGCCACATAATAAATGGTCTCCTAACAGGGTCACAAGATCTGTAACCTGCTATGTTGCCTCCAGTTGTCTTATGATGTGGGCAGATATTTTTTAAGCTCTTAATACGAAATTAATTCTTCTTTTACTGATCAAAGGAGCATAAGTGATAGTTCATTGTTTGTGTTTTTTACAGTTGTGTTAGATCCTCAGTGCTTTCTTAGGTCCTAAGTGGCTGAGCCCAGGGTTAGCCAGGACTACTGAAACATCTTTTCATTCCCAAATCACACTAAACCTCACCCCTGTTTAACAAATTGCCTGAACCACAGAACTCCTTGTCTGGGGAAGGCTTGATCAAGCTTTGAAGTCTGCAGGTCAGTGTAAGGCCAGCATTTGAAGTCACTGCTGAGGTTGGACTAAGCTGATTTTCTCTGGTGAGGACACGATAATACAACACAAGCAGAGGCTCTGAAGCAGTACGTTTTACATCCAGAATAGTTCACTTTAAAAAAAATATCAATTCCTTTTAATTAAGAAGGTTCAAAACCTTTTATGACCCCATTACTTAGTGTATTTTGGATAGGGTGACCATACACTAAAAACCCAAAAAGAGAAACCCCAATCCTGCCTCTTGGTGATCCTGCCAAAATACCCCATGATCCTCTAACACGAAAAAGTGGCTTCATGACCCATACATTGATTTAAAACACTCTTTTTTTCTGTCTTTGTAGTGTAAACATGAATAATGTTTAGAAGCCCATTTCTGCTCGTTAGATAAAAAAATGACAAACCGGCTTTGTTGGAATTTATTTTTTATTTGGTTTAAATTGCCATACATTTGAGTAAGAAAGTCAACATTTTGAGATTAAGAGTCAAATTTCAAAGATAGAATTCAAATTTTGAAATAAAAAGTCAAACTTTGAGATATATACTCAAAATTGTAAGATAATAGTCAGTTTCGTGATAAGTCTTTTTTTGTAGATGAACTGAAAATTCAATCTCAAAATTTTAACTTTTTTTCTCATTTTCACTGTTTATCTGAAATTTTGTTTTTCAGCTCAAAAATTTGACTTAATATGGGCAATGCCTCTTGCAGGCTCAGCATCTTGACAGGTTGGTTCTTTAGATTAATGCCAGTAGCCCAGTGTAGTGCTTTACTTTCAATATCACTGGTCTGTAGAAGAAGATGACACAAACATGCACATTTTGGGGAGTTTTATAAAATCCCCACTGACATAATTCTCCCACTCAAAGGAGGGGCATGTCCAGGAAGAGGATGTATGGTCACCCTAATTTTGGAGATATTCAAACCTAAAATCTTCAAACACCTTTACTTATGATATGATACCTGTGAAAAAGAAATGAAATAAAAATAAGAAAAAAGAGATTACATTCAATCTTACTTTTAGTTAAAATAGCTTTCAGAATTTCTAGTTACAGATATTTATTTGGGATGGGGTAATTTATCAAAGGATCAGTTTGTATTTCCTCCTGAGGTAAAAAGTTACTCTTAGGCTGCAGCCCAAACACAAGAGTGTTTTCATATCTTGCAATGACACATGTGCTGTAGCCACCCAAATAACAATCTTGGGGCAAAGGTTGCCCAAGCTCTTTACTCTCTCACTGGTTGCTGGGCATTGAGCACTCAGTCCTGGGGTGAATGATTTGCTTATGGCAGGGCTGGTCAAGCAGAGCATGAATCGAAAGAGCTAAGGTCACAGGCAGATGATGAGGCTAATTAATCTTGCTTTGCACTCCACTCGCTAATTATTTGCTTCCGTAATTATGCACCTAATACCACCCCACCCTTCAAGTGATACAGCCCATCGAGACCTCCTGCCTGTAGCTACAGAAACAGCCCATAAATTTGAATTTATGGAGCATGTGGTGACAAGAAATAGAATCACGTTGCCTTGTTTGTGGCACGTGTTTCAGAAAAAGTGAAATATTACTTCACACCATCCTGATCCAGCTCCATCCTGCCCATATTTGCTGCAACACAGTGTTTGAAAAGCCCATCCTCACACCCCATTTCATACAACAGGAAATCACACAGAAAAGTGAAGCAAAGGTTGGAGGGATGGGGAATCATTAAGTGACTAATTAATTCTACATAATCACTCTTTCTGACACGTTTCTGGCACTTCCTCTATCTGTCTCTTACTTTTAACAAGCCAGTCGGTGTGAGCCTTGCAAAGACCACAGCAGCAGCAGCAGTTAGCAGGTGCTTCAGATGGCACTGATGGTTGTGTACTCAAAAGAGGAGAAGCGACATGGAGACAGGCAGTCACAGAGCGATGGGATAAAGACTGGAGTAGCAGGAGAAGGCAGGATGAAGACCCCAGGGCTCAAACAGAGCTAGATTTACCCTTATGTGTTAGTCTAGAGGAGCCATGGTCATTGATCGAGGCTGGAGAGCCATGGAAGCCGCCATTTAGGCTGGGGTAATACAACTGTGCTGGTATTGATTGATGAGGCTGCTCCTGTTAATATTATTTATGGAAGGAGGGCTACACAGCTCTCTGGCAGAGTAAGACCCCCCATAATAAGTGGTAATTGATGGCATGAGAGGCCAAAGCTCCCTCACCCTGCCTTACCCCTACTCACTGACCCCAGCCCTGTGAAAGTCAGATGGATTGCCTCTAACACAGTTATGATTGATATTATCAGATTACATAACCCGCTACAGAAGCCTTGTGGGCCCACTCAAGTGGGTATATTGATTTTTGATTAGGACGCCACTCAACACATCTCGGGAGGAGTCGGGAAAATATTTCCTGAGATTCAGAGTGCTTCTCAAGATTTCTGCAGGGATGGTTTTTCATGTATCAGTAAACCACAGTGCTGTGTTTTATGCATGTCATAGGTTATACTGAATGTTTATGTGGGAGTCAGATTATCTGCAATGTTGCCCTCAATCTGAGAACATGCGCAACAAACTCTTTTTTATTAGTATTATATAAAGAAAAGATACTTGGCTCCCCATACCTGCTTTGTGAGATATTTCATTAGACTATGAAACAACAACAACAGCAACTCATAGCGACCAAGTTAAATTACAGTAAAGCGCACTTTGAATAAGGTCAGCAGGTTTCTAAAAGTACCTGTGCAGTAAATGCTTCGTCTGTTAAGTGATCCCCACACCCCCACCTCCCCTACCACCTCAATTACTGCGGACAGATGGACGACATCCAGCAGGTCTCAATGGTGTTCTGTGAATCAGGGGCAATTTTCACATGCAGTTTGCAGGATGAAATCAAAATATGTATAAAAACATGTGAGTGTTTCCCCTTAAGGATCTCTACAGTTTCTTCATGCACCTGGTCATATGGTGACAGTTAAGAGATGGGTATTTGTGTACCTGAGAAAGTGTGATTCAGGCTGTGATTAATGTTTCTTCATGACTTTTTTGACATCTCTGGTGTAATGACTGTTTAATGTAGAAATGGCTAATTATCACATCGTTTCATTTCAGTGAAGAATTTCGTTGTCAGCAATTTTTCTTGGCTAGGTGAGTCTCAGATGAGGTGAGTCACACGAGAGGTGACAGTGGAAAAATAGGGAGGATGGTGGAGAACGAGGAGCTTGTTCTGTAGCCATTAATGTCTTTAATTTGTGGTTTGATGGCATTTTTAAAGAGAATAAAGAGGATCAGTGAGAGTACTGTGTGCAGTGACCTCTGGCTGACCAGAGAGAGAGGGCGGTTGTAGTTATGTAGCTAGGAAATGCATCTTAATGTGGGGCTGAGGTACATTATGAACAGGTCTGCTTGTATAAACTTGCACTGTTTCCAGATTCTACGTGGGTGAAGTGAAATTAAAAAACCACAAGGCAAAAACTAACTTTGTGAGGTTATTGAAGATGAATTCCTGATCCGAAAAATGTATCCCTCTCACCTTGATATGCAGTTGTGCCTGAAAGTTTATACCCCCCAGCAGAATTTCTGATTTTTTGGCCTTTTCTCAGAAAATATGAATGATAACACAAAAACGTTTTCTATCACTCGTGGTTAGTGGTTGGGTGAAGACATTTATTAATAAAAGTCTGTTTTTACTCTTTTTAAATCTTAATGACAACAGAAACTTCAAAAATGAACCTGTTAAGAAGTTTACACAACTCTGGTGGTTTTGTCCTGATAAATACACAAAAGTTAACACAAATGTGTTTGAATGTCTACTAAAGGTAACCATCCTCACCTGTGATCTATTAGCTTGTAATCAGTGTGTGTGTATAAAAAAATGAACAGGGTCATTTTTGAAGTGTCAGTTGTCAGTATGATTTAAAAAGAGTAAAAACAGTTGTTTGTCGATAAATGTCTTCACCCAACCTCTATGAGTGACAGAAAGGTTTTTGTGCTATCATTCATATTTTCATTCACATTCTGCTGGAGGGGGTGTAAACTTTTAGGCACAACTGTAAAACCAGGTAAATAGCAACAGAATGTGGAAAAACATGACATGCAATGTTACTGAGAAAGGAAAAACTTGAGTAGTTTAAAAAAATGTCAAGGTGAAGCAGAAAGACTTAGTGTCAAATTTTATAAAGGCAGTAACAACAACAAAATAATCAAATTCATTTATAACAAGTGGTTCATTTTTCCGTTTCCCTTCAGCAGGCTGCAAATGTGTGAACAGAGTGCTGACAGTCTTGCCTTCATTTGATCTGCCGTGCAAAATGAGGACTGTGGTTGAGGGATGATAAGAACCCCTGCCCATACTGCTTTGCATTTGGTCAATAAAGTTAAAGATAAATTAGAACAGACTTGTAAATATGATAATAAGAAATTGTTCCTCCTGCGCACTTCCCTTGTTGTTTTATTGCATGTGTGGGCAATCTTCCAGATAGAGTTAAATTGATTTGTTTAATGATCTTCAATCCCTCTGATGCTTTTCCCTCATTTTCTAACAGCCTGCCTCTAACCCCTAAGCATCTAACACCCTAACCCCCTGCCTCTTTATCCCACCCTCACCCTCATCAGCACAGAGTAAAGCTGTGAATATGAACATTATGAGCTTTGGGTTCAAAACTTAATGGTTCACAAATCAGCCGCTATGGATTTTCTGCTACTCCAATCAATAGCTGCTGGAAGGGGGTCATGATTTCCAGCTTTCAAATATACTCCCACTCCTAATTCATATCAGTGACTTAAAACTCCCTTGATGAGATGGAATAGTTTGAGTTTGTGGTTGAAAAAAAGACTGAAGTTAAATCCTTTAGTGCATGATAAACTTCTCCACAGTGAAATGCACTTTAAAGCAAGCAGCACAGTGTGCAAAGTAGCAATTTTGTTTTCAGAAGTGTTAATCTTTTTCTCTGTTTCTCCCCTGAATGAAACACTCTGCCATCTCTTGTATTTTAGTGACTAGCCAAACTTTTTTGATAAATGCATGAGCTAAAAGGTCTGCACATCTTCTCACAACAATGCCTGGTGGAGGAAATGTTTCCCTCTGTTGCATGAATAGCACAACTACTTATTTTCTGTCTCACCCAACACAGATAGTAATAAAGCTTGGCTGTATGTACTCTAGTTCCTGTCCTTGGTATGTGAGCATGACTTGGAGGCCTTACCCACACAGAGGACCTCAATGTGATAGCCAAACAGCAAAGAGAAACACAGAGCTGTTCTCTGCTGGATGGCCTCACATGATTAATGACCTCAAATTAAGGCCTGGATGGCGGGTTTCATGGGTTTCTGCTATACACATATCCCCCTACCAATGACCATCTCTCTCAGGCGTGCCTCAACAGCTCAGCCATCTGACATCAACAACCCCCAATTTTGAACAGGACGCTCTGCAGATATGACCAGGCCCACCTTTCCTTTCATTTCTATTTATGGGTTGATGTCATTTTGCTTCATTGGCCGTGATATCCAGTGACAACTCATAATCAAATTTTAGTAATGTTAAGCTTAACATAAAGTGTGGGTGTAGTGTTTGTGTATTTCAATTTGCAAAATGCTAAGTAGTGGTTCCATTTGTGCAGGGTTTCCACTGTTGTGCTACAACAATCCTTCCATGGTCTGCAGTGCTAACATGTCCCCACTAACTCAGCACACTTTGAACCCAAACAAAGGTGATTTCAAAAAAGCACCACTGGGAATTATTTACCATCCACAAAACAAATAGAAAACAAATTTGAAATATAGTTTTTAGTGAGGGAAGTCAAGCCAACATGTATCAGGTAGTAGAAATGGGGCTAATCTCAAAAATATATTGTCTGTATACATGTATCATCTCCCATAGACAAGAAGCTAGAATATCAAGAATATGCTGTGGGTCTGGTAGGATTATCATGTGCCTGTCAGATTATAGATTTAGGATAGCATTGTGTGGTTCGAAAGTAAGTTTTATTTGATCTTTTCTGCCTACTACTGCATCAGGATAAATGTATCAGCTGCCATTGTGGACTTTGATATAGCACCTTCACTCCTCCGTTTTTTTGTTTGGTTGTTTGTTTGTTTGTTTTTTAAAATCTGACATTGCCAGAGCTCGTTTTTTTTCCTATTTTTGAACAGAAGTCCCTGGGCTTTTGCACTTTTGTATTATTTTATTTATAAGTAACAGTGACTGATGTGGTCACAATGAAAGCTAGCATGAGAGTGAATTTGTAGTAAAAAAGTGGCTGTTGCAAATAGTGCTGTGCTCTAAATCTATAGAAGGCCACATATCAACTACTTTTAATGAGTGTTGTGTTCTGATCCACACACAGCTTCCATTTGGGCAACATGCTGCCTGCTGGAATCAACACAGTCTTGGACAAGCCACTTCTCTTGATGAAGTTTTGACTCTGACTGTCTTACAAAACCACTCTGTTATTAAGGCCTGGAAAAAGCTGCAACGGGTGAGGGAAAGGGAGAAAAAAAAATCTGAAAACAATTAAATACAAACCGCGTTTGTAGTTTGAAAGGAGTGGCAGTTGTATTTCAATACCAGACGACCTATGGGATGCCACGGAAGTGCCATTAAAAAGAGAAAGGATGCGTGAACAGCTGTTTTCTGTGATGGCTCACAATGCTTAACCATGATTTCCTTCTGTAAGGCTGGGTCAGGATTACCGCAACCCCCCCCTACAGCCTGCTTAACTTCTTCCTCACATGGTGCACATATGACTAAGTAGACAGTGTACTTCATACATCTGTGTTTCCAGAAACTGAGATGTGTGGAAAGAGACAATGTCATAAACACAATCCATAAAAATGTGAATGAAAGAACAAATGTGTGTCTGTCCGTGCGCTGTACATGTGTTTGCAACTGAAACTGACATTAAGGTATGACCAAATAGCTGTGAGCAGGAGCAGAATTATTAAAAATGTAGCTTTTTCCACAGAGAAAGAGTAAAGTCTTTCGGAAAGACATGGATATTGGAGAAATGACTCCCCATGCAACAACCAAAGACAAGAGGGAGAGACAGAGAGTGACTGCTGGAAGAATGTGATTAAGTCTGTTTATGGAGTCCTATCACTGACACACAAGAGCAGGACCACCTGCAGTCTGGAAGTCATTACGCTGGGGTCACGGGATATCCTACATGTAAACTCTGAGTCACTTCACCTCAAATTGGGTGTAAAGATCCCATTTCCTCCCATCGACAAACTGAACCACCTGCAGGTTGATAGGATATGATGTCGTTGAGGTCTAGAGCCTCCACTGCTATTCTATCATAAGGGTACAACAGAGGAGAAGGCCTTTGAGCTTACTTTACAGGATGAAGACGCTGCTTGATTACTTAGAGTTTCTCAAATTTCAATTCACTTTGTAACATCCACACAAGGTAATCCTCCAGGATAAAGTGCCCCAAAATCTAAAAAAAGAGCATTGTTTTAATCGTAAAGCTTTTATTTACCTTATCAATGAAATCAAATCTGTATGATAAGTAATGTTTAGTTTAGTTACTGTCTTTCAAATTACCATCAAAGCACTGATGTTGGCCAACATGCCCTTTCTGCAAGCAGGTAAGAGTAGTAGAGTGACACTTTCACAATAGTCTGTCATTGAACAAAGGGAAACACAACCACATATTTGTTGTGTACACTTTTCTCCTATTTCTTGACTGGAAGGCAGATGAGCCGATGGTGTGTTGAATTAGATTGATGCATCCCCTCCGTCTGACAGTTCTGAATCATGGCTCTAGCCACACACACCAGCAGCAGCTCTGGAATGTCTGATAAAATGATATTAATTCCACACATTAATGAGATTAATGAATCAGTGCAGCTCAAAGTAGAGAAACCAGCTTTTCTTTTTGTCTGGCCCTGAAATAATAACACAAAGGTAATTATAGTGCATCCATCAATCTGCTGCCGGACAGTCTAATTATCTGGGCATTTCTGAAGTGCTCTCACTTCTTCGCACCCATTTGTATTGTGTGATATGTTATTTTTTCATTAATGGAGAGCTCATCTGCGGCTCCCCCTGCATGTAACAGTGACTGCCTGTCAGCCGCTGCAAGAGCTATGATTGAGAGTTGAGGGTGTGAAGATTGAGAGATCCAAAATTTCCATGATGGATGAAGATGTCATACTGCTAAGAGGTACACATCATCGGCTCATCGTGCATCTTGACAAAGTGCTCTTATCCTCCAAAAGGAATAATGAGGATACTGACAGCGCATCCACTATAATCAATGACTTTTGAATGAATAATCAACTCTACTAATTGAACAAAGAATTTCTTCTTGGATTTCAGCTCTAAGAAAAAAAGCTACAATAGCCTCATCCTGACTTTGTCTTGATTCAGTGGTATTACCTACTCTGCTAACCTTGTTGTACATCAGTTAGCAGGTTTTAAATATTTGAGATTCAAAGTTATCAGCAAATTCAATTTAAAATAGTTATATAAGTACACAATATAGATACTTTGCACAGGGTGAAATGAAATGCAGTAAGTAAAAAGAGGTTGTTTTATGCTTGTTGCTTTGCTTGCTTGTTTATTTAAGTAAACATGCAATGCTGAAGCCTTGCTTCCTCCACATTGTTAGTATGAGTTTAGCTGCAAAAAAAAGCATAGACGTTTAAATCTGGATTCAGAAACACATTGCAAAAATCAGGTACTGTGTTAGCTGAGAGAACACCAGACCAAAGAAAAAAGCGTTAAAGGTGAGATGAATTCTTCAGTTCTTATTAACTGTTATCCATAGTGTTTGTCCAGTACAGAAAAAGGATCATGGAGAGTTAGTTATGACTATGTGTTTTCTCAGCTTGACTTGGAAAAACAATAGAGCTTTGAGGTTCGTCACTACATCAGGTTAAATCTTTCTAATCTCAAAACTGCTCAAAGAATTAGAAAAATCCAGATATGCTGAATATTAAAATTTTGCAATCTTTCAAAGAGTTTCAAGGGTGTAAAGCCATGTCAAAACACTTTTTTCTGATAATTCTCAAGTTGGACAACAGCTCACAGGAGGAAAAAGCTATAGACCCCTCCTTGTTTTCGAACAAGCAGCTGCATAAACCTTTACCAAAACTCTGCCGTTTTCAAACAAATTCTTCAGCTCCGTAATCTGGGCTGTAATGGATTTCCAAAACAATAAAAATTACGTGAGCTGACCAGAGCGGAACAAGGTTTGGCTCAGCCTGCCCTCCATCCTAACTAATTGTGAATCATACGAGGAGCCACTTCCTGGAGCTTCCTCACTAATGGTTACAGACAATTGACATTTCAGAGCAAATGAAATGTCCCACAGCTGTCCAAGTAACTAGTTTTATATCCCCTTCAAGTTCTTTCCTTTTTTCATTTGAACACCAGGAGACCAAGAGACCAGCCCCTAAGAAGTGTCACACAAAGACTGTTAACATGCGGTTTATATCCGTTTCTAAGGGGAACAGTGTTACACTACACCTGAACAAACCATTCCTCAAAAGAAGATCTATTAAGCTATTCTTAGTTTCCACTAGCTCAAAAAATGGATCCATAAATGCCTTTAAAAGCCTTTATATGCCAAGCACACCACAAATCATTTGACAGACATTGTTATGATGTGTCTCTGTGAAGGGACTGGCTCGAGGGCAGAGTCACCCTGTCTGATAAACACTCCCGTAGCTCTCTCTGTCCATAGCCTATGGGGGAGTGAATGGGAAAATGCACAAGCTGTGCTTGGATTACAGCTGGAGAGCCAACCACAGACAGGTTAATGGTCATATCATAGAGTTGCCTCTCTTTAATTTCAATAAACTCATTACATTTTGAGACAAGTCATTCTGCTTGCTTCAAATGTCTTGTAAATGGCTCATAAATGTCCAATTATTTTTATAAACACTGGGGTCAGTTACTCATCATGCCTGGTGGAGACAAACTTACCTTAAAGTGGTTCTCGTCTTTGTTTTTGCACTGAAGCAGCACAGATGACAGTAAGATAAACAATAGAAGAAGAGTGTAAAACAAGACAGGCCTCATCCAGTCAATGTCAGAGAGACCCTTACATGAGCACATCCACAAAACATGATATGTTTTAAATAACTCTCATGCCTGGTTCCTTGTACAACAGCCTTCTACACTTGAATAAAAAAGTATGAGGCCAAAAATGCAAACGCATCTCACTGAGCTGTGTCAAACCAAACCCAGACAACAGATCAAAGTAATTTCTGAGACGCTTAGATTCTAACTAGTAAACAACAGTCAAAGTGACCAGCATTTCAGGTCTATAATCATTAAAGGACTAGTCAAGGGTTGACATTAACCTAATTTTCATGATCACTTACTCCACCATTGCAACTTTGTCAGTAGTTTTTTATAGTGGTTGGGTAATTCACTAACCCTGTATTGGGATTCGGGCTCATGAGAAAATCTGCACTATAGTCAGATGCCCCAAATGCAACCACAGAAAAACAGTGTGAAAGGAAGTGCAAGACCTCATCTGCAACATGAACTCTTGATACGAGTGATGATACAGGTGACACGAATTGGTATGTGGTGTTTAAATTAAAACAACTCCTCAACAATTTAGGCTAGCAAAAATGATTCACATATTCACCGTGCACTTTCTCATTGCAGTGATGGGTTTGTAAAAATATGTAATCAATTGCACATAACAAAATTTTTACGAACGAGAAAATGGGTATTAGCAGCACTTCCTATGTTGTAATTAATGTCAACAGGTTTCAGTTTTATGGAAAATCACGTTTTTTCAATTAAAATATGTATTCATAAATATCTGATACACTAAAAAATTTGATTGTGCAATTGTAAATTTTTTGACTTGATATTAATGTTCTTGGAAAATTTTGCATTGTATTTTATTTCAGGTTTTTCCCCACAAGTTACAGATCTCAATATCCCAGACAGAAAGTCACATATAGACTCAAACAAAATCTCAAGTGGTCCCATAAGGTGTCTGCAATTTTTTTACATTTACATTGACAAAGTCAACTAAATGCACACATCCATAGCCTGTACAGATGCAGCCAGTTCAATTCTCACCACAGCCCATGTCACCCTGTTTTTTTCTACCTTTCCTGTTTCTATTAAGCTCTCTCTATTGAACCCAGGCACAAAACTAGCCCAAAATAGGATCCAGAAAATAAAAAAAAACATTCGTTCTTCAAAAAATGGTTCCAGCCATTAAGTCTTTGTGGGTATTTTGCCTTTTTGTACTTTGGCTAAAACAAGAGCTAAAACAGCGTTAACATTTGATGGCTTACTTGAGAATTGAACAATTTCAAAAACATGAACAAATGATATAACGTGCGCCTATAAAAAATGAAACACCCAAACTAGAAAAGAAGCAAACGCTTTTTCTTCCATCCAACACGTGCAAAAGTTTTAACACAAGAAGCAAAACCTCAGTAATGTGACGGACTAAACAAAATGCTCACGCGATTCCTCTGCCTCATCTAAACCGTGAGTAGAGACTTTACACCTCCTGTACTCCAACATGAGGAATCCTCCTCACCCAAGTGTATAGCATCTTTAAGTTGAGTTATTTGCTGCAGTGTCTGATAGATCACCTCCCTGGCTTGACTTGTGTGGTTTGAGGCGATTTCATTTTCCGGCCCCTCTCAAAAGTTATCTAAATGGATTGTACAATAATCTGCTGTGCCCTGAAACCACACAGAAAATAATTATTCTTTGTTCAAATGTTTGACAGGAAAAATTAGTAACAATCACCACGAGAGCAGGTGTTTTTCTTCCTTCTCCCCTCCCTCCATGAGTGCCCGCAGCAGAAAAGGTTGTGTACAAGGCTAGTATTGATTCTGAAACCATTTGACAAAGAATAAATAAGACGGGAGGGAAGGGAGGCCTTAGCCATGAGCTTTTTGATCAATCAACATGTCACAGCTGGAACTAAATTCAATTCTTATTTATCAAAATCCCCTGCTTGGTTAGAATGCTATGCAACGATGCTTTGCACAGTCCTTAATAGTCTCTGAAGCAACAAGCATCACTGTCACTGGCATAGATTTCATGACGGAAATACTTTGCTGTTAAATCTCTATCATGTGAAGACAATAAATTCATTTGAATTGCATGAGAAACATTGAGCTTTGTATTCATTCAAGAGATCACCACTATTTCAGAGGGGTTGAGCATATAATTGTATACATGTCAAGCCCTTACTTTCTGCTCTAACACACCCAACAATTTCTTTTAGCCTTCATGTATGTTCATAAAACATAGATCAGAGGCCAGGGCCCAACTCGTGATTTCACAACAATACAGTCTGATGACTGCTGAACACTCGCAGCACTTTTAGTCAAACACTCTAATTAGGAAAACTATTTTCTGTCATCTACCCATGAAGTCAAATAAAGGTTCACATGAATTGTGTCATTACTGAAGGAAAATGCAAAATAGGCCACGCTTTTACAACTGCTCAACAATTCGCCCTCCTATCCACCTTTGCTCCAGCTCTTTCCCTTCATACAGCACAGCCCATGCTGCTCTTTTTGCCATTGGCAGTGTAATATTTCTTGAGTTCAAGGCCTGTATGGGATTGGGGTTAAGAAGGGATGAAACACACTTTGACATGTTGGCCATATATCACAAGGTTAGCACTGACAAACACATCTGTGGGCAATTTCAACTCAAAGAAGTAACTGAAGCAACTGGAGGACAATGACAAGGATAATAATGAATGAAGCACAAGTTGTCAAGAAGGTGGATCTTAAGACATCCTGAATATAATGTTTGTCGTGAGAATAATTTTGGTATAACTTAAGTCATAATCATAAAATACATTTTTCCCTTTCAAACATTTTCAAGTAAAAACAGTTAATATTTCATTGTTGTATGCATACACACAAAGTAACAACAGCTACCTTCAGGATTGGAAGCTACAGGCTCCAATAACATTGATAAGGATGAACAGCCATAACAGTGAAGAGACAGCACAGGCCAGAAGGAAAGCAGGAAAAAATATTTGGTTGACATTTCAAATTGCTTTCTTCATAAGCAAACATTTATCTTGGAAATTGATTTTGCTAATATCCCCTCTTAGTTACGTGAATATAAGAAATCATTTGAAGAAAGGTGCTTCAGTGACATATCAATTTTATAACAGAGGGAGTCATGAATGAAAGCTCATTTCCAAATGTATAAATAATCAATCTGAAATGCTTGTGAAAATTAACAGTATGAGGTGGAATACTGGCTGGGTGTTTTGACAGCTTAGATTTGGATTAAACCTAGTGTAATAGGATAATTTTTCTCACAAAAGGTACTTTTTCAAACCAGGGCAATCACTTATTATGAATTATACATGCATTGAATTAAGTGTCTAATGTCATTAATATGTCTCATTAGTTTGCATTGAGTGCAGGATATTTTTCTCTGTGTGACTCCTCCATCAAAGGAGGATGGGGGGAGGGGGTTGTTGGCAGACAGGAGGAGAATAACAGTATTTGCATTGAGCAAAGGAGCCATTGTGTCAATGTCAAACGGGGTGTTTTGTAATGTCTCTCTCTGTTGCTGGAAAGCATGAGCTTTATTCATTTCAAATATTTTCTGTGATGCATTAGTGTCAGGATGTGTCGGTTCCATTTCTCAGGGACGACCAGAAGCCTGACAGCCCGGGCGGATGTGTAAATACAACAGAAAACACTTAACTATGAGATCATCTGAACTGGGTTATTAATCTTGCTTTTTAAAGGGCCTATGTGGCCTGACTCCATGTATGTTCCTCAAAGACTGGTGTTGCTAAATTCTGAACCATGATATCCACCAGAAAAAAAAGTCCATTAAGGAGATGGATGTATTTCAGGGATGTCTGGAAACAAAAGGATCACACAAGTGCTGATTGGCTGGGTTATGGGTTATGGAAACAAATACAATGGGGGCCTTTGTTTGGATGGTCTACCAGAAAGGATATAATGGCTGTTGCTGTAATCCACACATCTTATCCACAAGCTGATGAGTGAATCCTCACCCTGCGGAAGACTGTGAGGGAAAATCAGCTGTGGCTCAGAGAAACTACTATACTACTCTACTACTATACGTGAAAATAGTGTTGTTATTTTCAACCTACCTCTGTTACAGAAGGAGAGAGACTGACACTAATACAATTTAACACATTGACACTTGTGGGATACATATTACTGAGTGGTATTTTATTCCAGGTCATGTCCCTCTGACAGAGATGTTCCGGGTTGTATTTATTCAGGGCACATCCTCAACATAAGATCAGCTACTAAGCATGTATTCCAATGCATAAAACACCAAAACCTCACATAAAAAATGAACCACAGTTATCAAAGTTGCAGGCTGCTTAAAAAGCACAATCTGCATTGTTTATACACCATTTATTCATACCAACTCACTTAAGTCCAGCTTTGCAATGTTCAGCTCATACTGACTATACTTGTACACAGCACTTCAGACTTGCAGTGACCTATATGTCATCTCAGGTTGTGCTGGATCCAGGGGTGATGACACGTCCCTGTCACAAAGCCACAAACATTAAACCACAGCAAGTACATGTACTTATTGTGGATCACTGGGCCAAAATCTAGAAGATCTGCAATGAAGAACCCAGAAATATAAGCAAGACTTTTGCATTAATCGACTGATTCTTACTCCTGCACCAAAGCGGTCATGCAAAGGACATTAGACCTCTTTTAAGGAGACACGGCAAACTTGCCCCTGTTGAATTCAATCCAGGTATACTTCAATTAATTAGAACTAAATAAATAATGTGCGAGGAGCCTATTTGGAGGTTTTATTCCTGAGACATAAAAGCCATTAATTATCAGGGTCAAAGTGAGGCAGGGAGATAGAAGAGCGCAAGGGTGCATGAAAAACAGGTACGGTTCTGGTTGTCAATTAAACCGGGAAACTTTATTCATATAAAACAAAAGGAAGTCAAAACAACATATCTGTTTTTGCTTTAAAATTGTGTTGACATTCTAATGCACAACAGCAACAAAAAAGTCTGCAACGTTCTTGAGAAATTACTCTTCCTTGTTTTTGAGTGTCCAGGGAGGCAGGTGAAGTCTGCCCTTATTACCAATGTCAGAGATTCGATTAAGCACGAGGAAAGCAAATGATCCCAATGAACTAATGATTAATCCGGCAGGTCTATTTACTAATGTACCAGAATGCATTAGAGGCATAAGTTAATGGGGACAGGACATCAATTCAAATACAAATGAACCACATTTGCATTGGACGCTTATTGACTGGTGTAACAAAACGAATTACAAAAGGTAATCTACTTATAAACCTTTGAGACGGATGAAACATGATTCCCAACATATCTACGATCCAACTCAGACCCAGTCTTGCCCCCGGAAATGACAGCATCAATACAAACAGATTGACTGGTCCACTGTCAAAATAAAACACCCGTTCAATTTGAAAGGAGGTCTGGAAATAATTACCTTGATTGCCAGTCAGTGCAAAAAGACAACAGTTTACTCTAATGGGTGGAGCCAACTTCACTCTGTATAGCTGAAAATGTCAGGACTATCTCAAGATGTTTTGAATTTACACATTCAACATGCTGTCAGTCAGGGCACCAGTCCGCTGGTTAAGCTGCCCTCCACAGATACAGTGACCCCCTAGCAGGAAGCCAGTTTATTGGTCACACTTTATCTCCATGTTTCCCTCTCTGTCTACTACTCTATGAATACCCTCTCTAAGTAAAGGCAGAAAAGTAAGAGAATACAACTTAAAAAACAACAGCATGTTGATAGTCAACAACTTTTGTGTTCCCTGCAGAGTTGTGACAACCATCAGCCCCATTAGAGGCAGAAATGTTCCCACACTCTTCGCTGCCAGGAAAAGAAGAGCAGTGTGGGGGATCGTCAGACCCAGCCAGAGGCGACAGTGCTATAGCTCTCCAGAAATGACTTCAGCCGAGTCCACGGCCATCCCAAGGGGTAAGTAAAAAAAAAAAAAAAAAAAGAAATAAAAATACTCCTCCCGCTTTGTGGATGAAAGGCCCAGACTTAATCCTCGCTTTGTTCTTGTACATAGATGAACATGAAAGCCCACTTCTGTGGATTGCTTCTCTCTGGGCCCTTGGGCACAGCGCTGGACCCAGAGCATCGTCTTATCAATAATACTGCGCTCTTAACTACGGGCTTAAACTGGTGGAAAATATTCCACAATTTGACGGAAATCTATCCATCCCCTCTTCCCAGCGGTAATGACACTTTTGCTAGCTTGTCTAATACCATCTAGTAAGTGATTTTTGTAAGGGGAGGGGGGGAAGGGGGTTTAAAGAGAGAAAAGCAGCAGTTCTATTTGATGTTTTGATCTGAGATTGATCTCAGAGGAAAGACTCACATTCTGAAAGTGGGATTATTGGCTTCACTGGCTCTCCTCAGATGTCAAAGATCTTTGAACAGCCTTGTAAAGTGCACTACTTCCAGGCTGCTGCTGAACTGCTTATGAACTCATCAAAAGAGCACCTGTCTCCATATTAATGAGGCACCATCCACTTGACAAGGGTCCTCTTCCCACACATACCTGTCCCCTTGAGAACCACGCCGCTTTTCCTGGAAACCGCAGAACAAAGGTGCTTCTCATTCTGGAGCTGGTGTCTCCTCAAATCCACATTCTGAAGCAAACTCAACTGATTCTCAGAGGTGCTGAGTGCCACACTAAAAGCAGAGAGAACACAAACCATGATCAGAAGATGACTGTGTGGATGTAAGTTTTAAAACAACTATGCTATTAAACACTCTTACATTGAATTTTTGCAATGGTGTGGCAGATTGCTAACTGTGCATTTGAAGGTGTGTTTGTTCAGTATACAGTTTCAATGCTTTCCATACTGCAAGCTATTTTTTTTCCTTTCTTTTGCTTTATTTAAGATTTAGTTTGGTTAACACTTTCTTCAATGTGGCTCGTAGGACAGTGCCAGCATAGTGTGGGGGTTGCGGCACGGCTGAACTGTAATTGATAATGTAAAGGCAGATGGGGGTCTCCGGGGAGACAGAAAGAATCCAAGCAGATGGCCAAATTGCCGCTTATTTATGTGGAGCAGAGGGCTCAGCCCCCTCGCCCGCATGGTATGATGGATCATTATAGCCTTTGGTGTATAAACACCAATATGCTTTTAAATCTGGACGACAAAGACGAAAAAAGCCGACAAGTAAAAGTGCTGTATTTCTAATCTGGTGTCAGGGGGCACGGAGGAGGAGGTGGGAGGTTCTGGTTATGGTAAACAACCTATGCTACAATGAATCCAATTAAACACCACCCGCTCACAAACTATACTGTCTATCTCTCTCACAGTGTGGTCAGAGGTTTGTTCCATCTGTGCTGAATACTGTTGCGTTAGCAGAGGCACCAGTTTAGAGACATATTCACCAGAAAAGACTAGTGCATGGTGTTCTTTCTTCAGCCACAGACATCCAGATAAGGAGGTAGCAAAGTGAAATACACTCAGGCACGCACGCACACACACACACACGCGTGCACATCAGCGTTGTGTCTGTGGTCAGTGTGTTTTGATGACACACACTGTCATTATCTTCGATCAGCTGTTCTTTGTGCAGACACAGACAGATTGGTTAATATGGTTGAGGCCCCTTTGATCCCACCCGGCCCCTGGGTTAACTCTATTAATGTCACCACGGACAACCTATTTCATATTTACTAAGCCTGTTTCATCTCCCCATGCAGTAATTGGTCTCCTAATGTGAGAGCACTGATGTGAAGGCCATCCATTGGACTGAAATTACACAGCATTCTCTACCTTCTTCTCATAAAGACACTTCAATACTAACCAGCTTTTCACTGCTGGGGATTGTAGCTCTGAGCAACGCTTCTAAATCATTTGTACTGAGGTGTCCAGCAGTGGTTAATGATAATGGCTATATTAATGATAAAATTGAAAATAATATAAAAAATACTGTCGTGTTTTTATTAAAATTAATATTTGTGATAGTTGTTTTTTTCAAATGTAGAAATGTTTAGAAAATGAGACTTAATAGGAAAAAACTCTAATTCAATATCTAACCTAAAATTTTTAAGCACACACTCTATAATTAAATTAATTCTTCAAATGTTTCTCTACATCATTGGTTTCAAAACTTTAGGAGTGAGCTGTAAAACCCTAGTGCCATTGTGAACAAAAGTCCTGCAGTGCTGTTTACCTGTTATTAAAAATAAACACTTCAAATGAATATGCATTTAAATGCAATTGTACACTTTCTGAATGGTTTAATAAATGCAGCTGAGAGTTGGTATCTTTACCCTTAAAATTTCTTAAGGAGAAACAAAGCTGGAAACAGGACAGCCAGCATTAATTGGGACAGTAAAATGTTTGATGACATAGACACTATTGGGTTAAAAAAAAGAGCAGGAACCTAAATGTGTCACTTAGAGAGGAATGTATAACACCTCTCTAGGCCTCACATATTTTACCCTCCAGAGTAACACCAGCGAATATTAATATTTGCTTTTCATTTCAAGTTGCAATGGTACTCTGTTCAGTGTGAGTGAAAGAGGGAGGAGAGTATGTGTGGCAAATGGGGCTTTCAGACAGGATATTATAGTGACTTCAGGTCAATGAAATAGATGTTTACAGTGACTGTAGATGTTTTTAGCAGTCTATCTATCCAGAGAGAGAAATAAATGGGTCACCTATTGTAAGGCCTCATTAAAAATGAGTTTTAAAAAGAGACATCTTTTTGTTCATGATGAAGGTGTGAAAGTCACACTTGCACATTAACTTCCACTCAGTCTTTCTAGCAGAAAGCACAGGCACTATTGTGTTGTGAAGTGCATGCTCGCACCCTACATTACACTTCTAATCCCAATGAGAATAATCACAGTGTGAAACAGATATCACATAGTGAAAGCACTTCGAAATAAAAGTAGAGAATTCAATCTGATACTAAAACCTGACTGTGAGCTTGTGCATCTTTTGAATGGTCTTAAAATCTTCATCTTACTGTTGTAGTTATGGCCGACTTCATTGTTCATTATTATAAATCACTGATTGAGAAGGAGTACCTTTACAACCAATCACAGTCATAGAACAGAATTACTCATACTGTGAGGAACGTTTTACTCAAACTGACGTTGACAATTACAGTTATGTGTCCAGTGTCCTGTGCTGGAAGTAATTTCCAGCTAAAACTGTCATGTATTCAAAAACCCAGGATAGTTGTGTTTTGTTATATGTTCAGGAACAGGATAAACCATTCGAGAAATTCTGTATCCACCAAAAAAGGACCTGTGCATAGATCCTACACACTTTCTGATTCCTCTGTCTCTTGAAATCCCATGTGAAAAAAGGCAATGTTGTAGATCTTGAACCATGCCTACTCGCTCTACACCTCAGAGTGAAAAGTTTGATTCTGCTAAAATGGTGTAAGTCTCTGCACTCAATTTTGGTAATAACTTGCTCTGAGAGTGAAAGAAAAAAAATCTGGAAGCAATTTCTGAAAGAACAGCCAAGTTTTTCTTTTCCTTCAACAAAAGTTATTCTAACTATTGACCTTTCCACTACTTGAATGGCATTTCCAAGCATTCTGGGATGCCACCGCTGCTCTCAAACGGAAATTTTTAATTCTGCGCGTCAGTGTTGATTTAGGGCCTCGTCTCCAGGGTAAAGCATTTTGGACTCTTACTGTACGTTCACTTTTTTTGCACACGTCTTGAACAGTGGTCCATTCTGCTTTTTCTAAACTGTTTGTAACAGATTATTAAGTCTGACCTAAAAATGTTCAGTTTGCAAGAGAGGAGCATTTACTTATTTTTTATTTTCCATCAAAAACTTTTCATTGTTTTTACCTGCATTTCACATACTTGTATCTTAAAAACAGAGTTTAGTTGTCGTTCAACCTTGATGAGGCACTGAGAAAGCCTACTGAGCTCTCTCTCTCCCTTTTACACTGCTGCTCCCTTGTGGTGCATGGAGATATGATAGGCTGCTCTGACAAAGTGTAAATCTAAAGATCCTGTGTGATTAATTAGCAGCAGAAAAAAAGAGATTGGTTGCTGTTTTTGTTCTTACTGCTTAAGTTAATAATCAAAGGTGAACTAGCATCTAAAAATAGAAGTGAAACAAAAACAGCATCCCAGTTTGAACTGAGAAAAAGAGAATCATCTTAAATACTCTCCAACCACAAAGACCTTTGACTTAGATGTTTGCCTCTTGTAATTATTCCTGACGTGCTCAGTGGAGATGCAGAAAGTGATCTCTGTATTACAGAAAACCTGATTGCCAAAAGCCAACTCAACACATCCACATCACACAATCCTCAAGACTCATCTCTCAATCATATCCTCATCCTGCTCCCTCATCAGCCTCATCCCAGCTCCTGTCTCTCACTAAAGCAATCAGGTAAATCCCACATTAACTCCAGGGGAACAACCCATTAATATTTCACTTGTTTCCAAGCCTGTTTTCGCCATATATCAATGCCCAGCCACCCCTTTCAAAGCCATACATTAGAACTATTTTCAAAATACTTCATTGTCAGCCTTTGGCAGCCTCATTACTTATTAAGATAAGAGAAAAGATGTGCAGGAGCAGTTGGTGGCTCAGCTTGCCTTAAAAGCTGCTTTCTACTGTTTCTACCTCCTCCGCCTGCCTCCCACACCTCCTCCGTCTGTTCCTTTGTACTCAACAGTGCGCCAACATTGTCAGAGAACCTTTGGGTAGTTGTTTAGCTGAAAATAAGTGGGATGTAAGTTTAGTATAGGAAGAAGAAAAACAAGGTTTCCATGCTGTAGAGTACTAAAATAACAGCATATGCAGCACAGTTGGACTATTTCAGTTTTTACTTACAACAAAATAAGGTTTTTAAATAGACAAAGATGGCCCTGACTAATGAAATCATGCTGGTTTGTGAGTCTACATACATTGCAGTTATCACAGTAAGAAATGCAATATAAATTGTTGGACTCATCAGTCAGTATCGGTGGTGTATTTCAACTTGTATTGGCCCCTAAAAGGCAAAGCGCTGCGGAAAATATAACAAAGAATGGCACTCAGACTTATCAGGAGGAATAAACTATTATCCTGCAGGAGCGACAGCAAAAGAAAGATTGCAGCGATATTACCTCATCCTCTCTGACAAAACATTGAAAAATTTAAATTGCTATGAAGGGTGTTCAAAAACTTCTACAAAAGAAAGAAAAGATCAGACAGGAAGATGTGAGAAAGGTAATCTTGCTTTATAATCCCACTTTACTGTCATACTTCCAGCATGATAACATACCTTGGTAACTCTTGAGAAAATTGTCAGTGTTTCATGGCAGGTTTACCAATCCAAACTCTTCAAATTGGAGACATTTTTTGAACCAATTAAATGCATGATTCAAAAAAGTACATTTTCAACAATGAAAACTGTAAGTCCTCCATCCTCAAGTATGGTAAGTCTATTTTTGATCTCTAAAACCCGTAAGAAAAGAAAAAAAAAAGAGAAATTAAACTGAATGGACACCAGGGCATGTGAAGGAACATTTCCTGGTGACATTAAATTCTATGAGGTTAACTCTCGGTGAAAAGGAAAGAAAGTCTGGCATTCATTTCCCAGGTGTCACTGCTCCAGTGGAAAGTCAGGACAAAAATAATGCCTCACTTGGTGAATATAATTACATCATGTTATCTGGCAAGCAATGAATATGACTGAAAACTCTACATGAACCAAAAGGTCTGTCCTTTTTTCTTAAACTGAACTGTTGCCCTTAGAAAGAAAACCTGTCAACAAAGTAACCAGAAAGCAACACACTACTGTGCACATACCTCAGTCCCATTAGAAGATACTACTTATCATGACTTAACGTGACTGAATAAGCACAGGTGGACATAATAAGACTAATTATTGCTCTTTTCTAATAAGTTTTTCCAAGAAAGCCATGTCGTTCAGCCAGCAAGCAAAGTGTATGACCCAAAACCAGGAAGACCTAAGTGGAATTCAGCCATTACGCAATTAATTTGATTAATTACACCTGTGCTTTTCTTACCATGACATGTCAAAGTGTCTCCTGTAATCTCATCAGCACAGTGACAAGGGCCTGTGTTAAAGCCCCCTTACAGACTACTACTGTCTGTATGGAGCAGTAACGTCCAGGACAAAGTGGAGAGCAAAAGCTACAAGAGCAAAACTACAAACTGCCACTGTCGCCGCATAGTTTAACTAAGAGACAAGCATCAGTCCACGACACAGGCGACGCGACGTACCTAATATCTTGTTGTAAACGTGTTTGATCCTCCTCTTGCTGACAGATGTGACTCATCAGGGTTTATAGAGAGTTATACGTTTTCAGTTCTCTGTTTTGAAACTTGTTCTCACTGGTTGTCTCCTTATTTGTGCGCTGGAAGTTCAGGCATACTTATCCACGATAGACTTGCGCTCCACGTGAGGTCAGGCACATGCACGTGTACCCTAAAGGGTGTGTCTGTGAAGGGTTTACAGTCCGACTCCTAATTTAAGAGGCGACACCTGTATGGGTTGTGAGCTGCTGTTCCAGGTAGATATTTATGTGTTTTAAAAGATACTACTTCTCTTTTGGATGAAAGTTGTTGTTGTTTTCTCTGGGTATGCAGTGCGGCGGTTTGTTTCCCTGTTTCTGCTTGTTTTGTGGTGTAAAAACTTTTCCTTCCAGTTTAACTAGTGTACATATGAGCCTACCTAACGAACCTGCTGTCTAAAAAAATAAATAAATAAAAAAAGGACAACCCCTTGCAATTTCCCTGGTGGAATGTAAGCGTAATGCAGATGCATACGCACTGTGTATGCAAACAGTGTTCATGTTTTTTTTTCTTCAGGGCTTTGTTATTGGGATTGCCAATTCACAACAATACATAATTTATTCATATTTGCCATACTTATAAAATGTCCTTACCAGCTTTTCTGCAGACCAATAAACTTATCCCAGTTTCTGCTGCTCTGAATATACAGCTCTGGAAAACATTAAGAGACCACTGCAGATTTTTCAGAAATCAGCATCTCTACATATATGACAGTCATTCGATTGCCATGTCTGTTGAATTCCAACACAAGCACACCTGTTTCTACCTGTTTCTACCTAAGAAGATACTGATGAGGTGATCACCTGAACCAAATCTTATTTAACTTGGAAATGTATAATAACCATTGCTGTGGTTGTCACTCTCCTCTGTGAAAGACTGGTGGAGAACATGAGTGACGCATGAGCGATGTTACTGCAAATCAGGGTTATTCTACCAAATATTGATTTCTGAATACTTCCTGGGTTAAAGCATTAACAATGTGTTGTTTAAAATTGAATATGAGCTTGGTTTTTTGCATTATTTGAAGTCTGAAAGCAGTGGGTATTTTTTTTTTTTTTTGGTATTTCGACCATTTTTAATTTTCTGCAAATGAATGCTCTTAATGAAAGTATTTGGAATTTGGGAGTAATTTTGTAAGCAGTTTATATAATAAAACAAAAATGTTAATTTTACTCAAACAAATAGGTATAAATAGCAAAATCAGAAAAACTGAAAAATTTGCAGTGGTCTCTTATTTTTTTCCAGAGTTATATAACTATTTAAGTGTGGAGCACTAGTCAGACAAAAAAAAAAAGAACCTCAAATAACATTTAGCACACTTAACTCTGTTTATCTAGCTATTTAGCTAAATGAACACTCTACTTGCTAAGGTCTATGTTGTTTCTGTAGGAAACATCTAGTTTCAATGTTGTGAGAAATCTTTGTCGGATCTGTCTCTTTTCCCCCAGAATGAATGATGGGCAAAAACCTAATCGCCAAACATCAACAGCTCATTTCACTACATGTGATGCTCAGCCCCCTGCTATTTTGGTTTTTGTTGTCAGGAAGCTAAAACTATGTCAATATATGTTCTCAGAGACAGCTTGCAAGCTAAAGCTAAAGAAAAGCTAAGAAAAGATGTTTGCGCTATCAGTCTTGATCTTTTTTTCTTAACTGAATGAGAAGTGGCTGGATGTTTGAGTTGTGTTCTTTTATAAATTTTAGCTCCATGCAATGGAGGTCCAAGACAGAGCATACTGATGATTTGAAATAATCATTTATTTGGAACAACGTTGTTAAAAAAGAAACTGTAAAAATATTATAGTCTGATGCAAAAGTTTTCAGTTATGGTTCATTCTCTCAACTCACAGCAAACTTTAATAAACTGATAAGTTGATTAATGGCAGAAGAAGGGCTTTATCAGTCACACTACTCCCGAAATGAGGTCTTCAGTGCACCCCAAGGTTCACACCAGCCGCTTGAGGGGCCAGGCAGGTACAGTACAGGGAGTGTCATCTGTTTCCAAACAGATTATTTACACTGTGCCTTCATCAGACATCTTAACTCAGGCTATTAGTCATCACAGAGCTCATGACAAGCCCCGGAAACTGAGGGTTTACCATTGAATGGTGATGGATGGAGCAGCATTTCAATGTTCATTTATCAACCAGACATCAGCTACACACTGATTCTTCATTTCTTTCAGTATGATATACTTAGTACCTTAGTCATCTACATAATGCAGTAGTCAAATGTCAAGCTATGGCTATTCTAAACCACTAACACTCAGAAACTCAACTCTGTGAAATAATATCTGTTACCACTATCACTGCAGTACTAAATGGTAAAAAGATTATTAAAGCTTTTCGATTCACAATTGAGCAACAAGCATTTATGAGTAACCTCCATTGGTGAACCTACATTTAGTACAATCTAATCTCCCTGCTTTGGTGCGTGTTTTCTCTTTGTTTTTGCTTATTTTTTGACACACACCCCTGGCTAAAAGCGGACCAGTTTCTCAGCTGAGACAGCAGGGGTATTTGGACTGCTCACACCCAAACATTATGTTTCATTCATACATTATCATGATTACCCCTACTAGGCTGACCCTTATGATATATACCAATCATTGCTGCATGCAGGAGGACATAACTATGCTAACCACTCATGCTTGTTCAAACCTATGCATTTAGCTTGTAATCAGTACTTGTAACATATTCTTTTGATCTCCCATGGACTCAAGAACACACGTCTGCACAAACATGCAGCCGATCAAAAAAGGAGAGAAAAAGACATTTATAAAATTAAAGTAATATTGACAGGTCTGGAAGATGTGCACAGCCACAGGTACTGTGTGTCTATATGTGTATGTGTGTGTGTGTGTGTGAGAGAGAGTGTATTTGTGTGACTATGTGTGAGTATAGTGGAGTTCTGCAGGGACGTCCCTGTACTTGAGTGTGTGGCCCCCACGACAGCCCGGGGTGGCACATCCATCTATGTCTTTTTGCCAAATTTGATTTTAAATATTTATCACACCATACATCTTGGCTGAAACAAATTGCTGGCAAAGTGCTGTTGTCTGTGAAACATGTAGTAAGAAGGATGGAGGCTTTAGAGGGAACATCAATGTTTCATTCGGTAAAATATATGACTGGGAGGAGTATGTGCAACTACAGCACTTTTTTTTAATAACAGGAGGATGATACAGAAGTTAAACTTTTTGAAGTTTATTCTTCTGTTTGAGCAAAGGTTGGAGAAAGTAGTTTGAAATATTCATAGACTTTTCTTTACTGGAGCTGCTTACTGTGTGCTGTGCTGCCTCTTAAAGCACCCCTTCATATTATTCATGATAAAAATAAACACTTTTCATAAAATGTTTCCTTGTTAGAGGTTTTCAGTAAGGCTTCCAAATATGACTTTATTTAGAGAAATAACCTTTTCAGGATTGGAATTTGAATGTGCAATGTAAATTGTAAGGACATTTGCTTGAATCACCTCACTTACTGGCTTCATTCATCAGAGATATAGTCAAGTGTTTCACACAAAAGAAGGAGAAAAAGCTGGATAATGAAAAAGGACTTGAACATGAAATTATTGTTGCACACAATAGTATTGTACAACCATTGACACAGTGTGAGGTATACTAAAGGTAGTATTCTAAGTAAAGCCAAAGTGTTCATTCAACATTAATTAGAGCCCAGATCTGCTTAGTGTGTGCACTGATGCCTGTATCTACCCCCCCCCCCCCACACACACACACTTTTCTTAATTCAGCAGTTATTTGTTGCTTCATCTCCATTCATTACATTATTTAGGCCAGTGAGACAGCAGTATGACAACTATCTACTACTTTTGACCATGGATTAGTCTTTGAGGTGCCTTGCTTTAGGGCATGCAGGACCTCAGAGAACACAAAGAACAGAAAGTATTAGACCCAGTCTCACTAAGTGCTAAAGATCAGACTTAACCCAGAGTAATGACAGCTTCCCAGCAAACTAAAGATGTAGAGCTCACCTGGGGACAGGAAAGCCTCGGTGCTCCTTGGGCTGAAGGATGTTGAACCAGCTGTAGACTTGGGTATCTCATAAACAACTGCACATCGCTGCACTTCATGGAAGTTACTGACACAGATGTGATTAATTTCACTCTACAAAAGTAAGCTGCTTGAATTACTTACAAGAAACTGAATCTTAGTTGTTTACATTTTTCAACAGCAATAGGTACAGAAACTAATGTGGGCAATTATTGCACCAAAACAATAAATAAATGGGTAGCTGGTTTATTTAAGGAAAAATGGTCCATACACTTAGTTTCCTTTGCCCACTTGAGGTAAATTGTCTAATTGAATACTTCCACTTCATCTGTCCAGCCTCCTCATGTTTCACAGAAGAATCTAAAGACACAATTCAGCGTCATACAGAGTAACACTTCAACACAACAACATCTGCCTTTTTTCATCGTCCATTCCAGTAATATGTCGTATTTACAGCTAAACAATAAGTTTCAGTTTAGTTATATAAACCTACATTGATTTTCCTGTCTCGGTTTTGTGCACAACCACTAGGTGGCCACAAGATGGGGCTCTTGTCTTGTATTTCATCAAGAAATGACACTCACAAAAAGGAGGAATGACAAATGTCAGCACTGTGCAAAATTGCTGTACTAAGTGCTTCATGTTTTAAAAATTACTGTATTTGAATTATATTTTTAGACACAAATTCCTGATGAAACATGTTATATAATAATAATGTTCATACCATTCACCCATTTACTTTAAACCTGCAAAGTGCTTAAGAAAACCCTGTCATTGTGTGCTATTGGTAGAGAAAATGTATGCCGAAAGAAGTCTTTCTTCATTAGTCCTGGTCATGGGAGCTTGACTCATCCTTGGATGCCTTTTAGTTTCTGCAACTGTTAGGAATCGCTCTTGTCCTCCTTAGCAACAGAAACATCCCACTAGGTGGCAGTAGTGTAGCACCACATCAGAGGCACAAGGGCCTCTTTGCATCTGCCATTGTTTAAGTCAACATCATTCCATTTACCAAAGGACTGGCTACAAAAAACAGCAGTGATTAATTACTAATTCAGCATTAGTACACATTATTATCTGGTATTCAAACAGAGGCACACAAACGGTGCAGTACAACTAAACATTGCACTTTCCAAAAGTGATGTTTCCAGAGCTTTGAGAGCATTTGGACATGCATCTCACAAATCTCCTCAGCACATAAATATGTATTACATCTGCAGCTCAATTAGGCATGGTGAAATCTGGCCTTTAGGGTAGAAACCTGTGAACTTGCATGGATTTGTCCAAACCACTTTTCCATAGGCCTTTAGCTGCTTTTGCTTTAACTGATAATCATCCCAGCAGACCTGTATAAAGAGGTTGTAAGCTAATATATACATTTGATCTGAACACACTACAGGATGAAAGCAGCTTCTGTACATCTGGCCGATGCCATAAAAGTAGATGTAGGTCTGCAAAATAGCTTCATTACAGTCAGCCTTGTGGAGCTGGCATATGCAAATATCCCAGAAATCCAAATGGAGAGCTGCAGCTTCATTAAATTTGGCAATAAAATATTTGCAATACCTCATTGCCTTCTAATGGCCATAATGAGAAGTATGACTGAATCCAATTGCCGTGTGTTAGATTTAATTTGTTTGGCATTTCACAGATGGGAATGCATTTCGAACTGTGAGTAGACATGAGGAGTCATTACAAAACCAGAACATAGACGAAAGCTTGCCTTGTGGTGAGTTTGTGTCACCGCAAACCCCTCAAAGAACTATAGTCATTCCAACAGGGACATTTCCCAGAATGCTTTTATGGAATACGCAGAGGTTTGAGCCTCAACCACATACTGGAAATACCAATGGTTGATTTTACCATATTGCGTTTCAAAGTATTAGGTTGCCGGAACTTAATTAATGCAATTCCATTCCTTATAACTATCTGCAGCTGGCTTTTGTCCAAACACAGATAAGATTAGCTCTGCAGACTGAGCATGCCAACAAAAAGATAGCTCAGGAATAAACAATGAAGCTGCTTGTAAACTGAGAAAACAAGCAAATGCAGATAAGAATGCTAGACTAGTGCTGCTTTGCAGACTCCAAATTTTGCATTTTATGATTGAAAAATCTCAGTAGAAAATTTAAGAGAGCAAATTAAATAAAGGAAAATTGTGATCTTTGATCAAACAAGCAGCTGATAAGCCCCAGAAAGAAGGACATGATAATACTGAGGTTCTCAATACAGCATCACCCCAGTGTACTACAGGCTTCGAATAGCATCTTAAAGTCATTTACAGTAATATAGAGGAAACTGATGCCTTGTAACATGAGTGGGATTGTGAAAGATTCTTGTTTTTTAATTCAATGCAATGAAATGTAGGGAGAGAAAAAAAGGATGCCTCATGAAAGAGCTGTTTGGTTTGCTTTTTATAGCACAAGTCAAATATGCTCTTCCATATGGCTGCAGACAAGCAAGCAATTGTTTGTGTACAGTAACAGCTAGCATGGGATTTGATATTTACTGCATTCTCTATCTATCTATCTATCTATCTATCTATCTATCTATCTATCTATCTATCTAGATTCTTTATTTTTTTTAAAAGTCAACATGCTTGCATTTGTAACAGTGAGAATAATCAAACATCTGTGCAGGACAGAGAATAATGAATACTACAGTGCAGGAACAATGTACAGCTCTGAGCAAATGATTGGATCCTGTCAGGAGAATAAGACTCAATTTGATCACATCCTTTCCTTTTCAGAGTGCTACAACAATCCATTCTATAAACACAAACTAGCTAATCAATTACAACCCCCAGCTAATGTAAAGATGCTTTTCATACAAAGCCCCCCCCTCGCTGCACATTGCTAAGATAAATTGGCTGTGACCCCAGCCTGACCCTGGCTGATGTTCATGAGACCATTAAATTTCCTGCAAACAGGGTGCAGTTGGGTTCTGAGTTTGTGTGTGTGTGTGTGTGTGTGTGTGTGTGTGTGTGTGTGTGTGTGTGTGTGTGTGTGTGTGTGCACTTGTCTGTTTGTCTGTCTGTCTGTCTGTCTGTCTGTGTCTGTGTGTCTATGTGTCCGTGCACAGAAGCCAGTGTGTGGTGAGTGAGAAAGTCAGGGGGATATAATGAGAAAATAAGAGGGGTAGAAAAAGGGAAACTGAAACAGAAAGAAATTGTGTACCTACAATACAAAATCTCTTCATTTTCTGGTTTGAGTTTATCAGACCTTGCTTCAGAACTAGTCTTTTTTTTCCATTGTCACCAGAGTTTTGAAAAGAAGATTACAAAATATAATTTTTGAATTGCTTTGAATTTTGATGAGAAACGAGTACAAACAACATGAACCATTTGGATGCATAGACATTAACTTTTCTTAATAGCCTTTTTATGGTGACAAATCTGGCATTCTTTCACTGAACCCCTTTTATTTTTTTCCCCTACACTTTATCCATCATAATCTACACTGTGTAACCATGGTTCTCAATTGGTGGTTTGACACTTGAAATTGGATCATGGAGCCATTGTCACTTGGTCGTTAATGTACATCTCTTTCAAGATAGTTTACCCGTAGACCTACATTCTCAGAAGACACTTTTGCAGACTCCACTCTGGGATCCTCTCCACCATCAGAGGGAGGTGACCTCAGGACATGATGTAAAAACAAAATAAAATCAAGAGCATTGCCCTCAAAGTTATATTGGGTAGACACTTTTGTTGCTTCTATGCTTTGATAATCTTGGTAAAACTGATTCCTTGTGTCAAATGGAAATAACAAAGCATAAAATGCACTTCATCAAGAACACAACATAAACTGGTTGGCACCACTATTCGGTTTGATGATCTCAACCTGTGTCATTTCTTCAACAGTTTCTATCAAATTAACAACAAAAAGATTCTATTCATAAAGACAATGAGATCAGATTTTAGGACTTCACTGAGGTTTTTCTTTTCCTTTACATTTGATAGAGAAGAAAAAGACAGTCGTCAGTAAACATGCTATAGTTTCATTCTGATTAATTTGAGTGGACATATATACAAGAAAACGAATGTTAAAATCAGAGGTGCTTTGTTTGCTAATGGAGTAGTTAGCTGTGATGGATATAAACTGAATATGTGCTAATGTGTGTTAACAGTTAATAATTCACCTGAAAAATTGTGAAGACTAAAACTATGTGTGACTTAACTGTTTCTCTTTATGCATAGGAACTGATATATGTAGAAAAACAAGAACACAGAAGAATTATCACCGTGAGAAACTTTTTGTTATACTCCCTTTCCCAAATAGAAATAGAACTAAAAAAAAGGAGAAGAAATTGATCATGAATAGCAAATGGCCTGTATGCATATGTGTTGGGTTTAATATTCCCTGTAATAATCCGTTTGTAGATTCATCTATTATATTAAAGTGAATGTATTACATTTACAATTCTATTGTGCACTCAAGTATAAATGCATGCATGTATTAATATGTACTTTGCATTCAAAAGGTCAGAGAGAATAAGCAAGGAAAGCTATACAATGTGCATCTAGTATTACATATGTAAACCGTGACAATAGACTGTGATGGTGAGGAAAATAGCTTTGAAAGTGTTCACAGTTTGGAGTGATTAATATAAAGCTACTTGTGTTATGTTACGCTAGAAATATAAGGAAAACTGAACCGAATATTTTACCGGAGCAGGAGAAGGATAGTATTCCAGTTTTAATAATCTATTTCTACTGTGAAATGAGCTGACATACAGGCTGCATTGTTTGGTTGTTATTGAGGCAGATAGCTAAATAAGAAATTGACAGAAATTTGGGGTCTTCACCAGAGGTCACCTGATAGAAACATACTATCGCCTACACCCATCCATAAAATTCTTGTGAAATTATCCCAATTTGTCAGTTCATTTCAGTGAATCATTCACTCACTCACAGAAAAAAATCATTCATTTTGTATAATATCTACAAATAAGACTGATGGGATGGTCTCTGGTACACGGCCAATAAAAGCTGCTAACAATTTAAGTTAGCATACAGCACCTACCAGAAGCAAATCACACCCTTATACTGCAGAACAGCCCGCCAATTACTACTGCTGCACTACTGGAGCTGCAGAGATCAGCTGTGCAATCGTTAGCTTGAATTAGCTAACAGACATTGAGCGAAGGATGCCACAGGGGTAATGTGAATCTTTGCACATGTTGTAAGCAAAATGAAGACAATTATTTTTGTTGCTCTGTTTTCTAACTCTGCTATCTGCTGTGCAATGTGGGTCCCTGATCCCTTTAATGGATTAGCACAGTGACCGTGGATTCAAGGGTCAGCTCGCGTAGCTCCAGGGTATGACCTCAGTGTACTGTACTTATCCCACAGTCTTAAAATACTTCCACTCCAGTGTGCTGGCTCTCTCACGGATGTATGTAGACACAGCAAGAAGCCCCATCAGAGCAGTTTGTCATGTTAACATAATCCAGAGTGATGTCTGGTTAATTTGTTTCCCCATTCTAATAACCTTGCATATAAATAGTCTCCACCAGTGCTCGTGTTTCATGCATTTTCACCTCTCAAGCCTCAGAGGAAATTAGCATTTGAATTTGTAATCATGTCCCTTTTAAGTTGCATCACATGCAGGGGCTGAAATGAGGAGACAATTAACCTGCACTGCAAAGTGGACAAGAGGATCTGACGAAAATAGCTCAGAGGAAAATTAAGTCAAGTTACATATTTCATGTAGTGTTTTAATCAGTTTGACTGTGTGACAATCTAAAAACCCAGACTCAGGTACACAAGGTTGTGATATATGTTAATAAAGAACTGCACTGAATCCCTTTCCAGAATTTCAACCTAAATTACACAACAACTATCCACAAAGAGTAACAGTGTGGAATTTTTAAGCATTTTTTAGATCCTGAAATACACTTTGATGTTGTATAGAAAAAAAACTTCTTCAGAGTGTTAGAGAAAGATGACAAATCCTCAGGGCAGTGGTATCAGGCACTGAATAAAAAGCCTTTTCTTTACCTGATGGCAATAGATTTTGTCATTACCACAAGTGTTCTTGGATGAGTTTTGAAAAATTGTCTCATCCCTAGAGAAGCATGTAATGATGTGAATTATTTCTCAGCTTATAACTTACAAAACTAGTTTAGATTTTTAGAGAGGCATATTTTGGTAGACTGATATCTTCTGTCTGAAAATGAACCATTGATCCACCCGTTGGTCTGCTAGGCCCATCCACAGGGAAACATTATTTGGTAGAGCACCACAAGAGCGGGACATAAGAACAGGATGAAAATATTTTTTGAAATATCAAAAAGTCAAAAGGTAGTGAGACTTCTTTGAACTTCTTTATGTTTACCAGTATTGGTTCATTATTTTCCACCCATTTATTTGTATCCTGGATACATTCAGTGACTTGTAGCATCAATTTGAAGTACATAAAAACATTGTCAAATCGCACGGCTGCCACTACAACTACTAGCTTGTCAAAATAATCTCTCTTCCAATCTATTCACTACCACATAGGCCAGGAGTTGAGAGGGAAACATAAATGAAGAGGATATGAAATAAAGTAAATCAAAACATACGAAAGAGTAAACTAAATGGGACAGCAGCTGAAATCTTGGATAACATTTTAAAACATCAAACTGTTTATTTGACATCATTCCCAGCTGGTACCACCACAACATATTTACAATCAAAGATGCCCTATATAGTCTCATATTGATCAAAGAAAGGTTGTTCTGTTCTCGTTCCATATTTTCCACCTAACAAAAGAAAAAAAGAGTCAGGGTTTGTACTAGAAGTCATTCATTCTGCACAAAGTAAAGCATCATGAGCAGTGGCTCAAAGGGACAGAGAGTCTGGGTTATTATTAATAAGCAGAGGAGAAAGAACATTATGCTGGCGAGCTGGCTCATGAGCCAGCAAATTGAGCTTGCAAGTACTAAAACAGCACAGAGATAGATCATTAAGATACCCAGAATGGAACTGAGAAACACAGCTTTCACAAGAAAGGATTCTTTGTTTTGCACTAAAGCAGAAACTGAAGCTTTTAGCCACACAGCTTTTTGGGTATGAATGAAGCTTGAGCTACTAATGTCCTCAAAATAACCAGGTTAAACATTTCACCTCCAATCTATTTGATTTATTTCTGCTTATTGGAGTACAGTATGACTTAATCACCATGTTCTGTGTGGAAGCACTGATGGTTTTGCAAACACCTGCAAAGGACCACTGAGAGGATAAAAGGGCTCTTGAAACTGTAAAATATTTTGGCTAAATTGGTTTCCATTAAAAGCTAAAGTTGTTAACTTCACCTAGAAATAGTCCACATAGTCATTGTGGCAGAGAACAGGGCACCATTCAATTATAATTTACGGGTGAGTGGCACATGGACAATCCAAGGAGCAAGATCTTCAATAGTGGGTGTCTTTTTGTGATAGTCTTCTTCTTTCCTTTGAGAGACAGATTTAACTGTGATTAACAGATTTCAGTTTGCCAGGGTTGGGTCATGATTCCTATCTTTCTGTGATAAGACCACTTGATAAAGTGGATGCAAATGTAACATTTGAGAGGATGATATCTGTACTTGATGCATAAAGTGCCTTATGTGTAAAAAACAACAAATTAACAATTCTTTCTCCTAAAAATCTCCTGCCAAGAATCCATATTTCAGCCTTTGCCTCTAGAGAGACCATCAGGGAACTTGTGCACCAACCTCATCACTGGGAGGTCACTGACCTGAGTGATCACTGTGGTGTCCCAGGCCAGATAACTACTCTTGTATTTCAAATGTTATAGTATTTTTTTTGTCAATGCAGTCGAAGCAATTCTGAGTTTTCATATAACAGTTGAAATAATGGGAACATGGAAGCTGAAGTTTGAACATAAACAGGAATAACAAGCGAGTGGGTGGCATTTGGAGGTTAAATATTCAGTGTTTGTAGTTGAAATCATGAAGAACAACATAAATGAAAATATAATGTCAATGCAAATACTTGTGTATGTGTGCACTATGGCTATGTGTAAGCATGTGTTTATACAAAACAGAATATGTTTCATCTTTGACAAACCAAAGCATTATCTCCCCTGTTTATGACCTCACTGGCACAACAAAAAAAACATAAAACTATGCTTGAATACAAAACAAGTTGTCGAGATTCGCCAGTGTTACTTTACTGACACAACAGCACTACTAAGGCATGCTGCCATTTGGGTTTGCAACTGAGATAAGAATGTGCAAAAAGCAATTTCCGAAAGCAAAATCCAACTAATCAACAACTCTCTTTTCCAGCCCATCTGATATACAAATTGTGCCTAATGAACCTTACAAAATCAATTACCTAGGTAACACTTTGCATGCAAGGGAAAGCAAACACTGAATGCATGATGCATACGTAAACAGACATTACTCACTGCAGATTATTTTGCTCCATTTACATTACATTAGCACTAGAAACAGGAAAGTGACTGGTGCATATTCCTCAATCATGTTTATTTCATTAGAATGCAACTAGGCCAGATACATAAACCATGCCTGCCTGAGGACTAGTAGTGAGCATTCATTACATGTACTGTTGCAACTTGATTAATGTTACATCACAGAGTGGACAAATGAAGAACAAAACAGTGTTTGGTGGAAAAGCAAGAGTACAAAATAATAAACCATGAAGTATTTAGCTGACTCCTGAATGATGGATGATGATTCTCAGTCTGCTGATGAAGTCCTTTTTTATGCCTGTTAAGCACCAATGCTGAGGCATGAAATACTGTGCACACATGCTGAAGCTAACACTCCTAGTACACGATTTTAACACAATCTAGTGCATGTTTTAGGGATGTAGAGAGAAAACAGTTATTTTCATTTTCCTGAGACTTTCATTAAAATTTTAACCGAGAACAAAAGTTACCCTTCAGTGATTCCCCATAGCATTTACAAAAAAGTATAGCCTGTAAGGCCCATTTTATCATGCTTGGTTAAAAGTTGTTGAACTGTATGTCTAACCTACAGAAAAAAAGAGTACCACTGCTCTTCTGCAAAGTAACATAGTGGAGAATTTTCAGTTTCAGAGCAGAGAGGCACAAATCTAAATCTGGTGTCATGAATTATTAAAGCCCCCTTTATGGAGCTTTCTTCAGAGGAGAGTATCCAGCACAGTATAGTACAAGCTGGAGATCAAACAGGGCAGAGAAAGAGAGCCAAGTGTAAGGCAGAGAAAAGTATTCCCACCAAAGTGTTCAGCATCATCCTGCACTTGAACAACACAGAAACTCGGGTCAGTTAAAACGTAAGAAAGAGCTGCTTTTGGTCAGTGATGTTTACTCCCATTGCAACCTTGGTTTGTATGCAATACATAGAGGAAATGAGAAAACTTGGTGTACCTTACTCAATGACAAAATGATGACAAAAGAGCACATTTCCCTCCGCTGAATATCAATAGAATAAAGAAAAGGCTTTGATTCAGGGTGAGAGTCAATTGTGGATGAATCACTCGTCTCTGTGTCATCCAACTCAGCTTGCCTCTGTGAAATAGCTTTTTGAGTCAGAGTCACATTTACACAACATTTTATCTTTTCCTTAAAAGTATTTCTAAAAGGTTTTTCAGTCGGGTCCCTGCAGGGCAGATTCATGCTAAAGTCTTTCATGTGCTGTTCATCCATTTATTTTGGCCTGTGGAGTGTTTGAGGTCACACACTTGTTCCAAATCACACGTAACACCAGAAAGTGTGTTTACTCTTCACAGTATTATGCTTGTTGTATGGATTTAGGACACAATGCTCAGCCAGACAAAAATAGAAATTTATCAAATGGACAGAATGGGAAGAGGAGTTCCTGTTTACTTGGCTATGATTATTGAATAGCCACTTTTGTCTCCATCCTCCTTTCAGAAAGTAATTATTGATTTTCATCATCTGTATCTAGTTTTGTTTTGTTGTTCATAGTGTCTTAAATGTGGTTCCCACCTTAGTTGTGATGTTATTGTCACTTTTGTTAATATTTTAGACGTCGAAATTTGCTACATGTGTATATTTATTTTATTGTTTTTCTTCTGTTCTTTCATTTTTTTCTAACTTGTCCTATTTTTCTTGTTTTTGAAAATTTCAGTTGTATAGATAGTTCCTTTTGCTTTCTGTTTATGCTAGTATCAACATTAACAACAAACTACTAAAGCTGAATTAAGCAGCAAGTCATTGAGGCAATGACCCTCTTTAAACCCAACAAAAAATGAAAACTGTAAGATAAACTTCAAAATAAGACATTGGCCTCTTTTTCTCTTTGAGCTCTACCTGGTGGCTTTGGGTTGAAACTGGATTTTTTTGAAATCTGTATCTTTTGCTGATCCTGTTGTAAACTCAGTACCAACAGTTTTTTGCATCTTTGTTACTCACAACCAAGTTAGCCAAGGAATTTACCAAACCCCAAGGAACCTACCAAAAAGTGACTGCTTAATGTTAAAATTGTCCTCACACTTGCAGACGACTTGTCATTGTTGTATCAAAATAGATCATAAAGTAATTATTGTCTATGTTAAACTGCAGTACTTTTGTGTGTAGTAAAAAATGACTTGACTCATTTACCGTGTATATATGTATAATATATATATGTAACACACGTAACAGGTATGAAGCAGGCTAGAACTTAAATGCTGATAGAAAACAAGATGGTTTTTTGCCCTTTTTTTTGTCTTGAATACCAATCTCTTCCATTTCTGAACTTCTAACAAGAATCAGAGAAAGCTAAGCGCTCTTTTCTCCAGGCAGATAAACTCAGCTCCCGGAGTTAACTGCTTTCTGTGGAGAAAATGATTTTCCAATGTTTATACTGTTTAAAAGTACTATAAATTGGAAAAAGACAGAGGAGCTGATATACTTTTGTTGAGCTGAATCTCTCCACTTGACTGAATGTGTCTATAAAATTCTCAGTGAAAAGTAGGTTGCTAAAATGGACTTAATTTGGCATGATAGATTGAGTCCATGCTTCAGTGGCTGTAATTGAATCTGTGACCTATTTCTTCTGAAGAAAATTGTCTCTTGGGTTATTTGTCACCATACATTTTAAAAGGAATTCAAGAGACTGACAGTGAATTTGATACATTTTCATTCAATTATAAGCGGTACCTTTCCAACCTGCAGCTTGTTTTACATTTAGTCATTGATTCAGTAATATCTTAGCCTTAAACAAAACAAACTCAGGCTTGTCACACTGCACATTTATTATCTATGCGTTAACACAGCTAACACAACTTTATTTAATGAGAGCGTATTATGGCTTGCCAAACTACTATTTATTTTATTATGTTTCTCACCTATCAGTGATAAGTGGCGAAGACTCAAAACACAACACAAGCCAGACATGTCCACATGTTGTTGGACTTAATTTCTAAGGGTTCATTGTTTTCTTTCTGGCTGCTATATACCATATGTATTTCAACTCTCAGTAACAATGGGATAAGAATAGCTTATAGACATGAAGGAACGGTAGAATTGCAATAAATCACTATTGCAATTACTCAGCAATCTGCTTTGTTATTTTGAAAAACTACAACAAAGAATTACAGTACAAGTGCTTAGAGTTACTCTAATACCCAAGTGATCATTATTCCTATTTGTTGTTTGAGAGATAATATGAAAGCATGTTTCTCTTTCAGCAAATTAAATACTTGCTGAAAGAGATACAACAGACACATGAGCTTTGTTTCCTTTTTTGTATTCATTTTCCTCTCTTCTGCATCAATCACTGTATGCACATTTTGGACCAATACTTTCCCTGTCAAATTTGAAGAAGGAAGGTGATGACAATGCAGCCTGATCCTGCATGTGTTTTGAGCCTTTTCTGTCCTCTCAAACATTATGCTTTGACCTGATACTGTACAAGGATGGCTGCTTCCCATGACAAAGGATGCTGAATGGAGGAGACAGGTTTTGTCAAACATTCAAATTGAAAAAGTGGAGTTCTTCATGAACCCCTCAGGCTACAGAGGGTTTTCCTTCACAGCTTCTCTAGGGTCAAAACTGTGTGGGTTCAGTCAGCGTCTTCTGCTGACCATGCTTTCAAGTCAAGAATACTGACTTTCATTTAACATTTCAGTACATTCTTGCTAAGCTGAAGGCTATTTTAGATACATTTTTTTTTCTTTTTTTTTTTCTTTGCTAAACCAAGTTGCTCAATGAAACTGTTCATTGGAAAGGCAGATTAATTTGCTAAATGCCGATACCATCATGTTATGTATGTGTGAAATTTTAGCCATGATGATCATTTAAATATAGTGTTACTTTTCTTAAATTTGCTAATTAGGAATGAACTCTTATGACTAATTAATGCCCTGCTGTGTGTTATACACTGCCTGGCCAAAAAAAAAAGTCACCACCAAAAAAAAGGTCATATACTCTAATATTTTGTTGGACCGCCTTTAGCTTTGATTACGGCACACATTCGCTGTGGCATTGTTTTGATAAGCTTCTACAATGTCACAAGATTTATTTCCATCCAGTGTTGCATTAAGTTTTCACCAAGATCTTGTATTGATGATGGTAGAGTCTGACCGCTGTACAAAGCCTTCTCCAGCACATCCCAAAGATTCTCCATGGGGTTATGGTCTGGACTCTGTGGTGGCCAATCCATGTGTGAAAAAGATGTCTCATGCTCCCTGAACCAGTCTTTCACAATTTGAGCCCGATGAATCCTGACATTGTCATCTTGGAATATGCCCGTGCCATCAGGGAAGAAAAAATACATTGATGGAATAACCTGGTCATTCAGTATATTCAGGTTGTCAGCTGACCTCATTCTTTGGGCATACTGTTGCTGAACCTAGACCTGATCAACTGCAGCAACCCCAGATCATAACACTGCCCCCACAGGCTTGTACAGTAGGCACTAGGCATGATGGGTGCATCACCTGCCTTTCTTCTTACCCTGATGCGCCCATCACTCTGGAACAGTGTTAATCTGGACTCATCAGACCACATGACCTTCTTCCATTGCTCCAGAGTCCAATCTTTATGCTCCCTAGCAAATTGAAGCCTTTTTTTGCAGTTAGCCTCACTGATTAGTTGTTTTCTTAAGGCTACACAGCTGTTCAGTCCCAATCCCTTGAGTTCCCTTCACATTGTGCGTGTGGAAATGCTCTTACTTTCACGATAAACATAGCCCTGAGTTCTACTGTTGTTTTTCTTCGATTTGATCTCACCACACGTTTAAGTGATCGCCGATCACAATCATTCAGGATCATTTTACGGCCACATTGCTTCCTCGAAGACGATGGGTCCCCACTATCCTTCCAGTTTTTAATAATGCGTTGGACAGTTCTTAACCCAATTTTAGTAGTTTCTGCAATCTCCTTAGATGTTTTCTCTGCTTGATGCATGCCAATGATTTGACCCTTCTCAAACAGACTAACATCTTTTCCACGACCACGGTATGTGTCTTTCAACATGGTTGTTTAGGAAATGAGAAGAAACTCATTGTACCAGTTGGGGTTAAATAACTTGTTGCCAGCTGAAAGATAACAATGATCCAATAGGAGGCTTGTACCTATATGCTTAGTTAAATCCAGGTGGCGACTTTTTTTTGGGCCAGGCAGTACTTCCCTGAATGATCAAAATAACTGTCACACTAGTTTGTAAACATGCTATTTTTATGGTGCCATATCAATAGAATTTAATTTGGAATAGTAAAATAAAGTTACATCAGGGACAGTGTGTGTATATCCCATATATTGTAGAGGAGTCTGGCACCTTTGACCTCTGCCTGTTGACACGGTGGGATAAAATGTTAGCTTAAATCAGTATTATAAACTGGAGAAATTTGATGCAAAAGCTTTTAGTTTCTGTCTCAGGCTGGAGAGTCAGTAGGTACAACAGTCTCTGGGCACAGATGTGAGAGCAGCCTCATGAGCTACTCGAAATCATGAAGGCATCAGGACCAGAGCTGATAAGTGATTAAAGCAAAATTGAAACATGTCTCACTTATGCTTAAAGGCATCAGCTACAAAGCTCAGAGAAAGGGGGCTGTGCTATGTTACTTTAAATGATAATGGTCGTTTTAATGTAAATCATAAAAGGCTAATGTTTTGACTCAAATATGTAGTAGAATGTTTGGTTAATATTCCTGCAAGAGGCCAAAGGTGGGGACACATGATAATTGGGCTGATTTATCTGCCCCTTATAATCCAAGCAAACAAAGGCATGATTGTCAGGTGTTTGCAGTTGACATCACATCCAATTCTCCTGTAGTGTGAGGTATGTTTAGAAGGATTTCGTCCAGTCATTCTTCCACCCCAATAGCTTTACCTATGGCATCTACAGAGAGCGACCAAGCCAAGAGCAAAGCTTTTAAAATGCAATAATACAGTCTGTCACGTCTATGTCGATCACATCCTTCCTTACATTGTGATCCTGTCCTTTAAACACTAGAAAATTTCAAACAATATCTAACACATTAATTTGATTCGAGTCATGAGCTTGCATGCATAAAATATAAATTAAAGGCTACACATCTTAATGTAAGTGTGGCCTCAGATGACAGAGTACATCTGGTGGTAAAATATAATTAGAAGGGGCACCCACCAGTCTGGCACAGCTGATGCCATCAGCTGTCACACACACACACACACAGTAATGTAAATTATGAAGTTCAAACTAAACAGACCCCACTGATAAAAAGCACTTTTCTAATTATAGGATGTTTTTGCTTGTTCAGTTCAGTTCAGTGTGAGCGTTTCCTTCATTCTCTCAGAGTAAACTGCTGTTTATCATTAAAGGTTCAATTGGTTGACTCTCTGTGGAATCGTTACCCATACAGCTCTAATGAGTTCCTAGACATTTTAGTTCTAATTAATGATACTAATTCCTATTAATTAATTGTTTCTGAGGCTTGCTCCATCTGCTGAGTTGAGGGAAGTTAAAACTGGGTCACTACAAGGAAAAAAAATGTTAATATTGAAATATGGGTGTAGTTTTCCCCTAATTTGTTAAGCAAAGTGCCTCTGCAGTCTGCTAAGTAGCAGATGAAAGCAAATGTTTGTACTGGCAACTATTTTGCATGAAATAATCATTCTGTTAAATGGTTTATCATATTTACAGATGAGAAAAATGTAAAGCAGCGGAAAATGCCAGAGGCAGTCAAATACATTGGAATCATTATACTGCTGAAATGTAACAAGCTGACAAACAGGAATCCAACACCATCGGGAGGGGGTTTGGAAAATACTACGACTCTCATAAATATTTGATGCTGGAGCATTTCTAATATGTGTATTTGAAAATAAGTTCTTTGAAGAAATTTTGTGTGACATACAACTTACTCCCGTGTTTCCCGAGTGCATTTGACCGTTTTGTAAAGCTTGGGAACAATACCTCTGTGTGTACTTACAATTTATACTTGAGCTGGCTTTGGTTGCTATTGAATCTTTGACTCTCCTCTTTCAGATGTGTTCAGTGTTGCAAACATTTGAGATTATAGACTTTAGGTCATAGCATCAAAATTAGACTTTTATTTAATAAAGGAGTAAATATTTGCTAAACCGTTTTGTGATCTTTTGCCGCTTTGACACCAAAAACTGAACATCATGTGTTATTGAAATGGAAACCAGAGCAGCAAGCATGGATTCATATGGCATTTTGACATATCACATGTGTGTGATATGTGTTTAAAGGATGTTATGGGAGATATACAGCTCTTTTCTGGGGCCATACTTAAATCAATACATCTAAATGGTTTCATAAGATTTCCCACAAATATCACAAAGACAGGCAAGCATATATTGTTGGCTTGATTAAAAGGGAAGGGACAGATGTTCACAATGAGACCAGTCCAGGATCTCAGAAATGGTAATCAGCTTTTCGTACTGTGATGTGAGGAGGTTGTTGACTCTAATCTTTTTTTTTTTTTTTCAAAATCATGTTACAAAGGCACTGATCATAATTTTATTTGAAGTTATGGTGCTGTTGTAACCCCAAACAAACCTCCAAAAACTGTCCCATGAATACTTTTTGACCACCCAGGAGTTTTGCACTGCCAGCCCCTGTGGTGATGAGCCCATAGACCTAAACAGGACACAGGTTAGAAAATACAGAAACTGTACTGCACAGTCATTTAATAATTCTTTAATACCAACCCAATTACTCAGAGAACAATTAACAGTGTTGCAGCGTTCAAAGACACGGTGTGATCCAAACTGCATTTCCCGTCTGATGGTATTGTTTAACAAATGTCGGAGCTATTAAAGCTGGCACTGCTGTGGAATATTAACTACACTCCTCTGAGATGTTATTGAGCCAGTCGTCTGACAGACAGACAACAACAGCAAGCAGCCAAAACCAGCATTATGCTCATGATCATATGCAGATCCCCCTCCCACTGTCTACCCTTTTCTGTTAAGAAGAGTGGACACATTTATGCCCCATGTGTATTCAGATTTTTAACAAAGCCTGCAGTTTCTACAACAGAACAAATAAGACCAAAGTGAGCCAACAATTAAAATTAGCTTGTAAAGAGACTGTGGAGGAGTTTAAGTAACAGCATCTGTGGCATTCTCTGTGCTACTAAACATAGCAAGCATTTTACCAACTGGAGCCTAATCATGGGTAAAATAGTCAGGGCAAAAGAGGACAGAGATTTGAAAACCAACCTGGCAACAGGGGATGGATGAAGAGCCCATTTTTCAGTTGTTTTCATCTCACACACATACAAACAGATACACAGTTAAACAGGGTGATAAATGATCCTTTTACTCTGCAGAGGCTGAGGATATGATCAGGAAAGTTTTGTTATGCTTTTTGGTCCCCACTAGGACCAGCTGTCACTGGTTTGTAACTGTAAACATGATGGGTAGTAATAATTCATTCCTACTTCTTCAACAAAAATGACTCAGACTCACTGTGACATTTGACCTTGCTGCTGGCACACCAGCAAGCTGCAGTACACCATTTGAAAACTTTTGATACGGTTAAAATACCTAAAATAAAATCTGTACCTGATCTAAAAAAATCCTTCCTCAACATACCTCACATAGAAAATTGTGTTATTTGTACAAGTATTCAGCGTTTACCAGGGTGCCAAAGGATTCTGCATGAGATCCATTTGTTGTATACAGTTAAGTTTAAGTCTGATGATATACTGATGTGTTAACAGTTTGGTGCATGTACCGTAGTGTGAATTATAATGGACATGGCAGACATAAAAAATTAAAAATCTGCAGTAGACAGATTTTCCTTCATTACACACCTGATCTGAAGAGCAGTCGGATCCAAATGGCAACAATTATATTGATCTATGTCTGCTTCATGGTCTTTGTATCCCATTTCTGTGCAACATTTTAGGACGACTTTCTCACAAGACACCCATTTTAAACATTGATCTATAAAATTGCTCAACAATGTGAAATATTAAAGTAATATACTCTAGTCTTTTGCACAGAAAGTTCCAGATTGACTCATTTATGAAATATGACTGTGCTGCAGTTGGCATGGAACTACAACAGATAGGGAGAACAGAGAGCTTTGTTTGCTGCCCAACATGATGGCAGCACTGCTGGAGAACAATAGTTAGTCAGATAAAAGTGACACTGAGCAGGAGAAATGTTGTCAGCTCCTCTGTTTGAAAGTTTGAAGTGTATTTCATGTCTGACCACTCTGGCACAGTGATGAGTGTGGCCACTAGTGTGTTATTTTGCTATTATGACAACATCAAACTGTGATGACACTGTCAGACAAGCTCTTTGACAACAGGATGCTTACAAAAGCAAGCTTTTAGCTGGTTATGAATTACTCTGTAAAAGTTTTTATTCAGCAGTTCAAAAATAAATTAAAAATATATTTTACCTGTAGCTTGTGGCTGATTGGTCATTTAGC
Source organism: Thalassoma bifasciatum (assembly GCA_008086565.1). Lineage (NCBI taxonomy): Eukaryota > Metazoa > Chordata > Actinopteri > Labriformes > Labridae > Thalassoma > Thalassoma bifasciatum. The sequence continues at coordinate 172,695 of RPOG01000246.1, read as the reverse complement.
TGCTATGCTTCTGTCATCGTTAATTCATGGGTTAGCTGTTAGAATTGTGCTTATTTAATATAAAAAATAACCTGATCCCATCATCTCTACACCTGCTGTTATTTATTTATTTATTTATTTTTTTGTTAAACAGATTTGCATGATTTTTACACACTCAAGGATGGCATGTACTCACATCTTTTTTTTTTAATTGTGTGATGATTAGATTTGACAGGTCAACATGAAAAGTCAGATACTTCAAAAAAGTGTTGGTCTGAAAGATGTTAAGATGCTGACAGGGGGCTTGTCTTACTGAATGATGGATATCCTGCTTACAGAGCACAAAAAAATGAGGCCTTACATGCCTTTGTTAAAAGAAAAAAACTCTAGCATAGATACTGCTGGACTTCTTGATAAGGAAATGATTGGTCTCTTTTAACACAAGACCCAAAACCACAGAGTTTGAACGTTTCAAGAGTTTTCTTCAAAGGAAGAGCTTGTCACTGTTTTCATTATGGAGAAAGAACAACAATGTCCACTGTTTGTTCCTGAGTGATATAAGGACAGGCCTCATAATTATTCAGCTGTTACTGACACACCAATAGAATGCAAAAACAAGGACTGCAGATTGTGTCTCAGTAAGGTGACCTCTGCTTTAAAAAAACATCCACATCCAGACCTGCCACAGCATACAAAGACTGCCTTTGTTCAACAAAGCGTTGCATCAACCTGAGTACTGTAGAGTTGAGAGTAAGAGTGAATACACACACACACACACACACACACAAACACAATGCAGGACTGTCATTGAGGTTGACCAGAAAGATTTGCACCATGAAACCCACAGTTTCCAAAGCCATGATGCTTATTTGTGTGAAAGCTTGGGTAGGAAATGTAGGACTAATGGGCATCCAGGTAATGCTTTTCGCTCAGATGAGCCTGCCATGTGTGATCACATGTTTCATAATCAAAAGAATAGGGGAGTGCCTCTTCTGCCTGTAATCTTTGCATTTGTTGCACTATCAGCAGGAAGTTCACAGCTTCAAAAATCGTTCCAGCTACACTGTAACCTTCAGATGTTTCAAGGTGATGAAAAATTCTCAAAACCTTTCATTTTTGATATGTCGGTTATAACTATTCTGGATCAGAGACACTTCATTGAGCATACAGTATGACTAAATCAGGAAACAGTGACACTATATAGTCTACTTTGTATTTATTGTCAAGACAAATCCCTGAGTGGCTGATTAAAATTGAGTTGTGGTGATAGAAATACATTGACAGTGCTCGCTTTAGTTTTCCTGGCTACGATTTTAAAAGAAAAATGTGCTCAAGTCGTCACTTCCACAGAGGAAGATGTCCATGGGGGTTAAAACAGATAAAAGGGGTTCTTACATCAAAGTTAAAGCAGTAAAAAGTCTGTTAGACACAACTTAGCACCTAAGCTTTATCATACAGTCTTGATACAAAGTGAACTTGAAAAATAGATTTTATTTGCACAAATGAATCAAGATTTATGTGACTTACTGTTCCTGTTCAGATCTGAATACTAATTAATACCTCAAGATAAGTCTTTGTAAGTGACATGACTTTTATTTTAAACTAATGAACATTTATTTTGCATTCACACCCTGTATGTAATTTCTGAAAGTTGTAGATTGCTTTTCTCATTGTATGAGGTTGAGTCTTTCCTTGTTCTGCAATATAACTGTCTCTACAAAGAGAGACATTCTTTATTTCACTGAATTTTGGATTTTTTAACATGTTGTGATTGTGTATAATCTAACAACTGGAGGATGTAGAATATTCAGAATTCTGCTTTATGCTTTATACATTTGAGAGATAGTTGTGACCCAAATATATTCAAAGCATTATGTAAAATGTCCAAGCTCTCTATATACACACAATACATTTGTCATATTTTTGTGAGATACATAACAAGTAAGGTCAAGCTGTTCTTCTGATGTCTCAACTGATTTGTCTCGTCAGACAATAACAGTAAAAAACATACCATTGTTTTCCTGTTTTAATGAGTTCTTTGAGTTGTTTTTGAAGGTCGCGACTTGTTTTCTTCCATCTTATCAGAGATAATCAATCTGATTATTTTGTTGTGATGGGATTCCTATCTCATAAGAAAACTACCGTCATTGTCCTGAGATGATGGAATTAATCTGCCATAACGGAAAAACTAGAAATATTTTCGAAGATTACATGTACAACAGAGGGTATTACATTTTTACATGAATGTCGACTTATGGAGTTTGTTGAAAGAATCGAACGCAGAATTGCTTTCCTATTATGGGGCTGCATCCATCTAAGGGCACTCTTGAAGACTTATAGCCTATCATGGGTAAGTTATGTGCAGCTGTGTCTTCACTGTGAAGCTGGGTTTCTGCTTAGACAGTTAGTATCCTCTTGCTGGATGAAGAAAGTATGAAAGTGAGACCAGCTTGTAAATGAAATACCAGGAAAACTTGTTCCAGCTTAGCATGAACAGTCTATGTGTGCTATGAGGGCTGAATACATCTAAAGAATCCTCCACATAAATTCGGACACTGCTTGTATGTTGGTTATGTAGAATGTGATTGTCATTATTCCCTAAAGTCAAACTTTTTTTTTTTTTTCTGAAACTCGCATAAAGGTCTTAAACGGCTCATGTTGTTAAGTGAAAAAATAGACTAATGTTGTAAATTAAAAACACTCTTATATTGCAGTCAGTTTGATTGTCGTTTACAGAAATGCTTAAAGCCTCACACAGTACTCACACTCTATAACAAGAGATCACAAGCCCAACCTCTTGACAATAATCTTCACTTCTATATTATTCCGAACATGCCTGCATCATGTTTAAGTCTTGTCTTTGCTACTAATTGAATGGAGATGGTGTTATATTCATGCAATTCTTCATCCAGATGCTGATGAACTTTGCATGAAAGTCATGCTGGCAATTGAACTCTTGACTAACACTGAGCATGCAGTCAAGAGTTTCACTTACAACTTAATTACACACCTCAGACTATTGTCAGTAGCAAACACTTGTTACAGTATGCAAAGATTTGTTTGTTTATTAAAGAGTCTGATCAAAGCAACTGATAGTTTGTATCTTTACTCCTGTCTCTAAAGTGCATCATTTTCTGTATGAAACTGGAAATTGTTTGTTCAAATTGGTTAAAATTTCAGACGCAGAAACCATAAAATAAACTCGAGGAAAAAGTGTAGAAATCCTGAATACTTTAATTTATTTGAGGAGATTTTTATTTTGAAGAAGCGCTTTTAATCCCTGTCACACTGCTGGGTTTTTTTTTTGCTCATCTCCTCCACAGAAAACTGCAGCACCAAAGTGACCAAATGTGCTGCAATGCAGATAGATTTTTCAATGCCCTGCATGGAGGAGGGCAAAAAGGTAACATTGGCTCCTTTTCTCGTCGGGCTCCCTCTTGTCTCGGCAGCCTCCAGTCGAAACGCATGATCATCATTCTCTCCTCTCTTTATCACCGCCACAATGTACCGCATCCTCACTGCCTGACAATCTCATATACGCTGAAATTCATGACCTCATCATGATGTAGAAATTGATTTAGCATGCTGTGATTTTCTTTTGCCTCTGAAGCTTTCTCTGATTTTTATTTTTGATGGCAGTGAGAATGCGATGTGCTGAATTCTTGAACCGTTCAATTACGTTTGATGTTGTCAAGTCAGATTTGATTGTGCTCAGAGAAAACAAGCTGCTGGTCTTATGTTTGATAATACATAAAGGAAAACGGATCCATTTAGGAGCCTACAAAGTGACGATAGATCGCTATTTGCACTGTTATAACATCACAGTAAAGACATTTATTGTATTTCCAAAACACACGGCTTTAAATTCTCTCTATAGAGTCTCCACTTCATAAAATCTACATCCATCTGGGAGGAGTCAGAAGATTATGCACTGCAATGATTTGGAATAGAAATTGAATTACTAACTGGTTGGATTAACAAAGCGTCTGTTGTTGTCAAAGATGACAGGTTGGGGCGATGTTTTTGATAGGTTGCGTTTGTAAACCCCATTGAAAGGCTTCATTAATCTTCTCATCTGGATGCCATGGGACATAAAATGAAAGAGTGGGAAATTACTTGTCATCCTCACAGCAGTGTGCTGGAACATTTTAAATGGGGGTTGTAATTGTTTTCCTGATTAGTTCAGCGTGGTGTGTATGTGTCTATTTATTTACATGTTCTGTTAACAAGGACAGTGTTTGTTGTGACCCACTTTTTCTTTCCCATACCCAATTGAGGATGAAAAATCCCTTTGAGCTGCGGGAGCAGAGTAGAGAGCTGCCTCTGCTGGAGAGAGGGACGTTATTGTAGTTTAAGTAGACGGTTCAAAGATACATTTTCACTAGAGAACTGAAGGGAGTCTTTTCTTTGCATGCATAAAAGAGCACATGTGAAGTCATACTAAACCCCCCCTTCAAGGACCCTGCTGTGAGAGTACGCTAATGCTAGTGTACTGTTGCTTGGATGAGTGCACTGGATTAGTGTTATAACAGAAAAGCACATAGTATTTTTATTGGTAGGGATGGCATCTTCTACTTTTTTTGTTTAAATACATTTTACCTTCCCCATAAAAAACAGCAGTTATGGAAACACGTCTTTTGAGAATTTTGACAAATTGTTCTATAAAAAAAAGAGAAACATCAAGGAGGCTGAACTCAAACACAAGTAATTATTCATCATATCCATGCATCCAACCTGCATCAAGGCAGAACAGCACGTTGAGACGAATGCTAATTGTTAGCATGCTGACAATAACACTACAGTTATGGTAGCTACGATGTTGATCAATGTTCCTCAGTTATCTGAAATTCTCACATTAGGCTCATGTAACATCATGCTTTGTGGGCTATGGCTCGTGTGAGGTGTGCTTTCTACTCCAACAATAACATCAGGTGTGCTATTTCAGTGTGCAGCAACAAAACAGGCTCATATCAGATATGATGATGATAATATCTGAACTTGCTCAAGAGTACAGTCCTGGCTTCTCAGAACTTGGCAGATTGAAGGTCTGCAAGCCTAAGTGTGGGATAATCCATGCTATACATATCACAGAGCAACATTAGCATTTAACAAAGATTTTGTTTGAATACATCTGATCAGTTAGCTCACGCTTTCCTTTTTTTACACTGCAAAAACTGAAATTTAAGCAAGTCATGATGTCTTATTTTTCTTACTTTTCTTGATTTTAGCCACATTTACTAGAAAAAGTCATAAAAATGTCTCATTTCAAGTTTTTTAAAGACAAAAATGAGGCTTCAATTGCTTGTAACAAGTAAAAAAAAATCTGCTAATGGGATAAAATAAAAGATTCTTGTTTTAAGACATCTTTCTAATTTCAAGAAACTTCCCGGGCGAATTCCTCTTATCCCATTGGTAGATTTTTTTGACTTGTTACAAGCAATTAACACCTCATTTTTGTCTTAAAAACTTGAAATAAGACATTTTTATGACCTGATCTGGTGAATGTGGCTCAAATTAAGAACAATAAGACAATTTTTACTACAAATAAGACATAATGACTTGCTTAGACTTCCGTTTTTGCAGTGTATCCTGTCTATACTTTTTACAACTATAGAAGGACATATCTCTTGAATTCATCACAATGTTTTTGCTGAAAGCAGCTTCTTGTTGTGGCTCAGAACATTGTTGATGACAAATTCTGAGGTAAACAAAAACAGGAAGATAGCCTGCCGTAAACCAAAACAAAGACCTAAATAATTCTGAGGAGGTGATTTTTTCAATTTCCAAGATTTTTTTTATATCATGAAGCAAAATGAAATATCAGGGATATTTTTGTGTCCCAATTGATATGTTATTTGTCATTATACTGTTGTCGTTTAAATTAAAATATCAAAAGTATTTAAAATATTGAAGTGAAAGTGAATTAAAAGCCCTATCTCAACAGCAACCCACACACACGCCTACAAGCACACAACCAAAGGGTGCGAAGTACCTCAATGCCGCCCTGACAATACTGAGTATATAATGATACAGCTACAAACTGCGAACTCTGTGTTATGTGGAGAATATACTGCTACATAAAGGAAACAACAAAAACAGCAGCTGTGTGTTGTTTTTGGTGCAGTGTTTAAGTTTAAATATCATCCCCAAACCTATAATTAAACTACCTGCCCTAGTTTCAAGGGCTCAAAATAACTCCTGAATGAACAGATGTTTGCATTTTAATAGCAGCTGCCATGTCAGGGTGCTGGCAGCCTCATAACATGCATACTTGTTGTAATTGAGAGGTAGTTCTGCTTGTCAGGGGAATAAATACATCTGTCATAACAAACTGCTGCTGCAACTGGCAGGATTTATTGATAAGGGTTGCTGAACTTCCCAACTACCTGGAAATAATTTCAACTTTGTCATGGAGCCCTGAGCTGCACAGTGCTATAGGGCAGGCTGGCCATTCATTTCACAGCGTATCTGAACCCTTCTGTCATGGCCATACTGAGGCTTCCACTGCGGGTGGAGAGAAGGGAGGGAAAGGTGGGAAATGTATTTGCTGGGGCAAGTCCACATTCAACTGGGGCAGTGCCTCATGCAAGGAAGATGTAATGTAAGTATGCATATACACACACTAAGTAAGTATACATACACTGCAGTAGAGTCCACATATGGATGCTTTGTAAAGCTTTCAGACTGTGAAAATCCCTATGGACACATTGAAATGAAATTTCTGCAGTTTTTTTATTACAGGCATTAAAGTATTGCAGACTTTTTATTATTATTGTTTAAATGAATGGTCCATGTTGTCACAAGTAGTCTTGTTTACTCTTGAGGGTAACAAAGATAAGTCAGTATTTAGGCAGTAAGTTCCATAACCACATTTTTTTTTGAATTGTTAAGTTTCACCTAGAACAGCAGTGTTTATGAATGTTTTGCCACTATTCATATCGTTAGATTTATGTAACGATTTTCAGTCATTCTTTCATTACAGAATACGTTTTTCGAGCCTAAAGTGATGTATCCCACAAAGTATTGGTCTCATATACACACACTGCAGCTCATGATGCAACAAGATCTAAACACAGAAAGCTGAACCTGATCATTGTGGTCTCATGAGAACTTGCTGATGTGCCAAAAAGACTCAAGTTCACAAGCAACAAAAGCCAAGGACGCAAGCCACCTGCTGCCGCTCTAACAAAACAACAAACAGCCACTGCAGGTTGTTCAGCTACTTCTCAGAAGCCCTGTGAGCCACCGAGAGCAACATTAGCATTGATCCAGACAAAGCTGGCCCCATGCACCATCAATAATTAATGCTGAGTCATAATCACAAGGTTTTTATTAAATGACTAACAGGTCAGTGGTCTTTTCAGGAGTAACCAGCTGTGTTGTAGGAGGAGGAGGAGTCAAACAGGTTTTGTGTGATTCATCAGTTTCCTGCTTGACCTCACCGGTTTTAGTTACTATTGTTCCAATGAAAAATAATTTTAACAATAAAACAGAGTTTTACAACATGTTTTAACAACATATTGTAAATAAGTTTTATAACAATGATACAAAAACTGTTGCCAAACAGCTGGGGATAATTGTTTTAAGCATCTGAAGTGCACACATGCAAAAGCAGGTTTTGTGGATCATGACTCATGCAAGTTGTGCTCTCCACTGTAATCATTATACCTCACCATGTTTGCTATTTTGGACTACATCAGTATATAACATGATATAAATATCAACGCTCCATTCACTGTACAGTCCTCACTGCTCAGCAATCAGTGTAATGACTGTCTTTAGACTTATGAGTGGGATTGGTACAGTTAGTTATGAACAGTCAAGGAAACACATTTCTGCCAGCATCTCATGTACTGGCAGTTCAAAAAGCTTGATATAAAAATGGGCAAATGGATAAAGTTGAGGCAGGCAGAATAGTCAGTCTTTTTAAAAGACAGCTCCAAGTGTTCAGACACAACAGCTTTTATGAGCCTGTTAAAAGGGCAATGTTTCTATTTTGCTTCAGCTTAGCTTTGTTGTCATCTTTGCCATTTCTGAGCTTTGGTGTTGTTGGGGGATGGGGGAGATGGGGTCTGCCTACTTCTGCCCCAACCAATTAGTAGTAAGTGGCATCATGCCATGCCGGCCTCATTTTCTGTTGCTATGGCAGCTGCTGATAGCCTTGGTTAGAGCAGTTACAGTAACTTGATGTGTTCACAATAATAAGAATGCCAATATACAGTGTGCCTATTACTTCCCCATTAAATACGTTTTTTTTTCCTTTAGCTTAGTTTTGCTCAAGCTAAATCTATGAAGACTCTTTTTCATGTCTTCATCATTAGTGGAAGCCCTGCTCCTTCATCTCTTTGTCAAATGGAAAAAAACAGACCAATGTGAATTGCAGCATACACTTTATGTGTCTGCACTATTAATTAAAAAAAAAAAAGAAAAAAAAAAGATTCAACACCTGGGGCAAATTTGATTTTTTTTATAGAAACCAAATTATGTCAAACTTGTTGGTTAGTGAACACAAGCTTACCAGAAGCAATGACATTCCTTCATTTCATCCTTTTCACTGGCATAGTCAAAGCTGCATTTAAGCATGCAGAGTTTGGCATCAAGGCTGCAACATTATACAACCATATTCGGACAGCTTTGTTTGCAAAATTGGGCTCTGTTTAGCTGCACACTGATGAAACACAAGCTGGCTTCCTGTTGCGTGTATTAGTGCTCATATATTTGTGGCTGGCAGTGTCAGTTTTACATAAAGTGAATGAGAGAAGGAAGTTGCACCTGCCCCTTTGTCTTCCTCCCTGAGGGGGATCTTTGTGTTTGTCCTGGGTACTGTGGATTACAGTGACAAATATCAGTCTGTAAACCACACTGACAATGACAGGGGTTCATTCCACATCACAGTCATTGATAGTTCTGTTATAAAATGTGAAGCAAGTAAAATCAACCTGCAGGTTTAGCTTTAGAGACACATTTTAACAGAGCCCTGAGCTTACTTGGGTTTTTTTTTATGCAGAGGCAAACTTATGCACTTCCCATACACATACACAAAGCAATACAAAGAAAAGCATTAGGCATTCTTCCAGTTTAATAATCACCGTTCTTTCACAAAGACATCATGAAACACACTGGAGAAAGGAATCTGTCTCAGTGAATGAGATTTTGTGCAACATGTCCAAATACAAACAGTATCTCTAACACTTCTCTTAAAATAAAAAAAAGAAAACATCTTCTCAGCTTCGTTCCTGAGAGATTGGAGCTGCAGAATAAAGAAGGCATCTGTACTCTTCCAGGTCAGTCATGCCCTGTTTGGGAAGGTTGGAATTTGAGATCCAAGGATAAACATCAGTTCCCCAGAGAGGACGGTTACTCATGTTTGAATACTGCACAGGGAAAATGAATCTCTCCACAAGCAAAACAAGCATGAAGAACACTTTCACAGGCTCTACTGGGAAAGTTAATTCTTGACCTGTGGCTTTAGGCTACGGGGAAGCTGTGTTAGCACTCATCCTGAGCTAGTTGTTTGACTCATATGAAAAACATACCATTGTTGAAAATATGAAAATAAATGATGCAAATGAAGACAGAAAGTGGTGAATTTTCATTATATGTTACATTTTTCTTCCATGGTTTGAGTGAAACTTGAAAAAAAAAAGTTTTCTTTAATTTGTCTGAAGCATAATTTTGAAGTGCTGCGTGATTTTCTATTTTCTTTGATCACCTATCTCTTTTACCTAGACAGAGAGTAATGTCTCCATTGGCAGAACCAAGAGCAAACAGCTGTGCTTTTGTAGCAGGAATACTTACAGGTAATCAACAATGCATCCACTTACCCAATGCTCCTCACAGAGGGGATTGTTTTCAGCTGCACACAATGATTGAAAGCATTAGTGATGAATGGCAAACTGCTTAGATGGTCTGCAGATTCACACTGTGGCCATGACCACAGTACGATCATTGAAAAAGATACTGTTTTAGTTTTAATGTACACAGCTCATTTGAGTAATTGGGATTTTAAAAGTGCATGCCAGCAGAAAGGTGCTGTTTGTATTTTCATATAAATGATGATGTTTTAAGCTTAAGCAGTCACAAGCAATGCAAACAAAATGAGAGATGTAGTTCAAGTGAATTCCAGGAGCCTCTATGAAATGAGTTCTCTCTGATCTGGCTTCACTTTCCCTAACAAAAGAGACTCCGACTGGCAATTAGATAATTTATGCAGATATAAATTCTTCATGTATGTGAAACTATTGAACAACCCAGACAAAAACTTGAAATCTACTTCATCTGCTTGAGGCTATGCTGAAAAAGCCTATTGATGCTTAGATTTCCCAGCTGCCTGAAATGAGTTTGACTTCTATTCGAATTAACCAGTATTTTCTAAGGTTTTCTGTTTCTTTTGAGGACAGCCCTACTGGAGGTTGAATTTTCACTTTTTATAAAATCTACCTCATAATTCTTTTTTCTTTCCTCTTTTTTGTGGTACTGAAAACCCTACTTGCTACTTGCCAGGAAAACAAACAAACATTAAACAAACATTTAAAAAAAAAAATCTTTCTTCACAGTTCAGACCTATGGGTTAAATGTGGTTGAAGTTCTTTCAGAGGATCATATTTAAGGAGCATCTAATGTCCCTTCTGCTGATAAATGGTCAGATATGTTTTAGAAGCGAATGCTACAGGAGCTGAAATGATTAAACAAAGTCCATTTGCTGACTTGAAAACCTCTCTTGCTAAAATAACCTCTCTTTTGCTCACACTGGGCTCAGGGCATCACTTCTGAGCTTTCTCCATATAAAACTTTGCGCCTCTGTATTTCCTCAAGATAATTAAAGCGCTGGGGAAAACAATCTTGCATATTTTTTATATCTTTGAAGGAGCATTTTGGTATGGAGAAATTGTCACACTGACTGATAGTTGTGATGCAGCTGTGACTCAGATGAGAAGTGTGGAAAAAAAAGAAATGAGTCTTTGTGAGTGTTAATGAAGGGATTGTGGTTTGCATACCTTACAAACTGTTTTTCAGATTCAGGTTGTGAAGACGATGGCTAATATAGGCAGATGATGTTGAAGCAGTGTTGCTTCATCAGCTCTAATTTTGGGGTGCAGATGGTGCTTTGTGCAGGGAAAAAACATCCTCATAAACACGTGGAAGAGGTGGATCTCAACATTAAAGGAGAGTGATGAAAAATTCAGCTTTCATATGATACTCCTGCACTTAAGAAAATACTGATGGACAGAAAGGGTTTTTTTCAACATTTCATGGATTGAGAGTTGCTGTGAGATAATGCTACATTTACTCTTTAATTATCATTAATTATTAAACAACTATTTTATGTTCACCAGCTACAGAGATGTTATTTCTGGACATGTTTTCAGGAGATAGCCTCACTTGTTTTGCCTTTCAATGTGCAAGTTTGGGACTGATCACTGCCTGAATGAAACTGCATGGCAAACGTGTGCCAAATGAACTAATTTGATTGTAAGCAGGCCAATTATAACCTAATTACCCAGCTTACCTTGCCTGAATTAGTGTGCAGTGGGTGAACTGATCATGCTTAGCTGAGTTTTAGTCAAGGCAAGTGTTGATTCTCACAAATGAGCTGATAGTTTAAATCTAGAGAAGTTGTACACAAGTGCTTTACTCTTTTGCAACTGCCAACAACTCAAACGAACTATTTCCTTTGGCTGAACACAGCACCTAATGAAAACTACTCCCCTGATGTATCAGCCTGAGAAGAAGCATTTCACGTAACTTTTATCCATGCTTTTCACCATTTCAGACCAAACAAACAAATCAACAACCATCTACTTTTGTAAAGGCAACACAATCTTCTGTTGACATGACCCAATATTCTGGTTTTACTGGTGTATTTCAGGGGTCTTTTACAGATTTTTAGTTGTGGGAGTATGAATTTAGCTGGGTTATAGCAATAAAGATAAGTCTAAATGACTGAATTGATACATTGCCATTACTGTGATTATATGGAAATATGGTCTGCATGCAAAAATACTGTATGGCCAGAAATCGGCTTAAGGAAAAACGCTTGAACAATTTATGAGATCAAATATCAGAAAGTCATTTGAGCCATTGATTGCTTGAATTTACTGGACACAGCAGCTTTAATAATAAGAATCAAAGTTTGCTAAAGTATGAGGTTTTTATGTACTGTGCAGAAGTTTGACCAATCTTAAAGCAATGATACAACCTTATTGAATATGTTTATGCACAATTTAACAGACTATATTTCGGAACAGTACAGATTTCATTGTACTTGAATGAAAATAACCACAAACAAACAACAACCCACTGGCATCATTGTTTAGCTTATGTAATTCAGCAGGTGTTCCTTTGCTCCCCTGTTGCTCTTAAGTACTTTGTAGATCTGTCCGGCCTGCAGCACTGAGTCCCAGAGATGGCTCCAGTAGTGTTCAGTTAGTCTGGATTAGAATCAGACATGACAGCCAGGACAAGAATGAAGCAGATGGTTTCCAACATGGCATCAGTTACAGGTCTTAGAGGGAAAAACCTTTCATCCTTTTGTTTGCCCTGTGCCTGATGCTCCTTAGATCACATCATTAGAATCTCATTCTTCACACGCACCATTGCTCCACTGCAGTGTCAAAGGAGATTTTGGTGTAGGTGTTTTATTTTGTGGTGAGCTGGTCAACACTGCTGCTTTATTCTAAAACACTGTTTGAAAAAACAAGTCTGCCTTTCCATTTGCCTTAGTAAAATCTAGATTTTTTTTCAAAATCACAAACCAATCATATTTTGAGAGCAGTGACAAAGTGAGACTTATAATGATACACTAAAGGGCTATTTTCAAGGGAAAAAAAAAAAAAAGATGGGGGTGGGGGGGTGTACATAAAGAGAAACTCTGCAGCCTTAATCTGAAACATACACACGAATGCTGTTTACATTTTTACACCTCCCTTCTGCTTAGAAAAGCTGCCCTCTAATACAGTTAAATCAATTCGTCTAAAACCATCACTTTCAGGTGCTGTCTCAGAAAACACCATGCTCCTGCTACCACATCTTGTGAATTTGGACTGGAAAAGCTGCTGTCTGGCAGCACCATACACAAACCACACGACAATCTCATGAATGGAGCAGAGCAGACATTTCTCTAATTGGCATGCTGTTGTATAAGAAATAATTGGCTCATTTTAGTCTGCTGAGTGATGACTGGAAAATGTGCCCTTAAAGAGTATCCATTCTGTTCTTTGGGGACTAATCTGGGCCACGTTCATATTTATTGTCTGTGCTCAGATAGACATGGATTTCCTTGTCTCAGGCGTCAAGGGTATGAAAGGAAGGGATGATTAATGATGCAAGTTTCTCTTTTAAGTGCCATTATGGGGCGTCATTCACCAATGCTATAAACTCAGAGCACCACAGATCTTTATTCAGGCTCTTCTGCTTCTGTTAAAGAAGACAAAATTCAATCGCTACCCTCTCTAAGATAGGGGGGAATAGTTACAAACAACATGACTAAGTGTGAAAGCAGGTGGTGCAGTGTTCAAAAGAGTTAGAAAGAATTAAAGAATATGAACCCAAGATGCTTTTATTGGCCTCTGTTGCTTTTGATAATCCATAGCTTTGGTTTTAATGAGTATTTACAGCGAGGCTGTGTGTGTTGAGGTTGTTTTGGATCACAAAGACACTTGGGGAACACTTTCATTGGACATACCACTTGAAATGCATAAAGAGCACATTATTATGAAAAGTGATTATAAGGGTTTACATTATGTTAGTAAAGTATTATAAGCAGTGAACATAATGCATTGTGAATTGACAGTTAGAAATTCATTACCGTAAACCAGCTATAGCATTTTTTTGAATCCCGATCTCATTAAACGTTATCACTCCCACAACTGAATCCAGCAATAAATGTTTTTAGACAACTCATTCAGTATAAGAAAAGACGTTTTTATTTATGTGATTCCCAAATGGAAGACTGTCTTATGAATAATTACAACATGTTTCAGAGAGACTTGGGGTGTTTTAAGTAAGGTGACAGCACTGTATGTGGTTATCAATGATATAAGCTCTAATAAAATATTTATGAGAAGTATTATTGACTACAAAGTGTAAGACAAAGATACTTCACACTGATCACTAATCAAAACAATTATTTCAACTTCTTTTTTTTGTGTGCATGCAAAATATGGTTCACTATGTCAGTGTTTAAAATTTTAACTGTTGCATTCGTGCATACGCTACATATGCTCTTCTGTGTTATTTGAATGCACTAGCCTGTGTTTGACGAATCCGACCGATTAAATGGGAAAAGGGATACGACTAGATACTTTCTGTATTTGATCCTATGCCCTTTTCAAGTAGAGCTCTTGGTATGTGAGTCTTGAGGGTGCAATTGCAACTGATTTCTTTACTTGACAAATACTAAATCATTGTTTTTTTGTATCTTTCTTTTTTTATATTCTGAGAAAAATAAAAACAAGTAGGCCTGTTGATATCAATGTTTCCTCCAGAACACTTTCAAATGTCTTTTTTATAAAAAAAGTGACTTCAAGGTTCAGACTGGTTCTTCTTGACTGTTTTTCTTTTACCTGAATAGCTGTAAGAAATTGTATAATGCCTCATTAATACTGTGAGTTTTTAAGTGTTATTAACATGCTTTTAAAAACAAAACAAGTCATAAAAAAATCTAAAAACCAAAAAATGAAGCCATCAGAGGTCAGCAGCATCAAAGATGTTGAAGTATGAAGAATGACATGTTAAATTTAGTCAGATACAAGACCGGACTGTCAGTCAAGGCAACAAAACTTAGTATTTCTTACTTTAATCTCCATTAAATAAGTGATATTCTTTTCCCTGAGAGGATAATTATGAGTCTTTTCTGTAATCTGTCTGGCCTTCAATTCATTCTTTTTAATTAAGCAAGAAAAACTCTAGCTTTCCCCTTTAAATGTGTATTTATGAGAGTACTCAGTGAATAGCTAACCATGTTTTATTGACACATTCATAGGCTCCACTTTAAGGCCAAAGGTGTTCTCATTAAAAACCTGCCATATAAAAACCTATGGGGCATTTTGTGTCTCTGATTACAAATATGTGAAATCTTTCAATTTTCTGGTTATCAGACCTTTTGTTTTACCTCATCATTGATTGTATATAAATGATCTTACACAGGGAGAATGAGAGCTCTCCTTTTGTTCTTTAAGGCAATCTAATGTTGAAGTCCCGGCAGCTCGAAGCTTTTCAGACTGCAAAAGAGCATCAACCCTGTTCCCTAAATCTTAACAAACATGGTCTGTGTTGCCAGGCAACAGACAAATGTATGAATGGATTTAAGCATACCCTGACACACTATTATAAATGTGGGGACTTGTTTGCCATGACATGAGCTCAGTCACTTCGGTCCCCAGCACTACATCCTCCAGTTCTTTCTTTAAGCAGAGCAGGCATAGAACATGCAGAGCAAAAAGGCTGCCATGTAGTGTTCTCATCTTTCTGTTTAAACCTCAGGCTTTAAGTGCTCTGCTGCAGCAAACATGTTCACTTCAAATACAGAGATGTATGAAGCAACATGAACAAAATACAATAATTGAAATGGAGCTGGCAGCCTTCTAACCCATGTAAAAGACTGGTCAAGATTCAGATTCTTTTGTCCTCTGAAGTTATGTGCTCTACTTCCATTAAGAGCCTCTGTTCCTCTCTTCACTTGTCGAAGTAAATCTAATTTGAGCGACTGTGATTGTTACACAGACTCGTGAAAAAGTCAGACACAGGGTCAAGACCTAATGAAAATGATTTGTGCTGGCATTTCCCTTTCCAGACATAATTTAACATCTAAATAACACCCTGAGACTCTATGTGCAGAAAATAGAAGTTCAAGTTCAGACTGCTTTTTGTGCTGTGGAGCTTTGAGTAAAATTTGCTACATAAAAGTATTATCAAGAGGTCTGAAAAGAGGAGATGAATAATTTGCAGTGATTATAGTATATAAGCGTAGAGGGCAGAGGGTCTGCTTTGAGAGTTACTGAAGTTTTTGATCAAAATTCACCTCTTCTTAAAACAAGAACTTCTTGTAGACATAAAAAAGTAAGTGTATTTATACAGCACCTTTGGAAATAAGGGTTTAAAAAGAGACAGACAAGCAACACTATTAGAACAAAGCAATAATCCAAGACACAAAAGAAGTTGAGTAGAATCCAAAACACACCCCAACAGCTGGTAACCACCTCAATAAAAACCCAAGTAACATAAATAAAACAATATTAAGAGAATTCAGAACTTAGTTGCTGAAATTTGAAGTCCTGTGTGGCCATGACATCTTAAGCTTTCTGCTCAGTGTAATGTTTATGTGATAGCAACCAAAGCAACAGAGACCCACACAATGATGACTGTTTTCACACTTATTGTAAATGTTACATGTAAACAAAGCGCAGGTGTACAGACATCATGAAAATGATTCAGTTTTTTTCAAACCACCGATCCTCAAACATTTTATTCATCTTGCTGCATATTACTCTCTGAACAATTTCAGTTGAATAATATAAATATCATAAATGTCACCCCTGCCTGTTACTTAGCAGTGACTTGTATTCTCAAATTGGCTCTCTCTCACTTTTGGAAGAGTTTTTACTTAGAGCCTGGCAGGAAGAACTCCACAAAGTTGGGGTGAAAACTTTGTTTGTTTGTGTCCACACCTGCAGCCCACACTAGGATTTGGGAAGTTCTCTAGAGTTTAGTCCAAATGTGAATACAACATCACATAGGAGTCTAACATTATGCTGCCTTCCATTTCATTCACACTATTTATTCTGGAACAATGAATATGCAAACATTAAATGAATCGCCAAGGTCATGATACTGCGGTGCCTTATACTTCTGTTCATTTTCTTAAATTTCACAAAGCAATAAAAAAAAATTAAAAAAAATGTAACTAAATCTTAACAAATTAACGCTGTTAACATGTCAAGTACATTCAACTACAAACAACCATCTGGATTAATTTGACTGGATGTTATAAGCTATCACACTGATACAGACCAGCATTATGTACGGTATATGGAATCTTAGTGACAAGTTTGTTTTTCTGGGAACACAACTTTAGGGCAGGTATGCCTCCACAATAAGAGTATGGATGGTGAGTTCTAGTTCCTTATTATTGAAAGTGGAAGAAAAAAGATGTATTTTTTTCTCCCAGACTTCTCCTGAGCAGATGGATGACGAGTCTACAGAGCCTCAGTGGAACAGGCAGGAGAGGAAGATGGGCAATGAGCAACAGAAAGGACTCAGGTTCAGCACCTATTCTGAGTTCTTCTGCTTTAGATGCGCTGACTCACTCTTTCAAAATTTAAACTCAAAATTTTGGATTTGAAAAAACTTCAGTGATGACTGTTTATCACCACAGTGTCACACAATCAGCTCTACAGGCAATTACTTCTAATTTATGGATGCATTCTTGTTTTGACAGTGTAATTCCAATGGGTTAAGAAAAAATGATAAAGTTAAATAATTTTCCCTGGTTTAGTGTGTGACATTTATGATGCCTGTTTGTTATGTTTCGAGAAGCTTAATTTAAAATGTTGTATGCTCTTTGTGACTCTTTAAGCAGCAGTGGTAAGATTACACAAAATAAAAGGAGTAAATGTAGTTAAATTTAAAGCTCCTGTGGGGAGCTTATGGCTTGTGCTGAAACAGACTGAAATGAATGTTGATGTCTGTTTATGACTGCAAAACACAACAAGACCATCAGCTGATAGATTGACTATTTCTGTAGAGTTGTTTTTAATGTCTTGAGTAAGGTAATGCTTAGTCTAAAGTCAGGTATTGCTTTGACCACAGGAGGCACTATAATCATCACAAACTGAAACCTAAAAACCCTCTTAAAACCTGAAAGGTTAAACTTGATATTACATCAAACATTTGTTGTAACAATTGAAAGCAGTTGTTTGCATAACCCTGTGAGGGTGTGGAGATACTGCAGGCAGTCTATCTAAATTGTAGGTGAAACTGAACATTATGTTAACTGAAAGCTTCTCTGCAGGCCCTATTAAAGCCTGATATGTGTCAATGACCCAAAATGTAGCAACGGACCTAAATGTAAGAAAAAAATAAGTAATGAAACCCAAAATGTAAAAACTAGTCAATAATACAACCCAAAATGTAGTCACTGATCCAAAACGTATCATGTTGATACAATTTGAACAAAGAGTCATTTCATTTTTGGCTCAGCATCTGTGACATTATCGACCAGTTATACATTTTAGGTATTACTAATTTTTTTCAAATTACATTTTGGGTCATTGTTACAAATCTGGCTGCAGAGGAGAGCTCAGACTTTATCAGACCCACCACACACAACTACAGAACATTCCAGAAAGAGTTCAAATGAGTGATCTTACATGACAACACAGACATTGCCCACCCTTTTGTTTTGCTCACTGCCCTACTTTTGTCAAATGACACTGAGGGAGACTGGAGGTAGCGTTGCAGTTATTCAAGCTCTTATCCACGTACAAAGAGGGAATGAGGAAACACTTTGAACTCAGCAGGAACAGCAAACAGATGCTAATGAACATGATGTTCCAGCACAGGCCCCTGGCAACAGGATTATAACAATTTAAAGAGAAACGAGGGAAAGAAAATATCCACATGAGCGAGGATGAACACTTGAAAATACTCTCAAATAAACTGTAGTGATGATACACACTTGGCCTAGTTAGAATCACTGAGTAAATTATTAGTCTTGGTTAGTTGTTTTCATGACAGGGGAGCCATTTTACCAGTTATGATCAAATTCCTTGAGCATATGTAAAGATTGTTTCTTCATATTTGATAAACATTGCAGGATTTTCCTGCAAGCAATAATATGAGGTCAATCAGTGAGTACATACAGAAGGAAGAGTGCAGTTTGTGTTGAAGGCCACCATCTTTCTTTTATATTTTCTTTTTGAATTTACATTGAGGACAAAACCTATCAGTTTTTAAATAATGACTTTTTGGTCTTTTATGTTCAGCCTTGAGTGAAACATCTCTCACTTACAGTGTTTTATCACTATCAAACGTTTAGAAGATGTCTTTACAGAAGTGCATGCCCAAAAAATACCTCCGACTAGTTCTCCCCTCAAGTGTGAAAGTTCTGTTTTTCTTGCAGATTGACCATCCAGTCTATGTTACAGCCCTTATATAACAAGAGAGCAACGTGTTGAGACATGTTTGCACGGTACAGTTTATCTGAGATGAACTATGATGGATGCATCAGTGTAAAAACTGAGCCGACAGGTCAGCGAGCTGTGGTACAAAAGGTTGGAAAATGTCATAAGCTGTGTACATCTACGAGTAGCAATAACAAGCAGTTGCATGGGTGCATATTTACATGTGCACTGACTCACACTCCTCAAACACACACCTTACACTACTCACTATGTGTGCATGTGCGCACACATAAAACAAATCACGTCAAATAAATGCTTGATTATAATGTATGAAATGTTTCTGATCAGTCAGCTGAAAAACTAATTTCATTTTCTCATTAGAAGTCTGTGCCTCAGGCTCATTCTCATGTCAGTGTTTATTACTCTGAAAACGGAAAATTAAAATCATCAGCTTGGTCACAATCAGAACTGTGGATCACTGTTTATGTCGGAGAGAGAGGGAGAGAGAGAAAATATTAAGAACTGGACAACAATTGGAGAAACTCGGCTCATTCTACTGCGGCAGTGGATTTACTACTCATATGACCTTTCCCTCTGCAGAGATTTGTTGCTGTGGTGTTCATCATATTTCCAGGGTGGCACAAGGTGCAGCAGGTTAGAGGACAAGTTTTTCTGAGTTAGGGAAAACATTTTGGTAAGCAACCCAATTTGTTTGTACCTGAGTTAAATTTAAACTTGTGTTTTCAAAATTGTCCAAACTGACTTGGATGGTGTTTGTGTATCATCATGGATCATCTCAATGCTCCGATCAACTTCAGACAGAATAAACTTAACACTAACACATTGAGGTGGGGACTGATTACAAATAATGATCTTGCTCAAAGACATTTAATTTTCACCCTCCATAAAGATGAAATCATGAGCCAGTAAGGAATTGAATTATCTATTTATCAAGCAAAACACAATGATTTTTAAAAAGGAAGTGTGGGTTTTAAATCTGCTCTAACCAGTATTATTACTCAAACAAAAAGAGTTTAAACTAGAGATGCTTAATTGTGATCACCACACCAAGAGTTAACAACTAAGACTGTACTTCTCTGTTAGCTTTTCTGTTTTTGTTTGTTTTTTAGAAAATGATTTTCTTTTCTGTTTTTATCCTTCTGTAACTCTTTCCTATTTTTCTGTCTTTATTTTTGCTCTACATATACCTGCTTTCTAATGAGTTTGTCTAAATAAATATGGATGGATTTCAGTCTCAATTGTAAGCTGTAACAATTCAGCTCAGATGAACTGAATTTATTTGTTAGGCTCTTATCCATAAACTGTATAAAGACTTCACATTTGCCTTCAAGTTCTGGTTGTTATAAAACTGAACCATATCTGCATTAAGTGAAGCCAAAACTCTTGCTAGCTCCCTCTGGTGGCTGGCTGAAGTATGGATTGGAAGGCCTGCTTCCTTCTACAAGTGGAGAAGACATGGTTAAAAAAAATGGCCTCAAAAATAAATTCTCAAACATGTTTCATGTCATGGCAGTTATTTTTTCAACACTGATTGATGTGCTAGTAGTAACTTATTGGTTGTTTTATTTTGCAAGTCTACTATAATTGGTTTTATACAGTGCAATAGAGTACAGTAGCTCTGTTGACTTTTTTGGGTTTCACTGCGTGCTTTGACAGATGAGCAGAGTCAAGGAGGAACAGCAAGAGAAACTCTCACAAACACATCAGTAACTGAACTTTCTAGCCAGCAGAAATCGTCCTGAATTGTGACTGCGGTCAATTTTTGTAGCTGCTCTTTGGAGTGATTTGGGGACTGGCTGGTGGTTGGACTATTTATCATACAAATCTTAATGTGCTCATTCTGTGTTCATAATCGGAGGCAGCATCATCAATCAACATCATTCTGACAGACCCCTCCCTCCGCCTCCTCTCTCTTTTTTTATGCACAAAGGGGTCACTGCTTCTCAATGTCCTCAATTCAAAATTTTCACTGTGTAACAATACAAATAAGATTTCTCTGCCATTGATGATTAATGGAAAACCCATCAGTCTATTTCCTTTTTTCTTATAACTGAATCAAACAACTGTGTTTAGATGTAAAAGATCAGGCAAATATGTTCACTACTGTACACTTTTTTCTGTTGCTTTTACCTGAAATAAAAAATGAAGTATTGTTATTGTTGCCCACACATTGCAATGGTGCAAATGCCTGTATTTGAGAGCTTCTCATTTTCATCACAACTTGAGCTTGAGATTGTCTGTAAGAAAATTAAAATGGTCTTAATGTATAATCATCATGATACTTTCATATTCATTTATACAGTCCAATCACTATGCTTAGTACGGCATGAATATTGAACATACACTACAATCAAATGAGAACGGGCCCTGTGTTGGGGTCTGATTCTGTGGAAATTAAAGGTGACACAGCTAATTCAGCAGGCAGACAGCAGACATGAGTGCTTGCTTTGACCTTTTCTATGACTATGAGAACAGAGTAACTCACAAGGGGAACTGTATTAGAAAATAAATGAAAGGTCTTGGAGGAAAGGTCAGGACACATGTTTCTGTGATGTGGAATAACGTCTGTTTATAGTGAAGGTTTGGCTCACTGCACCTAAACACAAAGGATACAACAAAAATAAAGGATTGAAGTCTGAGAGAAGGACTTTCCAAAAGCTTGTATGTATAAGTCTTGGGTGTTTATAGAACATTCTGTGGTTGAAAGGTTGAAGCTGGAATTTCCAAGATACATGCATGCAAACATTCAAATATTTCTGTATGGCATTGAATGTATCTATCTTTTGAGTAATAAAGGATAGGCTGTGCTCCTTCACTCGCTCAAACCTTTACAGTTAAGACTTCATGTAGTTCACTTCATCTGAGCTTTATAATTGTTGACATTTCCAGCTCTAATTTCCCTGAACAGGTCCTGCCTGCAGCTAAACACCAAAATTAACCTGCAAAAGGCTGTGTGTCACCTTAAACCTTTGATCCATGCTTTAAAAAAGAAGTTATTTCGTCAATGAACAAGCCATCACACCAAAAGACACTTGTCCTTCAATGCTGTGTAAAAACAGGTGCCACATTTTGTTCCAACATCTGAAAGATATTTCAACAATTTGAAGTGTTCTTCTTCTCTTTATTTTCATCCATTTTGTCCTGATTTTTTCCTCACCTACTGTTCCAGACTGCTAACAGTCTATGGAAATGAAAGTATCACTTCAGTTTTGCTTCAAGAGACTGGCTTTCAAGTTTTACTCTGTAAAGTGGAAGATTTAAATGTGATATTTGAAAATTATTTTTAACAGCACTTGGAAATATTATTCTGTCAAACCGTTCATCATTGAGACTTGTTTTTTTCATCTGAAAATAAATGTAGTGTGGCTACAAATACATGCAATCAATTTTCAAGTTTGGTTCATTCTAGTTATTACCTCAAGAAAGAGTATAAATGGGAAAATATGTACAAATGGGCCAGGACATTTTGCTGTCTGCAGATTTATTATGATCTTTATCCAGTGATGACTGAAGATCAGAATGTTATAAACGTTCAGAAAGAAACAGAGAAGATCAATCCTTCTCTGCATGGAAGAGCGACACTTTAACAACTGTAACATAGACAGAACTTACTCAAATGCAGATCTCTCAAAGTTCTCATGCTTTTCTCTTTTCTTTTTTTTTTTTAGAATACACAATTTCTTGCAGTTGACAGAATCAGGGCTCTCTAAAATACATGAACGAAAACAAAGAATGCAGAAGTAGAGCTTTGAAAAATGTGCGTGTTTGGTACGGACAACCAGCATTGTTACTTTATATCCATGATTAAAATAAAGAAAATCATGATACCCCCTCTTTAAATTAACCTTAGTTAGTCAGAAGCTTAATAGTCCTGAACAAATTTCTTGATTCAAATTTTGGATACAATTGGGCTGAAAAGTGTTGCAATGATTGTTGGTACAGATTGTAAAGTCCACAAACAAAATATGTCTTAGTCTTTTGTGTGTGACACTTCTTTATTGCATAATGTTATGAATTCCCCCATACAATCATTGAAGTTTCATGCATGCTTACGATTAAGTCATAAGTTTCCTGTTTCCTGCTGTTGGCCTTGCAGTTCAGCTTGTCCAGTCGAGTAACAAGCTCTGCTTTGTATGTTTTTGACTTTGTGATATATTTAACACTGTTATCATCTGTGCCTTGTATGTTTATGTGAATGATTTATGTTCTCGCTCCCCTATCCAACCTCCTCACATCCTGTCATGTGGTTGATGTACAGGTTCATGCAGCCAAAACACAGGAGATCCTTAGTGCTTCTGCAGTATTTGACCTGGTGATAACTGCATCTCGTCATTTCAATACATTAACCACTTGATAGCACATGGACAGTCTGATAAAGTGATAAAAAAGTATAAAAAGGCTCTGCATTGTTCTAACTGAAACACAGATAAAAGGTGGATTAAAATGCATAGAGGGTCACAAAAAAGCTAGATTTGATTAAAAGGGAAAGAGGAGAAAGTATAAAATGCAGAATAATTTGTTAAAAGTAGTGTGTCACTTCTGATCATGAAGATGCTTTAGAATTGAAATTGTTACATGCAGTTAAATAAGTCAAATTAAACAGAAGATACTGTGAATGATGAATTGCATAAACCAATGAAAAAAAGTGTCAACAGTTATATATCAGATATATATCTACAGAGCAGTATCATTAAATAGCTGTATTTTGTATCAGTTTCTGCTTTTAGTGTAGATGCTGATTATTCCTATAAAGCATAAGATCAGTGAACGCATCTTCAGGCTGAGCGCAGCTTTTTTCCTAAGAGGGGCAGGGAAGGAGCTAATGATGCTAATGTCCAGAAAACAGCTCGCGGAGCAAAAACCGTGGCAGCTGGCATACAATACTTTGTCCCAATAGAAGCCTGAGGCTTCGAGGATTTCAGAGATATGTGTTTTATGTCTGTGCTGTAAAAACCACCGCCAACTTAAAAAACGGCAAAAAGGCGAGAAGTGAGCGTCTGAGTGTGCCCTGATATAACGGTTGCAGGCAGAGAGTTTTTCCATGTTCACGTCGTTCCAAAGGTCGCTGAGTCTGTGTGATTACTTGAATGAATGTGTGAGAGAAAATAAGTATGCCTACCTGTTGACATTAAGGAGGGGGTGTGATCCACCTATTTAGGTGAATACCATGACGTTTGCCCTCAGAGCGGGTGGCCAAGTTTCGATTCTGGCCTGCAACTGCTTTCCCGCATCTGTCCCCCTTCAATGGTTCAGCCATTGTGGCCTAACCCTAACCCTCGCCCTAGACCTAGGCTGTGAATATACCTATAGAAAAAGATACGTGAGGTGACATTGTCCGAGGCAGGACTCGAATCCCCATTCTCGAATTCTATGCACATTGATGTATCCCCTCAGCCAACTGAAAGTATCATTTCATGAGCAAAAGCCATCTGTAATAAAGCAGCATCTGCGAGCTGGCACAAAATAAATCCGAGGGATTTATTGAAACCCCACCCTAACCAACTACTTACACATAAAAAGCCCAACTCAGGCTACGTTTACACGGAGACGATCAAAACGGTAGACTCAAAAGTGGCGTATCGTCTTCAAGTTTTCTCCGCGTTTAGACGAGCCTCTTCAGGAAACGCAATAGTGGCTGAAATTTTGACGCAAAATTATTGAAAACTTTTTTCATGCTTTAAGACAAACAAAAACACTTAAGGGAAAAATCCTGACTGCATGCATCAGAGGGATAAATGCAAGACCTCAGAAACATACAAGCCAACGTCTCAAAAAAACGTACGGAAGAAAAAGTTGCTGAATAATAAAATACAATATCAATATGTTGAAATGCTGACACAGCATTTCAACATATTGATATTGTTACAAATTACAAATTTTTACCAAGCCATTTGAGTGCTGATACTTTATACGGGAGGATATTGAGCTATCAGCCAGCGTAACTCATTTAACTTGACCACCTTTTTAACTTTAATCTTGTAACATTAACATATCATTTTTAATCTGATAACACTACAACTTTATTTTGACTTTCATTTTGCATGTTGGGACTTCATTCTCTCTGTTTTCTATTTTTAGTGTGGGCCTAACTCCCTGTCATACATTTTACACAGTGAATTCACAAAAAAAAAAAATAGATACACATATCATCTAAAGAGGAAGAGTTGGCATATTTTTTTCTTTTTATACCAATAGACTTATTTTGCTGAAAGTTGCAGCCCCTCTCTTTACTTATTCAAAATCAAAAAGCTGAGTCCACTTTTAAAAGCATACTGTATGAGTGAAACATATGAGGGAATCTGTTGGGTGTTTTTATTTAATTCAAAGCCTCCATACAGATTATCATCAGTATTAGTTTGATCTTTTAAATACAGCTGTAATTGGTGGAAGTACTCTGCTTTTAAAAATATCACTACACTTTACATAGCACTAAAATAAGAAAAACAGATTATAGCAGACCTGTTCTTCTCCATCTTGTTTGTTCTGATGCTGTGTAGAAGCAGAACTGTAAATATTTCAAGTAGCATAAAAAAAATTCTGACCTGCAGTGCAATCTGAAGAGCAGTGTCTTCAGTGTGGGTGTGTTTGTGTGTGACAGAACACAAGTGCACATAATAAACAAACTGGGGTTTCATGGCCTTTTGGGACTAAACAGACTGCAGGTGAGTCTGTGTTGAGGGTAAGTGCGGACCCTTGGCACCCAGCAAGACCCCGTTTCTGCTCCGTCCCTCCCCTTTAGCTGGCCCCCTCTCTCTCTCTGCAGGCCATGAACAAAGAGAGGACCCAAACAATGGATCACTCTGAGAGCTGAATGGCTTTGCGGGTCAAGCACTGAGTACCCCCCCTCACCCCCTCCCTCTTTGACAGAAACACAACCCACACTTGTTCTGCTGAAGAGAGGCTGACCCTCCCGGCAAAGAAATAATGAACGCTGCCTGGGCATTAAACTGATAAAACTACAGGGACTGGGATCAGTTTGGCAGACAAATCACGTCTAATAGCGTGAGGCTGGAGCCTGTCTTCTGTCCTGTCTCTCCTCCTCTTCATTACAAGTCTACTGTACACTGTCCAGGCATCCACACGGCCATGTTAAGTTCATAGCTCAGGACGTGACCTTAAAGAGCAGCTGTACGCTCTTTCTCCATAAGTCACCACTTTTGATGTTTACGTCAATTTTCTTCTTGCTGGAGTTGCTTTCAGTGGTGTCACGAACAAAAGGTTGCCCTGTGTCCCCACCTGAAAATGTGTTGGTACATTATTTGTTAGGCAAATTGGCTCATCAACTGCCACAGAAGCTGCTGTTTATAAATAAAAAAACTACCAACCAAATAGCTTCCAACATCAAGGTCCAGCCCAGATATTTGCATATTTCATAGTCAAATTAGCTAAAATAATACATTTGCAAATCACCTCTCCAGCTCCTTTAATCCATCTCCCTCCTGGAGTTTCATGTATACGTACTGAAGTTATAAATCATGTTAAAGACAAAGATTTTATTTTGACAGAACTTGTACGAACGGTGTTGTATTACGGATGTAAAACACACCATCTGTGAGGTTAAGGAGTTATTCTAATGTTATAAATTATGACACAATGTAATTATATCCAGGTCTGTTCATTGGCAGCATAAGTTATGATATGATAAAACTTAATTATCCCCATGGGGACAATAGGTAAGATCATCATCGTTCACTGATCCCTCCCTTCTCGTCCTCTTCCTCCTCTTTCACTTTGTTTCCTCTCAGACCGCTCTTTCATGGCACTGTTGTATATCAGCTGCATTTGACTCCCTGTCAGCATTGTGTACAATCGGCCGTCACACTTCTATGTGGCTCAAACAGTGGTTTTACAGCTTGCAGTCCGTATGGGCAGCTGAGGTCTGGAGGCATGCAAGCTGTTCAGTCTTTCACCTTCGCTCGCAGCCCCTCCCCCAGGTCAGCGGCCATACATTAGATCAAATGAGGCCTTGCAGGGTTGAGGGACCACTGCCAATCACCTCACAATGCAGTGTAGAGCAGAGCTATAAGCCTTGCTAAAGCACCAGTGAATCACTTCACTACAACTGTTTTTAGGCACAATTTTTCCCATAAGTATTGTTTCTTATGTCATGCAAAATCTAATTAAGCTACCTCAAATTGTTGGACCTATTGTTCTCTCTAAAATCTGATTTGCTGATCATTCACTTAAGATCTAAACCAGCGTTCTTTTATCAAATAACGTATTGCTCTGAATGGACACTACAACAATTATCTTTGTGTGAAGACACATTTTTTGGAGCTCCCCTAGTGGCAGAGCAGGGCACTATGCCACCCTCGTTCTTTATAACAGATAGATCAGTTTTTCATGTCATGCTGATTTATGCGCAAGTGTTCATTTGTCTGACAGGTTTATAGTTTTGGTTAATTATTTGATGCTGAGAAGTTGATTGAGTGACTGCTCTGTTCATGAAAATAGTTTCTGCAGCATTTTCCTTGGAAAAGTCAGAAAAAAATGACACAAGAGGCATTGAACTTTCTATTAAGCTTTTTTTTTCAGTGTCTGCCACAAATCGGGTAAGGTGGTGATTTTGTCCAATTGCCTAACTTACCAGGCTCATTCCTATTCCATGGCTACATTAGCCATACGTGTCTGCTTTGATATTAACTCCCTGAAAAATCATTTAGTTTTTTACTGTAGCTCTCATTCTCCATCCAGTATTACTTATTTTTAACAGATGGTGTAACTAAGATAAGGTATGTCTTCGATCACTGCAGGGAGTACATGTAAGAAAAACTAAACCTTTGTCAAAAAATACAATAAGCTTTTCATATCTAAACTAGATGTGGAAACTTAATCTGTAAACAACATAAATTTAGTTGCCGGTTGCACCTCTTGAAGCCAACAGGTTTGTACAGTATAACAGCAGGCATTAGACTAGTCATATCTATGTGTGTGTGTATATCAGCCTCTGCATGCACATCAGAGCAGCAGTACACTGTGAGCAGACTCTCTGGCTCATTTGCTTCTGCTCTTCACCCTGAGAACTGACTGTGTAAAAGAATCATCCTCAGCTTGAATCTATTATCACCTGATCCTGTGCTGTTTCCACTGTGCCAGAGCCGCAGATTGAACACCTTACATTTAACCCTCTTCCTGCCTCCTGCTGGATGACATCCCAGTTCTTTACGATTACCATGAGTAAATGTTTTCCTTCACCCTCTCCAATGAGTAATTTTTGGTGTCTAACTTGTTTCTAACCTTTTCCTACCCCTTTTGTTTGGCTTTTGTTTGGCAACAGCTGTTATCATGGATTTCTTTTTTTTTTTTTTTTTTGGTCAGCTGTGATTGCTCCGGGCAAAACAGGAGCAGATGGTGTTTTGCTATGCATGAATGGAGCGTTAGAGGAGTTGGACTGAATAGGCCAAGTTTTGAATGGTGTCTACACAGCACCTGCCTCTTGTAGCAGCAGGGACATCCTAGTGGCATGATCTGTCTTGGCTTGGCTGCCGTCGTGAGGGATGAAAGAAAGAAACAGAGGGGGAACCTTGTTGGGTACCATCCATATTTATTGATTTTCCTGCAAGTCGTGGCATAATGTGGTGTACAGTCGCTTTGAGTTAATTGGATGTGACACAGCGTGCACGTGTAATCTATCACTCTGGTCTCCTGGTACACTTTATCAGTTTTGTTGCCATAGAAACATGTTGGCTCTGTAATAGCCTATATTAACAGGCTAAGTAAGTTGCAATAAAAGGCAATTTCAGAGTTGGGATCCTCTGCTGAACACAAAGCCTATAAAATACTGATGAAATAAAATGGGAGAGTGGTGGAGGTGGGGGTAGAGCAGACTGGATTTTTACATTCTTATACCAAAAGAAGTCCAAATAAAAAGAGACTGCTATCGTTTCTGTGCGATGCAGGGACATCTGTCAACCTCTGGGGCATGATGATATGCCACAATAAAGTAAAGCTTTCTCAAATCACTGACAGCTTGCGCTGCTTTTTCATAGTGAGACAGTATTACTCAACAAAGACTAAAAGCTCTAAATACTGAGCACACCATACTGATGTGCAGCAAACCAGCTCCTCCCTCACCAATGTTATTATTCTGCTGATTACTCACTGAATAAACTGTGATCTATCCAAAACTGACAAGGTGATGGCAGCTGCTTATTTGACCCCATTTAAATTCATACTGAACTGCCAGAATCATATGAAATCCAATCTCTTTTTGGTTTATGATAAAACAGCAGAAAGTTTAATGTAATGTTTCGTGTAAAAATCATAGAACAGCAGATCCAAGTTTATCCAATAATTATGATTGGACAGTGTAAGTTCTTTGAAAGAAATATAGTTGTTTGTTTAGACTGCATGGACAGAGTGAGTCTCAGTGATGTCACCCCTGGTTTTTTAGAGGAGGTGTTTTGACAGCCCAAGATTGTGGTTGTCATATTGGAAATGCTGACTCAAGCTTACTCCTGGGCTTTATAATAAACAGGAACCTACAGATGGCTCCAGTGGATCTACATGAGAGTTAAATTAGCTGATTATGCTTGGATACGTGTTATCTTTTGCCATAATATAATTATTGAAACACTAAAATAATGACCGGGTGTCCTCTAAGGTTACCTTAAAAAAGTAATGGACAACTGTCATGATATCATAGTGTCATCTTATGGTTATTGTGGCAAATTTCCTGATAATAATTGTAGCATTCATTGAAAACTTAGAAAACATCAGATAAATTTTCAGCTATGAGGTTCGTATTTTTTTTTGGGGGGGGGGAATCCCCTGAATATGAACACAAGAAGGTGAAGAACTGGTCACTGCAGATGATAAGAAATAACTAGCACAATAATAATGGACTCGATAATGAATAATGAGCTAATGAACTGAGCTTCTTCTGTGTTTATCCATTGCTGTATGGCAGCCAGTGGCCAGTGAAAAAAACACTACTGCCCCCACAACAAACCAACTTGTCACTATACTTCCAGTATTACCATTTACCAAACACAATATCAACATTATGTCATCACTGATACTGGTTTTTATAACAGCTCCAAGAAAGACCAACAGTGTTTTTCAGATCTGTAAGTATGTCTTATTTTTATTTTGACAATGACTTTGATGGTAATTCCCTGACATTTGAAGCCAGCCTCAAGTATTTTTTTTTTTTAATCTTATGTTTTTGATTCAGTGTTGGCTTTTGCCGCCGCCTGGTAATTTGTCGCCAAATACAGCCCCAAAGCATCTTTTGGGATTCTTAAATATATAGCTCTAATCATTCCTTGCAAACCTACTTTTTCTGCACAAAAAGCAAGATTTAGTGTTGTTGAGAGTTAAGAGTGTTTGTGTATAGTGCAGATGCAGATAGGGTGCAAAAGACTGGAGGATACCCTGACAGAGTTGAACAAAATTTAGCAAATCACTGCATCATTTTCTAAAAATGTGTGAATTGGCATGTAGTGTTTGCTTCCCTTTGTTTTGACAAACAATACAGGAGGAGATAAATGAGAACAAATGTGGTTTTTCTCTGTGCTTGAGCTCTGGTTTTCTGCAGAGTAGCCTGTTTAGATTTATTAGACTTTTTTCTGATTATTCATAGATGCCGTTTCTTTTTTAAAGATCTTGAAAAGGAACTGATGTGATTAATTCTAGATAAGACTGATAATAAAACCAGAACTACATTTTGGATTTAGACAAGGCTGTCAGAAGGGTTTAGTGAGGGCATCATTAAGTTTATATTTCCCCCCTTCTTAAATGTTCCATCAGCTCTGCTCTGAGGCATCATCTGTTACGTATCTTCAGTCCATCAGGTCAAAAGTTCTCTAAACAAACGATACCACTGGTCAGGGATGTCAACAGTCCAGCCAGCCAACAGAGCAGCCCGCAGCCCCCCAAACACAGGTCACCATTCATCTCAGAGGTCAATAGTTCTCTCTGCAAAGCACACCACGGCAAGGTCAGGAATTCCTTAAATGTAGTCAGCCATTTGACTGGAGGCTGACTTTCTCCCTGTAAAAAAAGGGGCCTCAGCATTGGACTTGAAGGGTCAGCTGTCCCAGTTTTTCCTTGAGCCAGGTCTTACAGGAAAAAAAAGGCTTTCTTTTGAGGAGTGAAAAAAAAGTTTGGTGTCAGAGACGACGGGCTGGTCCCACATCTGTCCCCGAAATCTGGCCAGTGAGATTGGCCGTAGCGTGGGTCTGATGGTCAGATGGTCAGTGTCAGCCGGTCTTTTGTTATGCTCACATTGTATATGTGCGATGAACGGGAAAACAACAAAAGAGCCAAATAAATAATTAAAATACAGAATCCCTCGGCTTCCACATCTGACTCCTTAGTCATCGCCGGCACCGTGCCGATTGACTGACCTCAGAGAGGAGGAGGGGGGGGACAATTAGGTCACCTCGTGATTGCATTACTCAAATGACATATTAATGTCATAGTGCCCTTCATGCATTTCATCAGCCTTGGTTAATGATGAAAAGCAGCATGGTTGATATTGATTGCGTCATGCTTTTGTGATCATATCTTATTGCACTCTGAAAATAGATTTGCCTTACAGAGACAACAGAAAAAGTCTGCAGAACAAGCAGGTGCGTAGTATTTATTCTATTATCATTTAAATTTAACCACTGCTCATTATAGGGGGAGCAGTGTATTATCCTTGTAAATTATGTCTATGTGTGTATAGTGGCGTTTTGAAAATATCTGTAACCTTTTCATTGCAGAGTCCCATAACTCCAACCCTGGCTGTGAGATATTTGTACACACAGTGACCGCAGTACTGAGGGGTTATGGAATAACAAGGAGCTCAATGCATTATTAATGGGCTCTGCTGTGAATCTGTTCAGAATAATAACGGCGATTTCCCAGCGCCTCATTACTGTGTGTTTTTAAAGCATGTGTTTGGTATCCATGGACACCCGCTTGAACACCCCCCTCCCCTGCTTGTGTTAAGATTCAGGTCATGCACAGCACTTGCTGTTTTTAATTTTCATTTCATCATAAGCACTTTAAGACTGTTGCCAGCGCTTATTTGCAGTTTTGCTGCAGACCTCTTCACTCGGGCTTCTGACAGGACAGATGCTGCAATTAATCACGGCAGAGAAATGGGCATCGTTTCCATTCAGAGCTGCAGCAGCCCCGGCCCAAATTACAAATGCTTTCCCAAAACGGACTAATTGAAAACAAACCGCAATTTGAAAATTCTATCACGCTGCTATCACAGAAGAACAGGAGCAGATTCTCTCTCCTAATTTGTAACTAACATTAACTCATGTCTAAAATGTCTCAGCTGCCTTTGGAAAGAAAAAAAAAGAAAAGAAAAGGTCCCTTCTCTGGGCCGATGCATTCACAGGCTATTGTGAAGATATGATAATTATTGTTTGCCTGCCTTCCCTCCCCCTGCTCTCAATATTATTCAGGGGAGCTCAGCAAACCCCTGAGGATGTCTTGGAAATGAAGCGATTTTGAAAGGAGTAAGAAAGAGGCAGAATCCAGTGCACTGGTGTGTGAGAAGGGGACTGCTATTGAGATGAGTACCAGTTCCAGGCTGACCTTGTCCAGTATCAAAACTGTTCTTACACATTCTTACAATGAACTTCCTTTCAGATCACAAAGAAAAAACAAGCACCCTAAATAATGCTCACCTGAAAAAGTTTCCCTCCAGGACACTAAAAGGTAAAAAAAGATTATTTTTGTAAAGCTGCTTGACAAAAGAATGTTGAGAAATACTTCATATAACTTTTGAAATAAACCAATTCCTCCAAATAAATATTTGTGATTGATAGTTTAATTTTGAACAGAGACACAAAGAAATATATAATACTTCATACAAAATTATGGCTACTATCATATTAGTGATGGAATGTCTCTGGATTCTTCCTTATGGCCGAGCAAATCTCAAACATTAAATTACTTCTCCTACTGTGAGCTGAAAACAACTTTTCAAGAACTCCAAACAGATATGCATTTATTCTATGGACAGCTTTTGAAAGCAGTTGATTTGTAAGCAAAATACAAAGAAAATCAAACGCTGCTATTGTAACTCATAAAAAAGTATAAAAGAGCAGAAATGCACTATGTGATATAGCAATCCACGGGTCGTTTAACAATGTTTTAATTAAAGCCTCACATATTAAAACTTTACAACATGTGATATGAAAAATTTACAACATTTTCTTTTTTTGTCAGGGACTTCTATACAGCTGGCAAAATACCTCCGGTGCCTTATCAGTTGGCTTTGGCAGTGCAGCAAACTGGCTCTGCAAGTTTCCTTTTTTTTTTTTTT
Source organism: Thalassoma bifasciatum (assembly GCA_008086565.1). Classification (NCBI taxonomy): domain Eukaryota; kingdom Metazoa; phylum Chordata; class Actinopteri; order Labriformes; family Labridae; genus Thalassoma; species Thalassoma bifasciatum. Next base: position 139,302 of record RPOG01000246.1, on the reverse strand, counting down.
TTAAACAATGACAGTATCAAGGAGCAGAGTAAAAATACATCAATCCCCAAACCATCTGCCTTGATCCAGATATTTGTATTTACCATAAAATATCCCCTTTGTTACACAAAATAAAAACATAATTTAATTGTTAAACATCTGAAGTAAAAACAAATAGATTAAAGAAGAATTTTTGGGGGATTATGCTTTTGGACCAATCATCTGGAGGGTGGATCACTGGATAAAGGAGGTTTCTTCCCCCCATCTCTACAAAACATGTACAGCAGATTACAGCTACAGTTTGATAATGTGATGTGATGACATAAATGATTTATGGCAGGTCTGTGTCAGCCTGTTCAGTCTTTCATTCAGAGGTCTATTTTCTGTTCCCCTCATTCTTCCAGACGTGGCCCGCCTTTGTGACATGGTTCAAGTTCGTTCAAATATCACTGGGCGTCCAACGCTCGACGATTTGATCAACCATTTCCTGAACAGTTCCAGAACGACCAGTGAAAGAGAAAGGTTAGAGTAAAAAATCTCACTATATACTGGCCAGTGTGGGAACAAAGACAGATGTGTGAGTTACTGGTTTCCAGCAAAGATCCTGTGAGTTATTCAGCTCAGGCAGAGCTGATAAAATCCTTTTGTTGAAATGTTTTCAATATGTCCTTTTGCTGCACTGAACCGTCAACTCAGGCCTCATAAATAAAGCTTTATTGTTAAATAAACAGTGAAAGACACGTCTTTCAACATATTGTGTGCCCCGTCAATTTAAATTGACAACTGAAAGACATCACAAACAAACAAATAAAGAACTGGGCGCTCATCCTAACAGGCCTCTGCCATAGCTAAGTCCGTGACAGAACAAACACAATTAACATGTTAACCCCCTGTACAGGTGTGTGCATATCCGTCTATAACAATGGACAAGGTCTTTGTATAACATTCTAAATCTTACACACTTCTTAAGTGCAACTTAGAAAAGCAACGCGCAACGATGCTTTTATTCTATTCCTGTTCTTTGAGATAGGATTTCCATTTGGCTCAGTAAATGCTGACCTGGGACAAGACCTGGGCATGGGCCTGGATTTGGGAGGGATGGGGTTGCTGCTGGGGGGTGGGCTGGGGGCTGCCAAGCGATGAAGAGCCTCCCACTGAATGAGGAGTACCAGGAGAGTGCTGCGGTGGGGAACACTGGGACTGGTGCTGTTGCTGCTGGAGATGCTGAATCTGCTGCTGATGCATCTGATGCTGCAGCTGCATGTGCTGCAACTGCAAGTGCTGTTGCTGCTGCTGCTGCTGTTGTTGCTGCTGTTGCTGTTGTTGTTGTTGCTGTTGCTGCTGCTGCTGCTGCTGCATGTGGTGCTGCTGAAGCTGTTGCTGGAGGTGGTGTTGGAAATGCTGATGCTGCATCTGTTGCTGGATCTGCTGGTGATGCATCTGCTGTTGCTGCATCTGATGGTGCTGGAGGTGCTGCTGCATCTGCTGCTGCTGCTGGAGCTGCTGCATGGTGTGCTGCTGCACTGGTTGCATGGGTGGGCTCATCTGAGACACTGCTGTAGACTGGGCACCTGCCACCATGGCCCCTCCGGAACCCATCTGACCCAGCATTTGGGGTGGCATCCCAGGGGACATGTTCTGGTGGGACACGGTGACTGAGGTCACAATCTGATTTCCTCCTAGTCTCATCTGCAGAGGTTTGGGGGCAATAGCTCGCGGAAGGGCTTGTTGGAGGGCCTGGGAAGCCGATGACATAGAAGGGTGCTGGTTTAGGGGTGAAGGCAGCACTAGGCCAGGTGACAGGCTGGTTGAAGCCAGGGTCTGCTGTACTGACCGGATAGTCTGGGCTTCAGCTGATTCTGCAGCAGCCTGGTAGGACAAAAACAAAACAAAAACATCCTTAGCCTTTTCTACAAAGACACTTTTTCCTCTTAGAAATGCACTTCCTTCCACCTTTGGGAATACTTTATAGTTTATAGAAATTAAATTGTTGTAGTGATAGTGTTGTACAATGAAATGTGGGGAATTTAAAACCCTTTTTAATCAAATTCACACATTCTTCAGGTGAAAGGAATAAACCGTTTCTCACCTTGGAAACAAGACTTGCACGGTATGCAGCGAGGGCTTTTAAATATTCCTTCTTGGCTGCTTCTGTCTTGCTTTTGTAAACCTGTAAAAGCACAAAAATACATGTGAATCGACTGATTTGCTTCACAATAACGAAATTTGACACCTTCGGCAGTAAAGTGTACATGGTACAGATCAACTGGTACTGGATCACTGATCACAATTAATGTGACTCAAGTTTATTTCTGTTTTTTTTTCTTCTACATCTGAATTATCAATCCATGTACCTGCTTCTGCTCTTCTCCCAGCCCATCCCACATGGACGCCACAATCTTGGACACTTCTCCAAAGGTGGCATTTGGATTCTGCCCCTTGATAGCTGCCTGGGTGTCTCTGAAGAACAGAGCGTAAGCTGACACTGGCTTCTGAGGCTCATTGGGATCCTTCTTCTTCTTCTTCTTGGGAGTCTTAGGCTTCTTTGCTGGATCTATTGGAGCTGGTCGCTTCTCTCCAATTACCTGCAAATAATTTTAATTATCGATATAAATATCTTAACATCATTGACAAAATTATTTATAACAGCAACTTAGAGCAGTTATCTGGCTTGCTCACCCTGTTTCCTTCATCCTGGTCGTCTTCGTTTATGGAGCTGGAGGGAGACGGGGTGGCAGACTTGCTGGCAGGTGGTGATGGGGAAGTGTGGGTGATGTTAGGTCCTGCCATGTTTAGACTTAGCTGTGCATTGAGTTGGGATTGGTTGATGGTAGTCAGCTGGTTCCTTGATAACATCCCATTGGGGCTGTTCATGCTGATGATGGACTTCATCACCATGGCGGGGTTAGGAGGGTACTGGCGAAGATGGCCCGGTCCAATGTTCTGTAAAGATATCGATTAAAAGGGGGCTTAGTTAGAGAATAATAATAATGCATGATTTTTTTCTGATCTCTTGCCCTTTGCTTTGATACTACTATTAATGTACCAGCTGCCTCCTCATTTCTCTTCATCAAGCTCAGAGATATCCCTGTCCCCATGGTGACTCCTTACTGCCCAGTGTATAAAGCCCATGAGGCTGTATCTCTTTACCAGGGAGGAAATCGGGTCACTGGTTTCTGTGGATTGTTATGTGGCAGATAGCATGTCACTATGTCCCTAGTCTTAAATGTCTCTATTACAGACCATGATAAATTATCTTGACACCCGAGGAGCCAACTTTATAAGCCAGTAATAGATGGCTGCACAGCTCAGTTGATTCATTTCAAAATGCTATTGTATGGAAATCTGTGACACAGCCTTTGACTGCCCAGCCCCAAGAGGGGAACAGTGGACACAGATCCCCCAGTGGTACATACCTTAAAATGCTGCAGTTAGAGGACTGTTGGAGTCACAGTTTGTAAGCATGAAAACTATATGACAGATTTCTTTGAGGCTGCTACGAGCCCATGTGCTTTGGAGAAACCATTTTTTAAGCCTATGACTTTCTGAAACAGGCACTTGCCAAATGTAATATTTGATCACAGAATAGGAAAAAACACCTCTATGCAAAAGGGTTGTAGGTGTTGTTCTCTGAAACTGCATACAAAGTGCTCCTGCATATTGCAAAAAAATGCAAGTCAATGCACTGATACAATACCAAGAGCAATGACGCTGCATGATAGAAGTCAGCAATCAGTGCTTTATAAGCCCACAATATGTGCATTTGCTGATCTCCTGATGATTGGCTTCTCAGTATCTGCCGATTCTCAAAGCAACAAAATAGGGACCAGGCAGAATAAACAGGTATCTGAATGTGTATAAAATCAACTCCATAAATCAACTCGCTGAAGATAAGAAGCAAAAGAGCTTTGAACAGGTTCCCTTCCTTTTACCTTCCAAGGTTTAGTGTATTTTCATTCTCAGAATCTTTCACCTTTTTCAAGCTGAAACATTTTGTTCTTGAAAGATCCTGGGAGAAGGTGTAGGCAACATGTTTGCATTGATTGTGGAGAGAATGAAATTACAAGCACTGCCAGCTCCCCAGAGGGAAGACTGATCAGAGAGGCAGCAGAGCTGACATGGAACAGAAACACAACAGAAAAGGTGATTTGTTCTCCCTGGGTACATCCATCTGGTATTCAGCAGCACAAACCCAATCTCTCCCAACATCAACACATCATAAACCCACACACCTGGCTTTATTGAAAGAACCTTATGAATGCCGCTCTTCAAAAACAATATTGTAACACTATTTCAGACAGAAACATATTGGATCTACAATCCATTTCTTTCTCATATAGCATGTCTCCTGCTTATCATAAATACAATCTCTGAAGTGAGAGGGGCTTTATATTTACATGTGCTGGGGAGATTCAGTGAGAGGTGAGGAAAGGGCGGGGGGAGAAATTGAAGACATATTGTAGTGTTCTTCAAAAATAGGAGATTTTAGTTTCCCCTCAAATAAAAACTGTAGTAAACAAGCCTGTGACCAAACGGCTGTGATTTACATATCTGCGACCCACCATGTTCCAAGTGCTATTGTCATCTTCATTACTGGGAACATGATGGCTCGCAGTTTGCTCTCTTCTTGCTGCGAACATCAAAGACACACATACTGAGCTCATTAGTCGTGGCCATCTGTATAATATCACTTTTGCTCAATCCCAATGATGCAGTTTTGACTCAGAGAAATGGTCCATTCTGCCATTTATTTAGAATATGGTAGTTTCTACTGAAATGGCCTTTGAGTGTTGTGCACTTTTTGAAATACGTGCACTGATTACTGCAGTTAGTCATTTCATCCTGACACTTTCATGGGCCTCCTCCATGATTTACTGTATGACATTTTTTTAATCAAAATTTGGAGTCAGAGTAATTTCAGTATTTACTCACTACATCAAAAGTGCAGCGACATTAGTAAAAAGTAGAAATTTTAGCATTTGCAAGTCTAATCTAAACAAACAACAATAACTTATTACATACTATGAAAGACGTTATCTTAAGTAACAGTTCACCCAATTGTGAACTTGAATTTAGTATCAGGGTGTTTATTTATGTCCCTGTGCTTTCTCATTTACATTTTGATTGCAGCATTGTCAGCAGTCACAGCAGACATCTAACTGGATATTTTGATAGTCATCATAAATCTGCAAATAAGTCCTTATCTTGAGTACACAGTGACCAGATGTGCCCTCCTTGGTGAGGTCTGTGAGTGTGTAGGTGTGCTGCCCATCTTTATGTTTGCTTGTTAAAGTCAAACAAGAAAAACACAGCCCTACATCAATAAATGTTTTCTTTTATTATGAGTTTATCTTTTCAACATTTATCTTTGTTTCTTTTATCTCAAAATCTGACCAGGCAAATAAAAACATAATCAACCATATGCTGCAAAAAGAGAAAAAGAATGCCTGTTTTGTACACCATTGTTGGCCACATCCACACCTAACACAGCAGACACTCCACACACAGTCACATGAAGTGTTCTAAAAACAAGCAAAAAAACACTTTTGACAATGTGTGAAACCCTTTTCACAATAAACGCGGGCCAATAACCACAGCAGCTGGACCCAAGTCGCAACATTATGCATTCTCAGAGTGATAAAAATCACAACAGCGTTGTGAATGAGAGCAGGCTCCAGTCTGCTCTTAAAGATATTAGAAATCAAAATTTGGGGAGAAAGTACGAACACTGGCACCATGTACTGAGCTGTAACAGGCTGAAAAGAATGTTAACAAGTTCAATTTCCATTCAATCAATGCCAGAGCTCTTGGAAATGTTCCATGGCAGGAGAGGGGTAAAATCATCTATATGGTAATTATAAGGATGAATCCCCCAGTAACTTTCGCCAGCATGAAAGGTCAGTCCTATTAAAGATAGTTTATCAGCGCACTGCACATATTCCTTTACTCGCCTTCTAAACGGGTACATCATTTTATTTTTTTCCTCCATTTTCGGCAACCTGCTGAAGTCTGTGCTTAAGCCAAATGAGAAAAATGGAATTTTGAATGCCAGTAAAGGCTATAATAGCATGAAGATAAATTGTTTTTCTTTCCCCCGCCCTGTCTCAGTCAGACATACTCCTCTGTCTCTCTCTTTCTCTGCTGCAGACCCAGTCTATCTATCTGGCAACCTCTCACCCCCACTTTAAAACAAATCTCTTTTCCCCACCCCACCCCCAGAATACAAGGCTAGTACCACCCCCCCAACTCAGTCTGATACAGCCACTGACCCATACCTCTTTCCACCATTTCTCCTGATGCATTATGGGTATTTAAAACTTGTCCAACATGACATCATTTCATTTTGAGTGCTGCCTGAGAAAAGTAAATTATAGAATCAATCATGCAGAAGGTCAAGCTGAGACTTCATTACAAGTATTGCATGCCTGCATGAATATCTTTCATTTCTCACTGACCCAATATGTCACAATAGCTGTCTGTGGAGGCAGAAAGGAAAAAAAAAAAGAAACGGAGCGAAAAAAAATCCACTCTCTTAAATTGATGTACAACTCATGTCAGTGCTTCTTGGCTTGGAAGGGAGATAAGGGGAAAGTGTAGAAAAACATGCTTTCAGCAACACTGCTCACATTTTCCATTTAATCCAGGATACAGTGGTTTCTGACCGGTCAAAGCTGACAGTATTATACTTGCTGGCAATCTACACAACATCAAGAAATATCAAATCAAATGAACAGCTAACTACAAACGTCTGTTTCAGCTTGAGATATGAGATATTAGACTGACTTTGCAGTTGGTAAAGCTAATGGGATGTGGTTGATAATGAAAAATACATAATGCATCACCACATAGTGCTAAATAGAATAAGACAGGAGGGCTCATATCTCATAAATACTGATTTTAACATCTAATACAACAACTTGACTGCTCTAGGTTTCAAATCCAATCACTGGGGACATTTCGGTACATGCTTACATGTGTCAAGAAAACCCTAAAAATGTGTCGAAGGCACCAGGTGTTTTTTGAAATAGAACCCAGAGACCCTCGCTGTGCAGCAGGGAGAAAAATCGAGAGAGAAATTGTGAATAAAGCAATACTGGCAGCTCTAACTCCAGTACTATTTGGCACTATTGAGATTCAATCACAAATCAGGAGGACACATGCTGGGAGACAAAAATGAGAGTCAGAAGCTTGTTAGGAGAGCAGATTAAATAAATAATGACTTCAGATTCAGGGCTTGCCAGGCGCACTGCAGCTGAGAAAATGTATTTCTCTTTGTAGAAGCCCGGCATCTGTGGCCAATTTGTGAGACATACGCAGAACATTATGGGGAGAGGAATTAGCAGAACACTTGGCAATGCAATGACATGGAAGAAGCTTTTGAAAATAGCCCAGGTATATTCACTGGTTGGCTTTCTCATTTAGTTGTGATAGGAGACACACACTAAATATTCTCCAGCAGTAAGCTAGTACACACAAAGAAAACCGAGATGAGTGTTTGGGAAATATGAGCATGCTGGCTTGATGAAAAATGTAATTGCAATAGTGCACGGTTTATTTGTTTGCCCCTGCAGCCATAACAAATAACACAAAATGTAATCATGTATATAAGGTTGTCATTCCTTTATCAGTGTGCTGACAAAATGACAAAACACCCCTCTTAGGGCCTTCGTAAATCATTGTCTGTGTAAATAGAACGCACTGCGAACCTTGCTGTTACTTATCTCATTTAAAAGTTGCGTCCTTTTTTCAAGACAAAGATAAAACCCCAGATGAATAGGATTTCTATAGGCACAAGACTTTTGGGGATCAATCCCATTTGCAGGAGAAATGAAGGGCCACCGCAAGCCTTTCCTGCCGTACAATGTGCGATGACTGATAACGGTGAGTAGTGTGCCGACGACAATGCCACGAGGCAAGGAGCAGAAACCCACATTCTCCCCTCGGTTTTTAATAGAGTCTCTGCACAATCAGAGACATGAGCCATGCAAATGGTGTTAAAGAGGAATAATGTTTGAGAATCAAATCTAATCCTCCAGCAAGTCGTGAGAACAGTCAGGAATGTAATTGTGTCAAGGCTCCGTTTCTTCCAGATGTAGAAAGCTTAACTGACCATGAAATGAAAATTCTTTAGGCAAAAGCCTTCTGGGGCTCACTTACTGTATGAAGCGGAGATCTTTTAAAAGCTGCAATTATTTTACATGCCAGAAGCATAGAAGCAGGAAAAAAAGAGCTGCAAAATGTTACAGCCTCCATCCCATATGGAATGTAAGTAAATATCTCTAATATCAGTGTGATTCAACAAATGTGTTAGAAGGTGCAGGAGGCAGGGGGTTGAAGACACTGCATTCACAGTTTTAATGATCATGGCACTTCTTCTCAATACTATGTGTTTTGTGGTTCACAAAGCAAATTCTCTATCAGCACCAGCATCTCTCTACTCATGCTCTTGTCCTTTCTTTTCTTCTCTCCTAAATGAATCTTCCATTTTTTTTGTAATAGGACTCAAAGACAACTAGTCAGCCTGTGACATTTCCATTTTTCCTCCTCAATGCTTCTATGATTGTGGCATTTGGAAATGTCTCTCCACCCCATGACAACAATCTTACCATATATAGCACAAACAGCATCAATGTAAAGCCACAGTTTTTTAGTCTACTTTTTTTTGTTTGGCCAACTGAATCAAAAAAGAAATATATTGAATTATGTTAATCCAGACCTTTTGATAATAGTGAGAGAGTGTATTGACATAAAAAACAAAACTGGAAATTATAGAGAGTGAAGCATGTGTCTTCTCTTAAGACCTCGTGTGACATTGGACAGAAGCATGTATCAGCATTTACAGCACCACAAAAAAAGCTTGTAGATGCAACATGAATTAAATATGAGCATGTGAAACTGTGGCACTTTTGGGTCCCATTCTCACTGTCCTTCTGGGGCTGAATACGCTTTGTACTCCTAACACCTGTGATCTTTTCACATCTGCTCACCTTACAGAGGGGGGATCATCCACTCTCTGTGCACTTTAAAAAAATCCTCACAGTAAGTAACATAATATCATGACATTTACTCAATGTGATCATATACCTCCTGTGTTGTAAACAAGGCCAGATGCTGCGCCAGATGCACTGACAACAGGAGGCGTACTGAAACGGTGAAGGTGACATTACGGATCAGTGAAAAAGACTCTTTTAAGGAATGTTTCCATCTCATATCAATGGTCTAAAATACTATGGACTAGGACTGCCTCAGTGCCATTTCTCCTCACAAATGCCGACTAGAGTATTGGCTAAAATGCCGCCGATGCAAGTTCAATGAAAGAAAAAACAAGATACTGAAAGCAAAACCTTGGACTGCCAGCACTTTGCTAACTCTGGCAACAGCTACATAACCTTTCAGAGCAGATGGAGCTGCCGGATTCTTTTCTGAGGTCCTGCAGATCCATCTTGCTATGATACAACCACAACCGATTTCACCTGGTCCAATAGTTACCGGACCAATCAGAGAAGAGAGGCGGGAGCTGTAGGAGCTGCAGACGTGACGTCAGCAGGAAGCGTCTGAATGTTTGAAAACAATGGCGTAGTGTGAAGCTGTCTTCGTGGACTCGGCGATATCTGCAGTTTTAACAGAAATAGACTCAAAATCTTCTCCAAATGAAGAGTAGAGAACGTCACTTAAAGCCTTTTTGATGGGAAACAATGTTTTTGCTCTTCATCAGTCGGGAGAAGAGCAAAATCGGACTAGTGAAATATCTCTGCAGCGGAAATATGAACTTTGTATTTGGTGTCACGTTACAAATCTGCTACGTCACCGTGGCTTGATGTGGATTGGTCTCTGATGAGCACATTGTCCAATCACCAGCTGCTAAATTTTTTTAACTCCCACCTCTGAAAACACTCTCTAGCGCCCCTTACCCAGATGGACTAGTGAAATATCTCCGTGACGGATATATGAAACTGTACGTCTGGCTTGTCAGGTTAACAGCTACACTATTTGTGAGAAAACATGGTTGTTGATATTCCAGGGAAAATGTACTTATGGTATCAACTCATTTTAATGACAGTCACACCTGTAGATAGTATAGCATTCTAGGCAACATTGGTATCAGAACAAGTCCAATACCAACATTGAATGTTTTATAAGAACAACTTTTGACACCCAATGGCAAAAAAACCTTTAAACATAACAAAAGAAGAACTTTTGATGCATGATTAAAAAGCTGCATAATGATTAGGGTCGGTACTATACAGCAGCACTACAGCAACTAATGTTGACACGTGCTGATGATGAATAGCTTGGTTTTGAGATGCAATGTTTAAACAGAACAGTGCTCACCACAGGTTGGCCGTTGTTGATAGACACTCCATCCTGGTCCATCATGTTGCGTGAAATGGTAATAGAGGGCAGATCTAGGCTCTGAGGGGGAAACTGTGGGATTAAGGGACCCCTGTGTGGATTTGGAGGCTCTGGCATTGCTGGGAAAGGTGAGTCCACATCAGATAGACCCAGACCAGACTCAGTCTCAGGTGGAGGTGTGATGGGGGGAATCTCAAACTCCTCGTCTCCCAAGCTGGGTGTATGAAAAGTCTGCAGATGGAAGAGAAAGACAGAAAAATCATGAACTCCAGCTGCACAAAAACAGCCAGGAAGCATTCACTGAGGTGGGTCTTATCTAACATGCCGGATGGAAACCTTCAGGGATTAAATCAGACAACTTTGTTTAAAAGAGGGAGTGTTTTAGCAGAGTGGTAATACACTTGTCTGTAAGTGCACTAAGATGTAACATTTCCTAAACCTATTAAAGTCCACTTTGAGGACGAAGGAGACGGAATAAAGTGAGAGCAGAGGAAGATGTCAAAAGCAGAAATATCAAGCAGCAATCACAGGAGAGAGAGAGAGAGAGAGAGAGAGAGAGAGAGAGAGAGAGAGAGAGGGAATACACGATAAAAGCCCTTAATCTTGAGGATGGAAGATGTTGGGTTGGAGAGCAGTGAAAATACACGTCACAGGGAGATGGATTTAAAGAACATTTTCAAAGATTATTACGCTTGGCCAGAAGTGTTTCTTTTTGTTCCCCTTGCCTGCACCCTTAAATCTGCTCATCAAACAGCCTAATCCCTCTGCCTTTCGAATTAAAGCTTTTGGTCACACTTAATTTGCTTATGTGCCTTCTTGGAGATGGGACTGTTCACCTACTTGGGTCTTGTTTTCATCTGCACATTGCATTAAGCCTCTCTCTGGAAAGCCAACATACTCATATCCTCACAATGACCACACTGCAGGTCCACAAACATGCAGCTGAACACAGGGCCAAACAGCATGCTGTCTGCAGTGCTGGGCTTGGCTGCTGCTGCTAAGTTACCAAAACCTCTTCAAAGCCTCTTGCTAAAAGTGACATGACTCTACCTGCCAGCAGTTGGCATACTGCATGAAAAGACTGGGGCATAACGGTATGGGGTCAGGTTAAGCTCCCAGTATTATTGGATGCGTTATGACACTCTCTTCACCAATAAGACACTAGAAAACAGCAACACTAGGTTCAAAGTTATGACATTAGCCAGCACTCTGCCTTGACTTGGTCTTTGATGCTGATCACTTCACAACACTATTTAAATCCTGACATTGGTGGCCTCATAAAAATCTGGATTCTTAAGTTTTGGGCTAGCTTGGCAGAAGAAAAAAAAACTGAAAGGGGTCAAAAGTGGTAGAAAAGCTTTTTCCCAATTCCAATTTACACTTTTCATTTTTGTGAGCACATGTATTTACCTTTCAACAGGACTGTGCACCCTAAAAATGATCATATCTCATTTTGAGAGATCGACTTGCCTTTACTTCTCATTCCCATCAAAGTGAGACAGACAAAAGTCTCAAAATTGGGTCACTCCAATGCTTGTTTTGCAGAAACTGCGCAAATGTTAAGTTTTACTATCCCCAAGCCTATAAATATTAAAGTGAACAACAAAGCTAACCAGGCATGTCCCCCTTGTCTTCATCTGCCATGTCTTTCCATCTCCACTTTGGGATAGAATAACAGAAGACAACAGAGGGAATATGCCGACATAGCCCTTGATTAGAGAGTATTAATGTTCCCCTTGCTTGCTTTAGCACACAGACACTTCAAACTAATTCATTGCCTACTCAGGGCAGCTGTCTTGACAAGCACTGATGAATTCCAGTGGCAGAGTTGGCTAATAGAGTCTTCTTTCTCTCTCTTCTTGCTCCCTTCCACTGTTTCACTTTTCAGTGCTTGTTTCACAGCTAGAGAATCAGCTCTACTTTCAGGAGGAGCTGAGGTCATATTCATCACAGCTCTGGCCTCTGGCTTGCCGAGTGCAGAATAAATCAAACGCACCTTCAGTAGGAACCATTTACTCTGAGTCCTCTGCTGTCATATTATGCTTCAGTCCACTCAAAAAGCCTCAGGAACTTAGGTCACAATAATGCCTGTTCAGCAGCATGTGAATCACAACACAGAGGGTTTATAAAACACATCTAAACTGTCATGAGTCATGGACAAAAAGTTACAGTTGCACATGGAAAGGATCAGAGGTTGTTCATCATTACTGTCTTCATTCATCTTTTACAACATCTCCTGTGGAGTGGGGTCAACCTCCACACCAGCCCTGAGATCTATGGTCCCTGTCTCATCTGTCACATCATGTAACAACCTAAGAGGCACTGGCACACTCTGATAATCTCTCTGACTGAAAAACAGCCCAGTCCAGCTCTTTCTTTGTCCACATCACTTATTTACACTGAGCAAGCTACATTAATTTAAGCAGGATATACAAGCAATCACACTTTCCTCAACTTGTGCCCCTACAGTTACTACTTGCTGAAGTAAGTAGGTTTCCTGTGGTATTATATAGTATAAGATAAATCAGGACAGAGCTACAGTATATAGGCCACTGGATCCTATAGGCTGGTGCATTGTGGCCTGAATTCAAGAGCCAGCCTAGAGATTTTAGATGTCAAAGAAGGAGGTTGGCTGAGGTGAGCTTCACTTTCGAAGCACAAGCATGACTTTGACCTTTACGCAAAATGCAGACATGCACTTAAGGACCACCAGTTTCCCCACAACAAACTGAGAGAAAAAGACAGAAAAAAAACAAATTACTGTGGGGGAGGAAAGCTAGCATGAGATCAGTATCACTGTCTGTGCTTGTGTGCAATGCCTCTCTCTGTTAATGATGATACAAATTAACATATGCACCAGGGGCACTGATAATGGAGACATGGCGTTTGTGTCTCATTTGGGGGGTATGGAAGATGTCAAGTGCCGGGGAAGAAAAGACCTTCTCCCTGGGGAAGAAGTGCCAGACTTTACTGGAACCCACAGAGTGTTACAGTGTTGCACACTGTCTAGTATCATTTCACATAAAGCCAGTCTAATTCTGCACCCAGAGCAGCTTAGGGGGCTCTGATCGCAGATTAAGAGATGCACAATCCACTTTCTTAGCATCGCCAGTCTGGTTATCCATTTAAATTGTTCCAAAAAGCCTCGAAAGAGCCAAGTGCCAAGCCAGATGCCTGGGATGTGTGGGCATGTACATGTTAAAAGATGGGCACAACTGACAGCCACAGTGTCCAGTGGTCTGGGGCAGAGCGGAGCTTGTTACAGAGAGATCTGGGGTTCTTAGCATGAGCATCCTCAGCAGGTGTGAAATCTCCAGTCCTCAGATTATGTAAGTAGACATGTGGCTGTTAAAAGTGTTTAAAGTCTTGAATTGCACACAGAATACTGGATATACTAAATTTATTAAATACAGGACATTTTACTCAAAAGCATTTATGCAAATCGGATGTTTACCAGAGAGTGAAAAACTCAGGGAAGCAACAAAGATATAAACAGTACAAAATCTGGTACCATGAACATCTTTGCTCAATTGTATTACCATGCTTTCGGAAATAGCCTTACTATGGCAAGCTGGGACCATCAAGTTTAGTGGGCTTTGTCTTCAAGAGAACACAAATATCTGTCCTGCATAGTTGAGATATGGCAGCACTGACAAACTGCCAAGCTAAAAATTGAACTTTGCATTAAAAGAAATGCTAGCAGTGCCAAATGTGGTTTAGTGCAAAGGGTGTACAAAGCTTTGAGTTAAGAAGTATATTTTGGTTTATCCATAATACATTCTGATTATTTTTACACCTGATAATAAATTAAACAATGCTGACAACAATATAAATATACCAGGAGGGATGACAAGGGTTTAGTGAATTTATCCTCCAATGTTTCTTTCATGGTGATCATTCAGTACCAAGACAGAGTCAGAAAAGGTTGTCAGCCAATACTCCCAGTCCCTCAATAAACTTAGTAATGCAATTCACAGATGCAATAACCAAGACTTGTTAAAGGCAGCAGCATGCAATTACTGCATATAATAGGCACCAGAATCAATAGAGACAGGATTGAGGATCCAGTTTCAAAGATATAGACCAGCAGAGTGCAGCTACTCAAATGACAACATCAACCATGGCACCCCTCATCAACATTATTTCAAATCTGGATCATTTGAAGTCCATTTCTACATATTTGTAGTTCATTACAAGTCTCTAATTTGATTGGGAAAGTAAACTGATACATCTTAGTGGAACACAATCTCAGTGGATGGTATCCTTTTCCCTGAGGAAAGCTGGCAAGCTTTCTCCACTAGGATGTATGCTTTACCAAGCACACCAAGGTCATCTTATCTCATCCTCTAAGTGCATAAGGTAAATGATACATCAGCCATCTGAACAGCAAACACAAGTGTGCTATTCTGATGTGGAAGTATTCTGCTATGTGAGCAATAGGTCTTGTATTCAATTGCTTCTATACATTATGTGCTGCAAATAGCTGTTTGTGAGCAGGTTTGGAAATATATTTCAAGCCTTTTTGAGAATGCTTATATTCATCTTCTTTAACTTAAGTGTGGAACCCAAACAACAGAGTTAAATGACATCTCATAAGTTTCCCTGAAACTTTTGTATTGTTGATGGGGGGCAAATTTCCATTCTTTCTGGAATAACACATCCCTCATTTTAGTAAGTATAAAAAAAAACAGATTGTTATTTACCAAAGACTTTAGGTTTTGATGCCTTGTATACTCAGTATGAACTGGAACTACCAGAGGTTTGTGGTTACCAATGTTAGCTTGAGGTATGTAAAATCTGAACATCATTACTCGACAGAGCAACAACCATCAGTGAGTCCTTTTACTGTGCTAAAGGTTCCCCCTGCTCTAACCATGATGCAGCATTTGGCATAAAAACAAAGCTGACATTTGCAGTAACTATAGCAACTGTTACAAAAGTGACCGATGAATTGGCTACCAAGAAAGACTCAAAAATTCATTCAGCAGGTTGAACTTTGCATTGGTGCTAACTAACTCTCTGCAAATAACAAGAAATGATTTGCAGACATTTTCACAATCAGTGGTATCTTTCATACACTGAGACTAGTTTTAAATGTTTGATTAAGACAAAGCTATATTGAGACAAAATTCATTAAAATGATGTGTATGGCAATAAAGCAAGCAAAGATCATAGCTTTGCCAACACTTGGATCTTCTTTTTTAAGTTGCAAAGATTTATGCATTACTCTGATTAATAATTTAAAGCTTATTAATTTTTATTGATCCAATATGAAAAAAAGATGACACATAAAAAGTTCAAATATAAAAGTCAAAGAGTGAATCTTGGTTTGACCGGGACCAATAAACTGACAGTGGCTGCATAAATTAAGCCTTGCTGTCAACGATAGCTGTTCATCAAAAGGCCCTCACAATGGAGACTTCCTCTCACACTTGCAGCTCAATGCAGACACATTTAGGACATTAATATAGCATTACAGTGGGATAAATTTCAACCTCACATTATTCCAATTTTAAGCTTAGGTTACAACAAACAATCCAGAGCACTCTTGGCTTACCAAGAAAACGCTGTGCATAAAACTTCTTCTCTTTCTCTCCCAAGCACAATACCATCTGTGCCCTAACACTGGAAACAGTTGCTCCTTTTGATAAAATGCAAATGACCTGGGCTGTTTTTTTTTTCCTTCAAGGAGCCCCCCCCCCCAAATCCCCAACCCATCCCCCATTCCCCTCGACTGCCACAGTGGGCTCTCACAGCTGGGGGGCTGAACACTCTCCAAGCAGCTCGTGTCGACACAGTCCCTGTTGTAGAGGGCCTCAGCAACCACTGCATGTAAAGATAGACCACTCAGCATAAATGCAGGAGAAAATTAAACATCTCGAATAACATCCTGGACAATGGAAGTGAGGTCACAGACGAAAAATCAGAACTTAACAGTTTTACCCCTACTGCCCCTGTAAGGTGGACAAAAACAATGAGGTCATATGTTGACATCTATCTGACTGTTTTGGAGCGGTGTAAAGATGCCTTGCTACGGGTTTTGAAGCCAGATCAATCTCCCCTGCTAAACTGGACGAGATTGGCCCGTTTGAACCACAGAGGATGATGGGTATTTTCGGTGCACTTGTCTCTAATGACAGGGCAGCGAAGTGGGTGGAGGGGGAATTGAGCGGGTAAATTTAGCACACTGTTAGGACTTCTATGGCTCAGAGAAGCATTTGTATACCTCCAGAGAAACCGCTTGTCCTGTCTTTCTTTTTAATGCATCAGTACAATACACACTTTTATTGCAGCAGCTCTAACACATTCAGGTCATTGCTGACATTTCACTTTTTGAGAGTACCAACAGGTGAAGAGGCTCTGAGACTGACACAGCAATGGGATCATTTTGGGCTCCTTCATTACATCTTTGCAAAGAGGTAGAAAACAGGTGTTTATATTCTCTGCTTTCTTGGTTATCACTTAATAAAACAGAGCGCAGTCAAGACAGTCAGATCACATCAGCATCAGCTCTCTTAAGTTACCAAGAGGCAATATCTGATGAGCCGAGTGCTTCATTCTGTAAGCGTATTGTCTTTGTGGGTTTTGGGACAAGTAGCATTTGAGTAGACATCTTTTCAAGCAATGAAATACAGTTGTGAAAGTTGGGAAAAGATGGCGAAATTCACAAGAATTTACCATTTAAAATGTTTGACATGCTAACTTCACAGGTCCACGCCTTTTATGATTCATAGCATGGGGAAATATTTGTAGAAGTTTCTTGAATACCAAACAAAGCGTACGTTAGGTTAATGCTGAGAAGGTGATTCTTTTCTTAATTTGTATTTCTGAGGTTCAAAACAAACTTAAGTAAGAAAAAAGATAAAGAGTACTCACATCACCAGAAGCAAGCAGGGCACCGTTAGCTTCAGCCATGTTCATGTAGTTGTTGTTATTATGGAACTGCAAATAAAAACAAAACACACAATTAGCCTACTTGTGTCAAGATAATATCCATTACAACTTGAGCTTCGCCCTTTCATAACCAATAACTGTCAGTCATATGGGGTGTCACACTTGGCTCTGAACACGAACACCCAAAGTTAACCCTTTTCCCTGTGTGCAAAGGCACATTTGGCCACTCTGCTTTTATTGTGACAACAAGAGGCGTGTGAGAGGCCTGAGCACATTCAAATCAGAGTAATGAGGATCTGGTCATGTTCAGCTCTTATGAGACTGCAATAAAGGATATGTTTGCATCACAAAGGCAAGTATCAAGATGCAGTGGCAGGTTATTGATTTTGAATAAACTCAGGTTGAGGAATGACATGGAGAGGTGTAGGAAGTGGGAAGGTGGAGAGTGCTTAAATATGGGTGTAGCAATTAACTAAATCTAACATGCTTTTGAAAAGCACAGATGTTGATATCTACATGATTTTTTCTGTATCAATAAGATTTTAGTAAGGAAAATGGTGAATCGTACTAAAGCAGGTTAGAACTGGAGGCAGCTTTGAGAGTAGCCACAATGTAACCAGCGGAGATGAGTTCAACAATGCAGAAACCCACTGCTGTTTAAAAGGGTTGATAACCTATTCAAACCCTATACTTTGGTAAGAAATAACATGTTTTTACAACACACACCCCCCAGACCCAAACACAGCCTACTGGCAAAATAGCAGCCACTTCCTTTTCTTTCGAGACACAACCAAGCTGACAGGTAGGAACAATGGGACACAGAATGAAGAATTATGGGCTAGCAGCTGGGCCCAGGAGCACAATGCACCTCTCTGTGAGCAAGGAGAGCAAAAACCCAGCCTACACGGCACATAAGAGAGAAAGGAGTTTGCGTCTGCATGAGGTTCCACTGAGAACACATTTTCAACAAAGCTCTGCAGTAATCTCTTTTGTGTGTTTATTACAAAGTCACTCTCTTAAAACATTATGACAGAAGAAGAACTCCAATACATAGAGGGAGAGAAAGTAAAAATGGCTTCTTATCTAGGCAGAAACCAACAATAGTGGAAACAAATTAAGATCAGAGTGAACTGAGAAGTGCATTAATACATTTTCAAGCTCTTTGTATTTTTTTTTCCCTCCATCTTTTCTTCTGAGTGGTTAGTATGCGAATGTAATTACCGAAAGAACTGCTGCTAATCAACTGCGAATGGTATCCATTAATTAGTCTATGCCCTGGAGAGAGAGCAGGGAATCAGCAGCAATGTTAACAGTACTACGCACCAGTGAGAAGGGAGCCACAAGCTCTGCTAGCAGTCACTGAAGCAGGTGGTTTGTGAGCCTCTAGTGTTGTCTTACCTGGAGCTGTCCCACTAAACTATATCTGACACAAACACTGGGGGTTTACATGTTTGCAAAAATAAAAACACTGTATTATAAAGGCACTTCTCACATGGGGATCTTCTGTCAATAGCAGGAGCCCCTTCATTTCCCTGCTGTGTGTAACTTTGAGACATGACATGGCTGGGTTACGTCAGCCACTCGGCTGGTAATTAACCTTATGCTGGGCTTATCTAGGAAGTGTTACTCTGTCCCCCTTCTTCTTTTAGATAACAAATTGAAGTCTCAGAGATATCCTTCTCCATTCAAGCACTTGTTGGAACATTGTTCTGATTGTAGGGGAGATAAGGAAGTGGTGTCTCCATGTCTTCTATCCCTGTTTCTCTGAGGATGTGATTGTGGAAAAAGATTTAAAGAACGCAGAGAAAATTCTCTTGAATTTAGTTGCTTAGATGAGAATTCAAGAATATAGAGTGAGCACATGAGGTATCTGTTACATGTAATAAAAATGTGTTTGCTATGCTGCCTGTTACGGATTTGTCATTAATTGTGTGAGAGCATCTTGGTTGTTTCAACTGTCACACATTTCCACTTGATTACTTTCTATGATACACAACAGCGGTTAATTGAGATGACAAGTATCTCCACGTATGTCTTGTAAATCATACAGAAATGTGTCATTACAACAAACATCACTGAGGGGCAAGGTTGAAATACATACTGTTAGCAAAGACATTTGAAGACATCACATTAGCTTCATTAAGAAAACACAGCCAAGTTGAGTCCAAGTGCTAATTAGAGATGTGGTACTCCCTAGGCTCTGTCTCTCTGAGTCATGTTTTATTGTGTTTCAGGGCCCTTTAAGAGCAGTTTCAAATCTCCTCCGAGAACTGTGACTAACATCCCAAGAAATGTCCCAAGCCACTGGTATCAATCTTCACCGTTAAAAGCTGTGCCATGTGGTGCAGCCGCTCAGGCCCAAGGCCTCAGAGGACACACCAGAGTGTAGAGGGGAGATTATTACTGTTATTCCCAATTCTTTCAATTTTTTTTGTTTGTGTTGTTTGAGGGTGGAGGGGCATTCTGTGTTCATGTTCGAGGCAGTGGCGATTGAGTCAAATGCCAGATGAAATTAAGTGTGATTGGAGGGACCATGCGCTAAAATGGGTCAGTGCAGACAATGACGGCTCTGTAATTAAAACAATGTGACGAGCTAGATGCAAAATCTGGGGGACATATGCGGGGCAAACAACTGCATGTGTACATACCTATATTTGGAAACTATATAACATGACATAAATTCGAGAAATTAGTTGAAAAACCTCAATTTTGTACAATAAAACACTTCTTAAGGGAAATAAACGTTCACTATAAAACACATCAGAAGGGTTTAGGCTATGGTGTTGCATGAACTTTTTCACTTCTTCTCATATAAAAAAGCAGCCCTGTACTTCCATCTGGAACCCAAAAGGAACCATAGAAAAGATGGATTTTAAAATAGCTGTGGGTAGGAGGCTTTTATGGGAGTAGATTCACAGTTAAAGGTGCTGTGTTATACGAGTCACACAGAGCCAGACATGGCTACATGGCAGAGCAAACACTGGGCACTCAGTGTTTTTATTTCTCCTTCTGCACCACCAGCACATTTCTTCAATAATTGTTTAACAGGGGAGAATTAAGAGCTTACATGGAGCCTGATCCCAATGTGAAAAGGCTCTACTGTCTGCATGATCGCAGGCAGACAAAAAAGCTTGGCAGTTAATGGGATGAATCTAAATTTCTGAGTTTTCTGAAAATGTATAATACTGTTTTTTTCACTCTGGGTCTAGATAGTTCTGAGAATCACAGTGAATGCTCCAGTCAAGTTTGTTGTTATCAGACCAAACGGATGCAATTACAGTTTGAACAAATATCATCATGCGTGACCACTGTTTTTTTGTTTTTCTTACTGCAGCCAGTGTAATTTTGATGCTTCCCCACCTTTTAAATCCCAGCGCAGGAATATTTGTATGAAAGAATGTCCGGTGGGAAATAAGGTGTTTTACAGCTATTATAGCAAACAAAATTATTTCAACCTCAGGGCGAACACAATATTGCACCAACATGACCTTATCTCACCCCCCATATGATGGAGTAACCACCGCACAGATCCTATCAGTAAACATGAACTGGACAACCCAGAATACACGCCTGAAGAGCCTCTGATAGCACAGCTGCCAGCTCTGCATGCATACAAATGGAAAATAAACATGAACTAGCCTCTGAATTCACATCTGAGCATTGAATACTGCATTGTCAGAGGTGATTGAATGATAATGTATGACTGGAATAATGTAATGTTTAGCCCCCAAAAAAGCATGTAAATGAAGATTATTTTGTTTAATCTGCATTTCTAAATCCCCTTCAGCAGACAGTTCCTTGGTTTTACAGTGTGTCCAAAAAAGTCATAACACAGCAGCTGTCTGTCAGCAGGTAACCAAATTGGACACATTCTTCCTCCCCACTGAAAACCACTGAACTAATTCAATCAAGAGCCCGGGCTTTTCCAGAAACATTTCAACTGCTGACAAGTGATTTTACAGTTCAGCTTGAGCTCAGTAATCACAGCCTCGCATGTGTTCTCTGGAACATGACACTTGTGCTAATATGTTCTTCAGTGGTCCCAGTGAAGAGAGCACAAACACCACAGCTAAAACTCAACCTCCTTTGAAGAAAACCTGTGGTAATTGCTTCTGTATTGATACACAATTTTCTTAAAAGCTTGTACTGTTTCGAGCTTCCCTGCAAAAAAAGGACAGGGGCACTGCTTTCTTCTCTGAAATCCTGGTTGGGCACTTTCAGCTGTAGGAAAAGTTATCTTCTGCTTCCCCGGGTTCTCCCCACCAACTACATGCTCATTTAAAACACAATTCAGCATAAGCACTCCGCAGCTGCCTCACTGGTGATCGCAAGCCCTATTCAAGCTCAGCGGGCTGCCATGCATGCAGCGCAGAGCAGACGTATATAGATACATTTCCTCCTATGTGTGCAGCAGTCAATTTGTAAAGCGACTCCACAACACAGCATGTCCACACAGTCGGCTCGCAACCTGTGTTCTGATCTGCAAGCCCAATCGATTGGTAATTCAGTTTAAAGCTAAAATCATTACTCCCTCAGCCCAGCACTGTCTTTCACCATTAAGACAGCAAGTCCTGAGCTACATAAGGTAGAGAAGAGGGGAAGTTCATTGCAAGCATCTTACTCCTCCTCTATCTCTCAGTGTGACAGCCACCACCGGAGTGCAGGGGATCTGGGGTGAAAAAAAGTCTGGGTCTTATCTGGGATCTGAATCAAGCTGATGACAGTTTTGTTGTTTTTTTTGGCAGACAAGCCACTTTTTTACACAATGCTAACCAATGTGGTTTACAGTCAAACCATGTGAAGCAGATTTGAGAATCAGTTTAATATTTGCATCATAAACTCTTTGAGAATTTCATCATGTATGCCTTTAATTGTAAAGAATTATTGAAGGACATTTTTAACAAAAAAAACCCAAAGCAGAGCTTCTGTTTTTCAAATCACTCCACGTGGTGCAGGAGCATAATAGTTCTGTCATGGGCTATGAAACTTGGTTTTCATTTCTAACCAAAATGACAAGCCTTATATGACAAAATAAAGAAACTTACTTTGAGCAATTACACAGCTCAGCAAGTATGTTTCATGCATTTACAAGCTGCCCAGTCATTATGGCAGTGTTGAAAGAGTAAAAAAGAAGCTATAGTTGGTGCATTTAAAATAATCCTTTGGGCTATTTTTGTAGTCTGACTGGATGCAGAATAGAGTGTACTCACATTGAGACACAAACAGACAAGTGTACAGAACATGAAAGATCTTTATGTTCATTTTTTAAAAATATTTTGGAAAGGAATGAATTGAATTACAACAGAAGGACTGTCAATCACAGAGGAGAAGACATCTTGCAGATGCTGAAATGTAGAAATTTACTCATCTTTTACTATTCAGAGTAAACAAATAAGGTACCATCAGGTTATCAAAGCCGTTCTTGGATGATCCCTTACATGCTTTTATGAACAATGAGACTCTCTGTGTAAAAGCTCAATAAAACCCATAGATATGGTTTATGGTAAATGCATATATCAGCATGCTCATAATATTAGCACTGACTTACACACTGAACAGGTAGTGTTCGTGTTATCATGTACAGCAGGCTAAAAGTTGCATCGAAGATAAACTCCGTAGTCATTTCCATTTTCAGTTTCAAGTTTGAACTCAGTATTGATACTGCAACACATTAACACTGTCATTTTGTATCACAGCCATTGACCACATCCAACACCACCTTTCACCATGGAATGACAATATAGCTATAGTTTCACCATAGCTATGTTTTCTCTGGGGTCTTAGACTTGCAAATGCTGCCAAAACAAAGCTGGTCTCAGCATTTGTCATAATGGACCCACAGCCTGAGCAC
The DNA here is from genome assembly GCA_008086565.1 of Thalassoma bifasciatum. NCBI lineage: Eukaryota > Metazoa > Chordata > Actinopteri > Labriformes > Labridae > Thalassoma > Thalassoma bifasciatum. The sequence continues at coordinate 116,225 of RPOG01000246.1, read as the reverse complement.
TGAAATCTCAGTTCTATGAAGGTCAACATCCAACATCCCTTTTTTCTGGCTGTTGAGTCTGCTCTGAACTCTCAAGAGCAAATCCTAAAAGAAAGCACAAACTAAATGGGGTTCCATCTTTGATCTGGCGGGGTGCAAAGCCATTGGCCCACAGCCACAAAGGAGCTTAGGCGGTGGAGAGGGCCTCAGAAACATGGTGTAGCTCTCTCACAATGGCTGCTGTTGCATGGACACACAGCTCTTCAGGAAGCAACATGAGAAGGGCTTGGCTTGGTGCTGTTGTCTTGCTTTTGCAGCTAAAGCCACGTCTCAAGGCTGTTTACTCTCCACAGCTTTGAAGCAACTCCAGCTCAAGATGGTATCAGAGGTGCGGATTTTAACCCAGCTCACTCGGCTTTGTTCTTGAATCTTCCACTGAGGAGCAAAAGGTTGCTGCGAGGTTAAGGAAGTTAATAACTAAAAATGAAATGGTTAAATGTCATACTGGAGAATTGCAGCTTTCTGCTGTTGGAAATAAGTTTGTTTTGGTTTCAATGGTGATGCTTCTGCTGCTTTTCTTAGTTTGTCAGGTGGCTGTGAGCTCTGGTCCTCTGATTCACATAAAGCTGTTCTGAAAGCTTCTGGGAGTTGAGTTCTCTCTTATAGCTTGAGCAGCAGAGAGACATTTTCCTATTTCCTGTGTGCTGTTACTGCCTAATACACTCATTATAGCAGGCTTTGGGAATGTGCTCAGTCAGGATCTTGTGGTCATAGACTCCTTACAATACTTTTCGACTTATACAGTGATGGAAATATTTCTCTTTTGTACTTTGCCTGAAATGGTGATATAACACTAAATGTAATGAAACCATAGTCAAGACATCAGTTAAAGCCTTTCTACACAGAAAAGCATGTCTCTGGAAAAAAATCAATGACACCTGGCCCAAGCAAGTACAATTTAGTGTCTGAAAAACCAACATGTATTTAAAAAAACTCCAAGGTACCAAAAAATACACAAAAATGAAGCAATTGTTTGTTTAAAGGTATGAGTAATCAGTTTTATGTGTGATTTTAGTGCATTCATTTCTTAACTTGCTAATCAAATATACAGAACCCAGTTATTGTTTAAATCCTTCATGAAAAGAATCAAAGTTCATGTTCAACCTGTGTCTTTTCTGTTATTTTACCATAAGCCCACACTAAGCACAGGGCGACTGCTTGTTCAATCTCTATAAATCTGAAAAACACAAACTGCTGAGCGGTGACTCATATATCAGTCTATTATATACTACAGGGCTGACTGTATTAAACAAATGGCTAGGCCTGCAGCTGGAAAAAAGGCAATATAGAGAGAGCAGAGGTTATTGTCTAATTTAAATCTTGGCTGCTTTCCCAGAGCTGTACCACATTCCAATTTGTGGCTGTGTTGCTTGGCGCTACTGACAGAGGTCCGGCTGCAAATACTCTCCGGCTGCTCTCCAGAAATGTGTCTCTAAAATGACGATCAACAAGTTGGCAGAGATTAACGAAACGGCTTGGGTATATTAGGTAAAATAATGAAAATGCACACATTGGCGCGTGCCATTTTTCACCCCTCCTGTGGTTTCAATAATGTATCTATAATCATTATGACTTGCAACAACAAAGGCCCATAAAGAAAGCAAATGCATTGCTGTGTTCAAATTGTAAAATGAAACAGCAACTGGAAAAGACATCTGTGAACATGTAAGTAGTTACAGAATGGTTGAGCAGCTCTCTGAAGCAATTAGCTATTTCAGGCATTTTCTCCTTGGCATACTATTGTCCATTCGTCTGGTGGATTGACAGCACACCAGGACATCATTAGCAAACCTGTCGGCAGCTGACTCGCAGACATTGTTTTTCTCGTGACAGCAACCATCAGGCTAAGTGCTTCACTAATGTTTTTAGCAGTATTTAAACTCAAAATGTCATTTTAACTTTTTTTTTTTACTTCTAAAGCTTTGTGAGATTAAGATACTAGCTTTGAGTAATTACAAACACTTAGCTTCAACTTTGATTCCATATCATTGCTCTGACATTTCAAGAGATGCAGAACAAAGACGCCCTATGCATCTTTTAGTCACATTGCACAAATTATTCTTACCCTCTGAGTAAAATGACAGGTTGATGATCAAAGACACATGAGGACCTGAGGGTCTGCGGTATAAAGCAGTGACTTATTTTAGAGAACAAGGTAAACCAGCAAAAGCTGTGTGCAAAAGTCTTCTGTTCATGACATTAGTCAGCATGTGGCTCATATAATGCAACCATGTCCTCTGACTGGATTTCCCTATCAATCCTTTAGGCAAACCAGTGTAAATTCATTTGTAACCACAATCCACCAGTGGCATTATTACATTACAGACCCAATGACTCCAAATCAGATTAGTGTGCACAAAAACAGGGCTTGGCTTTTTTGATAAATAGATGCAATTTAAAAGCAGTCTCTAATATAACGGCACATGAAATTACACAAGTAAATTAAAGTATCGCTTTATAAAGTAAAATATAATCTTACATTTTGTACTTGCACAGCCTCCTTTATGGCTCTATTGACTTCCACCTATCCACTGCTCCTTTGCACACTTTTATCCCATTTCTTCAGGACAGCTGGGTTGAAAAAAGGGTCACTGACATTTTCTTTATTTGAGCCTTGACCTCTACTTTAAGATCATGCTGTGAGTTTCTCCACCAAAATAAATGAGAGCAGGGCACAGTCTCCTCTGCACTAACACTTTTCCTTGTGCACATGTTCCTATCACTCTCCATTTCTCTTTAGCAGATGCATGTTTGCCCAGTAACTCCAGTCACTGCCATTATGTACAGTCTGTACACATCATGAAAATGAGATATCTTACAGATCATAACAGCACCAGTCCTGTTTTTTTTTTCCTTTGGGGTGCAGATGGATGAAAAGGAACAAAAATATTTCTGATCAAATCTGTCAAAGCCTGCAGTGAGCTGGTTTCCTCGAGTCAATCAGGTGCACTCAATTAGTAAACCCTGACAGATAATTGCCACTAATCCAATTAATATGTAAACATTGCCTGCCATTAAAAAAAGTGTTGTGGCAACAGGGGGCGCTGTGTTGGAAATCCAGACTGTAGCTTCATGTCAGAGTGAGAAGCAGAATTCCCACTGTCAACTTGTCATCAGCTAATTTACCTGCAGCCAGAGGGGGAGATTCACTGGACACATAGGGAGAGTTAATCTCTTCATTCATCTTCACTAAAGAGATCGACCCAATTAGCTTGCCACATTGACTGACAGCGTTTGTGTTTGCCTCCCTCCCTTCACTTTCCCCACTTCTTAAAACAGGAATGATGCAGTTTATGCTGGCTCCAGTTGAAGGCGTCAGAAATTATTGGAGGGTACTGTACAACAATGAAATAATCATGATGACTTTATTCAGATCTGCAGAGTCTGAAATATTCACCACTGCAATTTGCTGTGACTGATTAGCCAGTGGAAGGGTTGCTTGGGGATAGCTCTTCACAGCTCTGTAATTGAGCGGATTTGACTTGGGAGAGGTTTTTTTTCTGCTGATAACTACACACATTCCCATTTGTAGAGTACTTCTTTTTTAGCCTTTCCAAACTTGAGCACTCAAGAGTTATGACCCTTGTAGAAAGGGAAATATGAAGGACAGTTTATAGTATAACTTTACCTAAAAATGAAATGAATCAACCAATGAATGACTATGCAAACAGGCCAGAGGAGTGCCGCCATAGCCTCTGACATCTTATTAAACATTAATATATGGATTACTTATTGAAATATGTGTGTCATTGCTAATCTATCGGTATTTACATTTGCCAGAAGTTAATTTCTCTTATGTGTCTTTGTTTCACTGGCCAAGTCAACCTGTCATTCTTAAAGCTCCTGTATATTTACAAGCCTTTTGAGGTCATCATTTGAAAAAAGAAAAAAAAAAAAAGGGAAAAAAAAGAAATATGTTCTTACGGCTAAAATACACTGCATTTGTCTGTGTTCTGTCTTCGCTGCATTACGGCAAAAAAATCAATTGGGATTCATTTAAGTCAGTGTGTCAACTCACACTGCATCCGTTGAGTTGCGGTCTGGCTGCGTGCTGACACCAGCAAGATGCAAGTGATATGCAACAATCCTATTTCTGCCGGATGATGCAGCTGTGATGCATAAATTCAGTTCAGGAATAATCGAGCGGGACACAAAGTGTTGCTCGGAAACCACTAAAAAAAGAACCCTAACTTTCAAAATAAAACAAACCGTGTCAAAATTTGAAAGTAGTTAGCTTGACTACAGCGCAAAAAGACATAACAAGCGGAGACATGCCAGGAGTCATCAGGTTTGAGGTTTTACAGATCAACATGAATGAAGAGAGACTTATCTATGGAGTGAGGAGCATGGGAACTCCTCTGTCTCGCGACATCAACTGTCTGCAGCTTGGAGGACGTAACACGCAGCCGGTGTGAGTTGATGAATGCAGTACTAAACATGCACCGCAGCAGAGGTGCAACGCAGATGGATGCAGTGTATTTCCCCCAAAAGACAATCTGTTTCTTACAAATCCATAATGTACCAATGTAATGAAATGCCTCAATGCTCATTTTAATACCCCCAGGGACACAAGTAAATCCTGGTCTGGTGCGGTCACAAGCATAGAGTCAAGTAAGAACTATGGTGTGTACAAACTGTTTTAGTCTGATGTTATGCATTAACCATTATTTTATCACTTTTATCATAGTAATTGTTTCAGATACACAAAATGAAATAATTTACATGTCTGAGTAGGTATTTCACTTCATATCTCTGGAATTATGATGACTACAACAAATACATAGTACAAATCCATTAATTTCACTTATTACATATAAAAAAATATTTGAGCTGTAAAATCTTGTAAAATAGTTGGTTATATTTCGAAACTGGCACAAACAGGTAGAACATTAAAAGGCTTAAAAATGATAATAAATAGTGCTCTATAAAAGGGTAAAACATCAAACAATGTGCAATAATGAGCCGCTTCCTTGTAATCCTGTATGAGTAATTATAAGATTAATATATCAATGCTGGTTTTGGCACATTCTGCGGGGCTAGATTTACCACAGTGCCTGAGCCACAATTCACTAAAAACAGGCTTTTTTCCACATTAAATCTCATTTATATTGAAAAAGGAAGAAAAGGAGATGCTGTTTCTCTTCTCCAAAACACACCGCTAATGCCCCAGGGCATGATTTGTCATTGTTATTCAGTGCTCGCTCACCTACACTTAAAACATGATCCTTCTGGATTTTAATTAAGCACTGAGGTACCTCCCAGGGGGTTCTGGCTTGGCAAAGGAAACTACTTTGATTTATGTACTACTTTGTTGATGCTGCTTGAAGCTTGCCTGTTATGAGAGACTGTGCTGATGAATGAAAGAGCCAAGCAATTATTCGTATTTGTTAATTAGTTACTGCAAGGAGTGTGTTCCTCTGAAAAACATCAATATCTATCAATAGTTGAGCTGAATGTAGTGCTGTATCTCAGTTTCTGTCACATTAACCAGTTACTATTTTCATAGTAGTATTTCTCTTAAATCTTTGATTCAGTGATGATTGACGTCACAATCTAAAGTCAATGTCTCAATGTTTTGTACAAGATATTTACACACCTCATTAAGCATTCTATAAGTATTATATAAACAGATTACACATGGTTTTATATCTTGAAATAACATAGCGATAATTATGGCAACATTTTCTCAAAGAATCCTTATATATCATCCAGTAATAAGGGATTAGACATCACTGAGACGGACAGACAGCATATTTCAGGCAGTGTTCACATTTACAACAACATCTTGAAGCCATTTTTCTTGACAGCCAAAGGTAATACACTTTTCCTGTCTAGATAGATATTACTTGAACAGTAACTGTACTATTGATGACAGCCAGATTTTGATATGAAACTTCAAGTACTGTCAAGTGAATAATCCAGACAACCCAAATGGACAATGCACAGCTGTTTTATATAATAAGCTGCATACCGTGCTATCAGATGACAGATGTAATCCTTTTTAATGTAATCTGGGCACAGAAGCACTTAAATGCCTGATTATGTTATGGCGTCTATCCCTTAGCCAAAGTTTCTGATACTCTTTCTTCATTTGTTGGACTGAATGACTAAAAGGTAAAATATGATAGAAAATTAGTTTTTCTTCTCGACAGCTCTATCGCTGCCTGCTGTGCCACGTTTTCATATAGGAATATCAAAGCAGAAGCACATTATCTCACAGTGAGAGTTGAAAGTGAAGATGGCCAGCCACCCCAGTGACACATGATGGTTACAGACAGAGACCTTGCACCAGGTTTGCTGTCCTCGATGCATATCAAAAGCTGAAGGAGTCTGGAAACCACAGGGGTGCTCAGGATTGCTACGGTTAGCTCGTGGAACTGCTGAAGGTCACCACTGCTGAGCGGAGCAGCCACAAGCCCTCATAAAACCATGCAGCGTATCATTATTTTCAAAGTGTTTCATAATGGACGGTTAACCTTGGCTAACTCCAAGCTAACACTTTAATCAGCTGCCTGTAATGCCTTTGAAACAGTGTAATCATTGAGCTTCTCTTCTTGTTTATCAGCAGGAGAGGCACACGTGTAGTGGAGACTATTTACATAGAAAAGTAATCCATTCCCCGAGGCTGTGCAGGTATTTGAACACTTTGTGAGACTGACTCTCCAAATGTGAGAGACTAGATTCCTTGCAATGATTGTCATTTGAAAGAACCATCAGTGGAAGTGCAGGGAGGGAAAACTCTGCCAAAACTAAGGCCTCACAGACCTTGATCTTGTTTCTACTCCTGCCATACCACACTATGACCGCATGTGAGAGTTCTCGAGCCAGCAGAAACACACACATCACAATAAACAAGGACGTGCTGTGAATGAGCCTAGACTTCAACTCTCCAAAATATCAGAAGTCGGCTCAAGAATTTCATAGAGTCCATTCATGATCCCAGTTGAGGTTTCAGGGCACAGATCTACATTATGTTGCTGGAGGTTTTTATGAAGCCTGTCCATTGTTTTCTTTTGATCATTTCAGTAAAAAGGGGTAGCTCTATGAGTACTGTATTATTTTCAACAAGCTGGAAAATTGACAAAAAGAACCTCAAAGCAGTGATATTTCAGTAGTATCGAGAGCTCTGCTCTTTCTTATGAAGGATGCTGCTGGACAATTATAGCCAAAAGAGTGATGTAGTGAGTGCTCCCTGTGGAGTATCTTTGATTTGTATTCCCTACAGTAACAGATCCTTACAAATAAAACATGAGTAATGTTTTCAAGGTTCTGTTAAGTTAACTCAAAGCTCTTGGTTGAGGGTTGGCAGACATCAACAATCTTAGATCACTGTAAAAAGGAAAAAAATAATTTGATGCATCAAGGCTTTTGGTCAGGTTTCCACAGTCTGTACAAATACACTAGCACCTTATGTTGAAAGATGCAGATAGTTTTAATTATTGAAAATATTAGTGACAAATCAGGGACTGCTCTAAGTTAGAAGCATGTGGCTTTTTTATGTTTCTCCAAGTTAAAAGGAACTAAATTCTGGTAATCCAAGCATAGAGACAACATACAAAAAATATAATAATCTAAATGAAGCTGCTTCAGTCAGTGAACTTTTGCTGAATATTCTGCACATCTTATAAAAAGACATTATTGGAAGGTAAAAATATTCATTCTGCTTATGTGAAGGTGCCAGACAAGCTGTGTCAGGGTAAGATAGCAGTTCTCCAATCTTGAGACAATCAAAGCGCAATCAAAAACTTAGTTTATTATTGCTAAAGCTGCTTTTTACTTTCTTTAGATCAACATGTGCAGAATCCTACTGCCACAAACAAACTTCCTTTAAAAAAAAGTGTTTGACAATCACAGCTAAGGCTCTCACAAAGACTGCCAATATTGAGACAACCCTGCAAAGACTTAACAGTGAGAAAGATGTTATTTGATGGCAAGAAGCCAAAGATTCAGTTATCTTCTTCAAGATGTAATCTAGTGTGTTTTGGTTCAGTAAACAGGTTTTATTCAAAGCTAGTCTTTCTTGAACTCTGTGCCAGTTTACTCTGACAGGCCATCTATTCCAGCATTCAAATAAAACTTTTATTTCCCTGCATTGTTTACTCTCTTTGCCCAACAGGTCTGGAGGTATATTTGCACACCTGCTACTATTGTCAGTCTTTCTAGTGCAGCCTGGTAACACAGTGCATTACGGGTATGTGTGGTGTGTGTAGTGTGTGTGTGGGGGGGTGGGGGTAGGTTGAAATGGGTTAGGTTAATCACACTGTCACATGTAATACTATACACACCTGCAGCCTGAACACCTTTAATGAGACAACAAATCCACAGCCAGCTTGACATATGAACAATAGTTAGGAAAGGGACTAATATTTCTGTGAGTGGGCACCTTGAGTCATAGGATCACTGCTTTAGGTAACTCTCACAACTTAACAAGGGTATGGAAATAAGGGGACACAAGGACAATAACTTCTAAAGGCACTTATTAATATGTTACAGCCAGGGTTAGTGTCCAAGTTTTTAAAAACTTAAAAACTGTATTACCCCAAGACAAGAAATGGCTGCTGGAAACTATTTTAATATGGAGATAGCAGCAATAAATTCAAAAAGACCAGCCTAGAAAATATTAGCCATAACTATGTGAGTTGAAGTCATTCATCATTGCCCCGTGCTCCTTGAAAAGAGCTTAGGAAAAGAGCTTAAGTCAAGCAAGTGAAGTTAAAAGAAAAACAGCTGAATGTTTTGATACAGTCTGTGAGCCCATTAAGAGAATTGGACATTAGATCTATGAAACACGGACTGGCTGTCTCTCTGGAAAGCTTTAAAAAATGAATGTGTCTTAACAGCAAGGCTAACCACAAAAGGGACACAACACTTATTGAATCAGCCGACCAGAAGTGATTGACTGGTCCTTTTGAAAAACTGCTTAATTCAGGGTAAAAGCTGTTTTTTTTTTTCCTGGGGCATTGCAAGTTTTTCCTCCTTCTTTTCATAAGTCAGTAAGGTTGAGGTTGTCAAAGATGTAGTGAACCAAACCCAGATTAAAACAGTTTGTCACAGTGGAAAAAAAAATCCTCTTTTATTGGGGCTGCTTTGATTCAAAGGTGTGCAGTGTTCAACAAAATACAGGCACCCATTGTGACATCTTTTAAAGGTTATCTCTGAGTTTGATATCAAGAGATAAACAAACCTAAAATCTAATTTATTAACAATGTTTGTTATTCTCCTTTTCCATGACACTTATAAAACTTGAAACAGTTGGCTTTCACTGAAGTGCCTTTAGCCCTTGAGTCTAGTAGTAATTCAGTCAAAACTCAAATCTCTGACTTGAACATCAGTTTTAAAGGATTTCTTTAAAAAGAAAATCACTAGGGTTTGAAATAACCAGACAGCAAAAACTTCAATTGAGAAACCAACTCTTCTTTCACTACTTTAGAAAGTCTTTTTTTCCCCTCTGCCTTACACATTTTGATGCATTATATAGTGATGCTGTGTACATTATCAAAATCTAGCAACAAATGTAGCTCTTCATGATTCATGTCTTTCATATTTGACTGAAATCGATGCTTTGAAAGAAGCTTGTAGCTGCAAATAGTCTGTGTTGTTTTAGATCAGTGGAGACAAATGCTGTTGGTGTTAATCCAAAGAGAGAAAACATTAAATGATGCACAGGTGTTAGACTGTATACAGACATTTCAGCTGTCCTAAAACTAATTCCTTCTTACAACAAGACGTCTACAATCATGTCAGAGGGACTAGTTTGACTGAGAAACAAGTTCAAAGTGTGAGAGCTGCTGAGTAAGGAACGAAAAGACATAATGAAGTGGATTTATGAGCAGTGATGGCAGCAGTGCAGAAGGTCTTTACGAGTGCTGATCTGGGTAATGGTCTATGTCTGTCTAAGATTGCAGAGCCTCTCTCATATCCACCTCATAAACAAAACCTGGTCCTTGAGTTTCCCACAGGTTCAGAATATTGGTTCTTACCATCAGATTTCACTTGTAAAACATGTTGAAAATGAAAGTCAACTGGTGTGTGTATATGTGTGTGTGTGTGTGTTTGTGTGTGTGCGTGCTCCTACAAAGGAACCATATGTCAACATCTCAATGTAATCAACAAAATAAAGAGAGTGACAGCTGTGATAATGTGCTGCAACAGGAATCAGAGAGTATCAGGCTGATAGTCTAATACAAGCATACTGCAGCTAATGCCAAGGTCTGCTCCTCTGAAGATTTAAAGGCTGTTTTCATATACATGTATCAAGGTCTTAACAGGATGTCTCTGCTGCTTTAACATTAGTGCAAGATCATGGCAGCCACCATCAGCTTTGTCCAGAAGAATTAAGTGTAAAGACATGCAGTATAGAGTGAGAGCTGTGCATTAACATGATGTTAACTTTAGCTGTGAAGAGCAGTCTGTCACACAGCAGACATCTTTACAAGCAGGAAGCTAAAGTACAGTTTGTCTTCCAGCAGGCGGACTAAAAATAACACTCGGTAATCTCAGTGGGAAAATTAGGTGTTTAATAAATCTGTTGAACTACATCTCCTGACAAGCTACAATTAAAAGACTCCACAAAATCACATCAGCTATTCACTTCTCTGACGCTCAGACATTTAACATGTACCTTGAAGTCAGATCCATCAACTGCAGAGTTTGACAAAGCCTCTGAGGTTACACCCCAACCCCCAACACACACACACACACTCACACACACACACACACACACACACACACACACACACACACACACACACACACAGAGCATTAGTGCACACACACACATTTAAAGCTGTGTTTGGATATGTTTAGAATGTGTGTGATGAAATGGCACCAGCTGTGTACACTGGAGAGATGCACAAGGCCCCTTGGTTGAGCAGAGTGTTAACCCTTTCCCCTCCTGATGAAGCACAGTGAAGACAAAAGGAGGGCAAGAGCTTTTTGATTTGGACACAGTAAAAGGTTATTGCCCAGGGGTTTGTTGTTGTTATTGTTGTTGTTGTTGTAGAAGTACTGTAACTTAAAGATCCTGTACTCAGCATTTCTAACCTTTGTTACTTTTAGTTTTGTTCCTATGATTGAGTCAGTCAGACCCAAATGATTCATGGAGAGGCTTTTGTTTTTCGTACACTACATCTTACAGGTTCACCAACATCCTCAAATGATTGCAGCTGCAGCTCTTTATTATGTCTCGGTTTACAGTCTGAACAACTTCCTGGTTGCAGATTTTACAGTACAGTTGATCTAACATATCACAGGTGAATGGATGATAAGGAAATAACAACTTAGTAGGATCACTTTGTTTACATTCACCACAACTGAGACCGTTTAAAATCAAGGGTTTCTCATTCTTCAAAGTCTGCAGAGTTACATCATCCAAAATCAATCTTAGTTTATTTAGAGACAAAGTAGTTACAGTCTTAATAGCACTGAGGTTGAATAAATTAAAAACTGGGCACCTATTTTGCAGAAGACAACCACTGCTCAGGTAGTGCTCTGCAGAAGCACAGGGTAGCATAGTTGATTACTTTGATAGGTGTCCGTGAATAGCTTGTAGTAGAAAAAAAATAAGCTTATTTTTCTTCATAGATGCATTGAAGTTGTGAAGAATTAACAGGCTACTGCATTAAGACTGCAAGGCAAGAAAACTGATTTTAAGTGTCTTTTTCCAGGGGTATACAAGTTTAAAGTCAAAAGATTATGTTTTGCAATCTTTATACTTATTTAATAAAGCTATAAAAACAACCCTGACGTTGACAGACTCCAAACGACTGAGACTTTTATAATCTCTGTTGTGCTGTCTTGGTTTGACAAACTCAAGCATTACCAGCACAGGTGAAGAGTTTGCATTAACATCTGTTGGTAATTTTAGTCTTTCTGTGCCTGGAGGTAATGAAAGTCCACACTAAAAGGATTCTGTATCTGAAACATTATTAAACGTTAAGAAAAAAAAAAAAACAGAGCAGATGGCCATAAATATAGGAACAACACTGAGTCCCTTTCTGGAAACTATTAAAGTGTCAGATTTTACACTAAAACCAGTTGAAACCAAACAGCTCCTGGTCTTTGGTTGAAACTGTGTATTATTAAAAAGCTCAACATGTAGCTTAAGCAGTCTTGCATCAATGGATTTATTGGAGTTAGAAATTAAACACATGAGATGCATAAACGATAATAAGCCCATGAAGTCATATCAGTTTTTAAACTTTGAAAGTATTTATTGACTAAAAGCAGGTGTTGTTAAAAGACCTTGTAAAACCAAAAGCCAATATCAGAGATAAACTGAAACAACGTAACACAGAGTAACAACCACTCAGTAAAAGCAGAGACCTCGGAAAGTTTGCCCCTGAGCATGGCTGATCCGTGTTGAACCTTAAGTCAAGGTAGTTTAAGAGAAACAGACCCTGCCGTGGCACCCCTGTCCTCCACCTCCACACTCTGCATTTGATGTTTAAAACTCACAGAAAGAAATCCTTTTGCATTCACTTTGAGCAGAGTTTACGTAAAAGTACTGTGTTTAATTTTACCACATTACAGAGGGCGATTTTTCTTGGTAAATTTATTTTATGGGCATAATTCAGCTGTGTGAAGTTGTGGCATGTTTCTCCCCAGCACCGCTGTTCCTCCTTCATCTCAGTGCCAAAAAACAGGCAGCTTCATTAGTCATGACTGCAGCACCTAATTAAGTTTGTGCCACTCGTTTGGCTTTTTCTGTAAATTTAAAAGAATCTCTGATGTGTCAAAGTGCCTCTGGGCCATTCTGTCTCTGTTGTCATTAAAATTGAACATTTCCTGTGCCAGTGTTTTCACAGGGTATTGCCTGTTTTCAAATCAAAACTGTGACTCCAGTCAAAGTTTTGCTGTGACAGCTTATAAATAGATTAAAGAAGGAAAGCTTCAGTTCTATGAGACTTGTAAACATGCCACATCCCTCCGATGACAAATGGCTCTGCATTGTGCTACCTTTCAGTGAGTTGACTCAAAAAAAAATGGTGGTTTATTTGAAAGATGAGTGAAAGAAAAAAAAACATTTGTTCTCTGTTCAAAAAAAAAAGCATTGTAATTAGCATGAAACACATGCTTTGTACACTCCTGCTCTCACTCACATTTCTGTTGGAGATACTGGATAAGCACCTTCTCACCACCCTCTTTTTCACTCTACCTTCATTTGCTTTGTAGCCAATTACTGTTACAGATGGAACATTTCAACTGACCTGGGGAATTTATGAGCAGGAATAAAAACGCGCTTCAACTCTTACACCAATTCAAAGCAATGTAGTTAAAATTTCTCAAGGCTGATGAAGACATGATGAAATTGGGCACACATGACAACTTGGCCACATGACAAAGAGCTGATGAAACAGTGAGACAAACCTGGTAACTGTCTGGAACAGAATCAGATTGCGATGGGCAAACAGAGCTCTACTATGGGGATGAATAATTTGGGAGGGGGGTTGGTGTGTGTGTTTGTGTGTGCATGAGAGGAAGGGGGTGGGAGGTGCATGGGTTACCACTGTTCGAACTTTATAAAAAACACCACACTGCTGCTGTGTCATTAGTCTGTTGTTGTGATGTTCCCTCTTTCTGGGGATGAGGAAGTTGAGCTCCTGATGGATAGCAGGTCAAAACTGTTCAGGTGTTGCATCACTGATGGTATCATAAACCATTGTGCATGTTTTACGTAACCTCTGCCTCTTGTTTGAGAGTTAATCAACCTGTCAAACCATGGCTATGTTGTTACTCACAGCTTGGAAACCGAGCTAGTTGTGTTCAGATGGGGGGAGGAGAATTAAAAATATCTTAAGAATGACCAAGACAGAAGCTTGTTGAGCAGAGACGGAGTAGATAAAACTGCATCGTGTCATGCAACTAGTTTGACAGTCTTATGGCTCCACAACACTATGTGTGACAGATGTTGTGTTTGTCTTAGGTTGTATTTACATAAAAAGTAGTGAAATCAGGAAGTAATGATGAAACATTTGCCGATCACTAAACAAAGTTGCAACTGCTTTGTTAGACACACTGACAAATGTGTATGTTTCAACAACATCTCATTATGTGAAGGCTGATACAACAAGATCACAATCCAGCAGAGCAGCCTATTTGACACCTGATCTCCTGCATCTTGCCATCATCACATCAATGCTGTATTATAAAGCAGAGTGCTGTTTCTGTGATCCCTCACTGATGTTTTGGAACATGTAACTGTATGGCAAACAGAGCCCGTGACTGTGGATCACATCACTCAGCCTGGTCAGACTTTGGCTGTGCAGTGAAGCTGGTCTGAGCTGCACTAAAGTAACACTGAGACACTACACTTGTCCTGTGCTCTCATTTCCATTACTTTTACACAACAACAAAGTTTGTGGCATGGGAGATTAAGCAGCCAAGGAGTCCAATAATCAGTGGATGTAGTCAGGGAGACACACATGAAAGCAGTTGAGGAAAATTAGCATATAATTAGTATTGATTCAACTTAGTTTTGAGCCGGTTTTCAGTCATTAAAGCGGAGAGTTACGGAGCTCTCTCACTAGACACCAGCGTGCCCCACAACACACAAGTCTGATACAAAAACGAAACATTATGGTTTCTCACCTTATTGAAGTTGTAGTAGCCCAAACAGTGGGAAAAATCCAGGTTTTGTGGATCTCCCGGGATAGAATTTCCCCCAGCAGACGGATAAAACCTTACATCCATGGTGTGTGAATGAGGGAGCCGCGCGGCTGTAGCTGTAGTCTGCTCTGCACGGAGACCAATTTGTTTCTGCCGTTTACAATCCAAGCACACACAGAAAGACTGAGAAAGAGACGCGGTGAAACTGACCCAAGCTTTGTTGGTGTAAACGAGACAGTAGCATTAAAAGGGGGTCGTGTAAAGTTAGATACTCCCCTTCCACACCTGGTATAACCGCTTCATTTCGAGGGAGCCCAAAGAAAGAACGGAGTGCGGCGAATAAACTGTCCCTCAAGGAGCAGGAGACGCTGCTATGTGTCCATGCATTTACACACAGCTGCTGCTGCTGTATACAAAGGAGCCACGAGACCGGCGGCTGAGCGTGGGTCCTCCTCCTTTTCCTCCCCCTTATAGGTGCAGGAAAGCAGAAAAATTCAACCCAAATGCATTAATAATATGAAGGTATGTCCGAACTCGACAACAACATTCACAAAGTGTCTGAATCCTCCACTGTCTCGTTGAAGTTTATTTCTCCAACTTAGAAAACTAGTTCGTGAAGCACTTTGAGTAAGAAGTGAGCTCGCGGCTGGCCGCACGCGCCCATCTGCGAAATAGTGCAGCTATTGAGGGTTTGTAAAACACGCAAATCAACAGTCCACAGATGGTGCAATTAGTGGATATGATGTAGTACACAGAGGATACGAGTCCAGCCCTCGGCGTTGCCTTTCGTAGTGATGCACAAGGAGAAATGTGTGAACAAGACAGCCACTCCCCTTACATAGTAAGCCACTCCCATGAAAACACTGCATTTAAGTCCATGTGACATGTTGGCATATGATCATTAATTACTATCACAGGAGTCTCTCTTTTTTTTTTTTTTTTTTTAAACGGCATTTAATCAGGCTGTGTCAACAAAGATACAATAGCACATATCAAACCCCAGAGAATCAAGTTCACTGGAGAATTGGAGGATGACAGCATACTTTCTGAAGCTCATGGACTGGTTACTCTTATGTGCTCTATATCAAAGTGTGCTGTACTGAGTTTAGCCTGCTCAGATACAACAACCTTATTTATTCCCTTAAACTGTTTATTGTCAAGGCTAATACTGACTGAGAGTTATTAAAAATTACTCTCCAATAAAACACATGCCAGCTTTTGAACTTCATACCTACCTTATTTGTGTAACTTCTCAGATAAATGTGGTCTGTTTCTATAAATGGTCACTGTGCCAGCAAGGCCACATTACTTTAGGTAAAACTGTTTGGTTAAAAATAAATGCTTT
Organism: Thalassoma bifasciatum; assembly: GCA_008086565.1. Taxonomy (NCBI): domain Eukaryota; kingdom Metazoa; phylum Chordata; class Actinopteri; order Labriformes; family Labridae; genus Thalassoma; species Thalassoma bifasciatum. The sequence goes on along the minus strand of RPOG01000246.1, from coordinate 100,234 downwards.
ATTTCAATGCAATTAATGTGATGTGTGCATTTCTTTTACAGTCAGTATAGCCCTTGTTTGAAATAAAGACAGGGTTATTACGATAGAAGTAAAGTACATGGGTTTACAGTAAAATATAAAGTGTAGCCCCTTAAAAAGGGTTTTACTGAATGTGACTGAAGACTGAATCTCCAGTAGATACATATAAAAAGTTGCCCTGCTCCAACTGCTGTCAGATACCCATTTCCTTGACTATGTTACACATATATTGCACTTCTGGCTTTAATGAAAACAGCGATGTGAACTAAACCAGAATTCAAAATTCATTTTCTAAATGTTCACAGTTAGGCACACTACTGCACAGTTTGCCTTTCTTCAAAACAGGTACCTGACTCCAAAACTAAGTTATGAATATTCAACATCTTAATTATTCCAGGTGGAACATTTATAACATGCCATAAGCGTGTTCAGCTTGAAAGCCAAAAATAGCGTAGCCTTCAATTTGGTGATAGTTGATAATGATTGGTGATAAGTAATTTGAACTATATCAACTATTAAAAACACAATTCTGTTTTCACTTATAGCTGTCAAACTGAGATCCAACCAAGGACAGTTCACACAAAGAATATGAACTTTCATTTAAAGCTTTTAAAGTTGACGTGAAATTGAGTCTTTAGAAAAAAAATTAAGTTAGACCATATTTACCTCCTGGCAAACTTATGGGTGTTCAAACCTGCAGACATCTCTGACTAGACTTTGGAAAAATTATGATTCAATAGCTTGATTAGAAACTCAACAAAAGTTTAAGAGCTTTAGGGGGAACCCATGTCATTTCAGGGATAAAAAGAGATGTAATTAATATTTAGTTATACATAAATGTTCTTTAGAAGTGCAGCTGTAAGATTATCTGATTGCTGTGGAGTTAGAACAAGTTTAATGAAAATCAAAGACATTGAAAGCAGCAGGATTAACCAAAGAAGCCAGGAAACATGAGTCTGTTGTACATTGGAAATGTATTCAAACTGATTAATATTCCTGTAAAAGTTTAATGTAATCAAGACTTTTTCTATACCAGAAAATAAAACAGTTATTTGATGATGCATTAACATGTAAAATTAAACACAACATCTGTGTAGCCCTTTTCACTGCTTGAATTTCGATGAGGTATGTGAGGAAAGGCTGAGCAGCTATGGCTGATACATGTAAGTGCCAAAGGAAGCTATGTTAGGGAGACAGCATGCACGACGTCAACACCTTTGTAACACGTCTATTCTGAATGAAACAGTCATAATTAATCATATTATTCACACCTGTGCTTTTCCTGCTTTTACACGTGAGAATGCCTTTAATGAAAAAGGGCTACGATACATAAAGAGACTCCTTAAATTTCCAGTACAAAGTGACAATAAATGGAATTGTCAGAAACCAGAATTTTACAAATAAAGGGATGGATAAATTGAGAATTGGTGGATTTAATGCTTACTATCATCCTGGCTGTGCTGCGAGGATACAAAAAAAGAGTCTTTTCATTCAGCTGTCACATCCATCTCTCCAGAGTTTGAAAAGGAGGTCAGAATATAAACATGAAAATCAATGCCGATGCCAGGAGAATACAAAAGCAAACCTTTGCTGTTATGTCATGTTTGTCTGAAAATGCCAACTTCCCTTTATTTACCATTAAACCTCTGGTTAGAAATATGACATGTTTCTTTTTTTCTTTTTTTTCACCATGAGATGTCATTTGATGTTAAAATGAGCACCAACTGCTGTTTAATGATAAGCATTTTTCAATCCACTATAAAAAGGAAATGAAACTATTACACTCTCATAATAAAGAATAGATTGAACAAAGGATTACATAAACATACTTTCAAGCATCATAGGTGTAAATAAACTTTATTTCAGACCCAGCAGGTCAATTTCATGTAAACGTACAAAATATGATCAACATACTTTTATTACGCCAACACATATTGATCCTCTGGGGTTGAAGGCATATGCTCATATTCATTCCATAATCCTTGCTTTTTCCACCATCAAGTTTTAAAAATTCAATGGACCTGTTGGCATGCTATCACCATAATGAATTATAGATGTATTTGTAAGGTGAGAAGCTTTTGAAGCTATTTTTTATAGCTGGTAGTTTGAATAAGTTACCCATGGCTTTGGTATATGAAATCCCACCTGCATTTGATAATAATTTATCTTAGACACAACTTCTTCAGGTTAAATAAATTCTGCCCTTTAACTCAGGAGCTTTTAGAGTCAACAAATAAAACATAAATTATTGAGTGGGTCACACATGTCATATTGCTATTCTTTCCAAGTATAGTTTCAAGTAATTTACCTAATGAGTACATGCAATAGCAACAACATACAGTAGATTGATATAATTCACTTTTATCATCTTTGCTTTTCAAGTAGTATACATGTTTGTCTTCACATGAGGGTGCGCTTGCTATAAGAAACAAGAAAACACTCTATAAGGGGGTTGTGTGTTGGCATGTACTATAGGCAAGCTTAATCAATGACATACAGTGCTAAACTGCACCGTGCTGTGCTGGAGGAGATAATCCTCATTTGAACGCTCTCCAGTGAGCGCTTAGAGATGGTCAACAATCCATGATGGTCTCCAAGAAATCTACTTTGTAATTATGGACACACTGATGCAAATTCAAACCGTTTTTCATCATGTTGCTGTTTGATAGGGGCTCTTGCATGCATAACGAAGCAATGCCTTCACATACTACACACACTGATACGCCCACCCAATCAAATCCCATTCAATGTTGCACATACAGACACACAAAAAACCCACGCAGACTCCCACACAGCCGGTATCAGATAAGCAGACTCCTCCACATACAGCCTGGTTATTGGATGTTTGGTTTTCAATATCACAAGTGTAGTGTGTTGCTGTTGTCATTTATTTCTGTTTTTAATGCTGTTTGTCTGTGCAGCCAGAGCGCTGTATTAATTTCTTTTTTGATGGCTGGGTATCAGTGTTTCAGCCAGATGAATTATGCTTTCCTACCATATGTCATTTCCTCTCTGCCTGGCAGCACTGGAACCATTTGGTAACGTGAAAACAAATTATTCTCTGCTGACTGCTTCTCAGATTTAATAAAAGCGTGCAGGGTAATTATATAGATACAAAGAGGACTACATGCAGAATAATTAATTAGCCTAATAATCTGTATTTACAATGAAAGCTCCTTCATATTAGGTCTATGATGTTGTAAGCGACACCTTCATAAATAACTGCAGTCTGATGTTAGCAACATTAGACTGGCAGTCTGGTGATACTGTTGTTCTTTTAAATGTTGACCATCTCTCTTTTGTCATTCTGAACCATATTTGATTTAATACACTTTCAATAATCACACTCTGAAAAAAAGAAGATTATTGCCTAGAGAGTTACTTTGAATCTATTTGTCTTCTCCATCAAATGAGTTGCTGGGGTAAAATAAGTTAAATCAAAGGCACACTGAGAAGAATTAAACTGATTTCAAAATGGTGTCACTACGCACTAATGCCTCTACATGACCTACATAACAAAATCAGACAATCACTGACAAGATTGATTATGTCTCAGCACCAAATTTAAGTGCCTTTGTTCAGGTTGGGTTATACCCCAAAAAGATATTCAGCACTCACCTAGATGCGACTCTTTTTTGAACCCCCATTTCGCTCTCAAGGCTGGAGCACAATTAGCTAAAGGACGTTCATTTTCTGCTGAAGTTCTGTTTTAGATGAAGGAACTCCATAGTCATGGCTTTTCTCTGTGAAAGAGTGAAACGGATAAGTGCAGGATTGTGTGTGTTGCACTGTGTGAATATTTAAGTTATTCATACATTTTTTTTACGACACTCGGCATTATGAGAACAGGGCAGGGACAGTATCATGAAACCAATCACATTTATAAGCCTACAACGAGAATTAAATCAAAGTTTAAAAAGTTTTTTGTTGTTATATTAAAATTTGTTAGTGCATTACATTGTCAGTTTGTATCCTGAAAACCTTTGCCTTGAATGAAAAAAAAACAAGTTTTGCATTTCATTCATTACATTCAAATACATGCACAGGCAAAAGCCAAATCTTTACGACAGTGGGTGACGGTGCTCAATAGAAATGCAGCCTTTGTCCTGGAAAAACAATATTGATTTTGTCCAAAGGTGCTACCAGAATTAACACAATGTGAAAGTTAATCAGAACACCTTTTTTGTACCTTTTTTTATTATTATTATTTCAAAAAATGCAATGCTCAAACATTTCCAATTCCTTGAATTTTTAAAGAAAGTCCCAAGTGACAGTCCAATTCAAATGTTTGGGGAGGCCATTCTTCGTGAATTACCATTTATTTATTTCAAGTTTCACAGCATTTGTTGTAAGCACAATTAAGTTAACTGGTTATCACTGAGGGCAATGTAAAACCAAGATGAGCCATCATTGGTAAGTGTCAGATTAAGTTTAGAGTTGTTTGTTTGATATTAATTTTTTTTACAGCAGATTGTCATTCAAGCTGCTTGAATTGTTACTTGACTGGTAATATAAGGAATTAAAGTAATTTTCTGCCAAAGTGTAACAATGAAAGCAGTTAAAAGGTCTCTTGATGAGACAACAATTAAGCAAAAAATACCAGATATGTTTCTATTGGTTAACAGTTCAAATTAAAGTTAGAAATTTAAACTATTAATACAGATGGGTTGTACAGCTTGGCCAACCCCAATTTGAGCATATTTGACAGAAACTCTGATCCAAATTTTATATTACTGAACTTGTCATTATGTGTAGTTCTGCATTAGTAACTTCAACCTGTGCTGTTGTCTTTAGCATTAGGAGTTCTATCTTATCCCTGACTTGCAGCGCCCTCAAAATTAGCTTATTATTTTTACTAAGTCAACCATTAAAGGGGTTAATTAACTATCTCTACATGTTGTGGTTCAACAGAGAAATATTGCTCATTACCATTTCCTGTCAAGGGATTTTTATTGTGACTTCTTTTTTTTAAAATTTTTTTAATAAGATCTCTCTTCTGCTAAGTAATATGATCCAAGCATCGCAGGTATCAATGTTGTTGAGTTCAGAGTACGACATGTTCCTTACTCAGACAAACATCATAAATACCATTAGTGGACCAAACAGGACAAAGTAGCAAGACCATGTGGCCAATTCTGTGTAGTGTTAGTGAACAGCCACTCCACCAAGACATTACACACACACACACACACACACACACACACACACACACACACACGCACACACTCATCACTGACAAATTTAAGTCTGACACCCACTCAGAGATAGACAGTGGCCTCCAGCTAAACATGAAAACATGAGCGGATAACACACTCCAAACCTCACACAACACACCATTACATTACTCGCTTACAACTTCTATGGCTCCTCTGAATACATATTCCATATGATAATAATTATGCTCTTCAGTTTTTATCCACATTTTATTAAAAACATTTAAAGACTGTAGGCTTAGAGGGGCTGAGGGGCTGTAAAAGCTAATCACTGGTGTTTCAGCTATGATAATCTGTTTAGTAGCTCCGAGAACATGTCTGTGTGCAGAATGAGTTTTAAGCCTTGAGTCATTACACATCAGGTTTATCCTTCTTTTGCTCTCTTAGTAGCACCCCTTAAGTAATGATAATAGCTGCAATATAATCATGAAGAGAAGCTCTGCTTTCATAAGGACAATTTTACTTTGAGAGACAGATTTGAAGAAGCTTTCACTTTTCAAGATAAATCACTGGTAAAACTGTTGGTTTTTAGATGTTTGTAAATTAAATGATGAAATACTAGCTGATAAATTAACTGTTTGGTAAATGTAGACTAAACTGATCAAATAGTATAAAGAGCTCACAATTTAAGTCCAATACATTACTAATGTAAAACCACATTGTCATTCAAAGTCACACTGCAACCTAACATAAGCCCCTTTGACATGTGCACTTAATTTTTGGGAATCCTTTTCAAGTCCTCCTTGTGAGACACTGAAGAAGTGATTTTTAGGCAGACAGAGGACAAACTACACCGATGTCAGCTGTTGCATTCAAATCATTGCTGAATGTTGGTCAAAGAAATATTAACTATACTTGAACATTACTCTCCTTTCTCATCATTGGATGTTTTTATCCATCCTGACAGGTGCTTTTTCTGCGTTTGCATTGGTAACATGATACAACCATCACCGTCAACCCACTCACTGGCTTATGGTGAATTTTGACAAATATTCCTACTGCATTTGTCTTGTTTTTCATTTTGGATCATTCACTGACATGCCTTCAGTGTAATAAACTCCAATATGGTAATTAAAAATATGTTTTTTTATCTTATGGTTATGAATGAGCTAAACTAAACAAAAGTCAGTGTCACAACTACAGTCAAATATACAGTTGTGCAAATAAGTTAACATACCCTGGCAGAATTTATGAATTCTCAGCCATTTTTCAAAGAATATGAATGATAACACAAAAACATTTCTTTCACATGTGGTTTGTGGTTGGGTGAAGACATTTATTAGCAAACAACTGTGTTTACTCTTTTTAAATCATGATGACAACAGAAACTTCCTAAATGACCCTGATCAAAAGTTAAAATAGCCTGGTGATTTTGGCCTGATAACATGCACACAAATTGACACAAATGGGTTTGAATGACTACAAAAGGTAACCATCCTCACCTATGATCTATTAGCTTGTAATCAGTGTGTGTATAAAAGGTCAGTGGGCCTCTGAGCTCCTGATAGCCCCTTGTATCTCTCATCCAGTGCTGCACTGCCATTTCTGGATTCTAAGCCATGGGGAAAGCAAAAGAATTGTGGGAAAAGGTAATAAAACTATGTGAACCAGGAAAGGGATATAAAAAGAAAACTGAAAAAGGGAACTGAGGATGCTACCAAGCAGGGTTCAAACTCTAGTCAAAACTGATGGCAAGATGAGTGCAGCATATCAGAGAATACTGGAGGAAAATTGGCACTCATCAGCCCAGAAGCTGTACATGAGACGTACTTGGATGTTTCTACATGACAATGACCCCCAGGGCCAAATTTACCAGTCGTGGGCTACAGCAGAACAAAGTGAAAGTTCTTGAGTGGCCATCTCAGTCTCCTGATCTCAGTATCATGAGATACTGAGATCCCACTCTGGGGAGATCTCAAACCTGCAGTTCATGCAAGACAGTCCAAGAATTTACGGGGACTGGAGATTTTTGCTAAGAAGCTCAAAAGGGAATTAAACAGACATTCCAAAAGTACAAGGTTTGTTGTTAAGACGTCTTGTTACAACATGGGAATAATCTACCAAACACTCATCATTTTGTTTTTTTGTGCTAAGTTAACATTATATTTGTCTCCTCAGTGACAGTTACCATTACAGAGCATCTGTGCTTGTGTAACAAGCAGAAAAATGCATGTTTTGAATTCTTTACCTCATTGTCACACTAGTACTCCCTCTGAATGGCAGGAAAGTATCATGCCACTGAACATCTGAGGCACAACTACTCACCATCCACCCAAGAAAGCAAAGCACCACCTGTGTATCTGACTACACCTCTCCTTGAGACCTACACACCCACAGGCACTAAAGTAGGTGCAAGTTAACTTGCTACTTAATGTGGGCGCTGGGTGTAAAAGAAACTACAGCATGCCAAGAGGCTTTGCACTGTGTACAAAAGGGCTTAGTGACTTAGAATAACATTGATATTTATTCAAACCTTCAAAATAACTAGTTCAATTGTCAGTCATCCATTCTCTAAGGTAGTAAATTGGGTTTCACTGAAAGGACCAATATAAAGATAGCACTGCTGTCCAACTCAGGAGCAGACTGCTGCTGTGAGTTGGGGATTAAAATAACCAACCAAAGTTGCACCCCTGCTGATAACAAGATTTCCATAATGCAGTGGCCAAAAATCTCTTTCAATTAAAAAATGAAAGATATCCTAACCAAGATAGTGCTAGGCTGAACAACTGAATGCAACACATTGAAATTTTTTAATAGCTTCCACTTCAACATTTAGCACCGGGTCGTCCTCCTCCCTCCATCCTGTGTTTGCTTTTTATGTTGAGCCCTCAGGACCCATTGCCTTTATTACACTTCTCTGTAATCATGATGGAGATAAAACATTAAGAGTAAATGGGCTTTATTTGATTCTTAATGGATTTGCAGTAGCATTCTTGCTGTTGAATCATTGCCATGCCTCTTTTTTACATGATGTCTAATACACTCAATACTCCAAGCTACCTTTAGTTTAGACTTTGCAGACATGGTGTTGTACTAAGAGATAAGCATTTGGTGTATTGGACCAACTTTTTTTTTACCAACATTTAGTGCAGCTGTTAATAACTGCACCGTATTTTAGATCCAAACATGCTAAAAAGCAAAGACACTTATGGAGATAAAGTTAGAGTGGTGACCTATGTCAACAGTTTCACTTAAAATTAAATAATTTCCAAATTTTTACTGAGCCACAAATGGTTCACACCTGTCCAGCTAGTCACAAAAAACCCCCACCTTTATATCACTTGGAAATATTGGCTTTTTCATTACAAGTATTGCACTCATGTGGGCCAATGAGGAACAAGGACAACATACTAGCATATCTGTAGGACACTTCATTATATTATTCTCAATTAAAAGCTGTCCTCAGCAGCATTAGTCATTTTAGCACTCATCATTCATACTAATTAGAGCTTGCCACATGCTGGAAGAGGATATTTCAATATCCCATTAAACGATTCCAAGATATGCCCTTGATTGACGTTCCCCTAAACCCGGGAGTAATTACATTATATGCTTCAGTTTTCTTTCAATAATTTCAGATTTCCTCAGGTCCTTTTGAGTCTTGTGTTTAATTTGTCTAAAAATTATCCACATCAACATGTGTGAGAGGGGAAAAAGGAGCAACATCAAAACAGGAAAACATCCTGTTCCACTGGCTCAATTAATGAGCAGTGATTTTAAACATACATTATTAGTAAACATGGTTATAGTATAATAAATGTATAAATGGAAATCACACATCAATTACACTTCATAGAGCTACATGACCAGCAAAATATGTCCTAATAAAAGATAGCTATTTAAGAAAAAGACTGATTTAAATGAATCTTGCCATTTTATTTTGAATAAATCTACCCTGATGCTTTTCAAAGCAGTATACCAACCCTTGGGCACCTTGTCATTTAGAAACTGTTTCCTCCATGTTGATATTTTTTGCAGCACATTAGCACAGGATAAAACCCATGATTCCATTTTACTGACTTGCTGATGTAAAGCTGTATAAATGCCTAAATGGCTCTTCATGCTGAGAATGAAGAGAGCACATTACTTAGCTGTCTGAATTTGCATCCACCTCACTGTCAGCGATTTCATTAGGAAGTATTTCCCTCTGAACGTAAATGACAGGGTGGATGAGTGGCTGTGAAGCTTTACAAATGTCAATTTTATGCTGCAAGCAACACAACAGCATTTTCTTAAAAATGTAAGGCGGTAGGAAGATAAAGCTTTAGAGGCAGAGGTCCAGATCTTGGTAAATGTTTTTATGTGCTGTAAGGTGATATGGAGGGATTTATCTAAGTATTGGACCATACAGTAATTCATTTTGTACGTTTTCAGACATGCCATACTGACCCTTTGAATGTAAAGCTGAATTATTTTACAAAATGATTTGTTAAAACATAAATTAAAAGCGGGATGAAGAGTTCGGCATTAAGACTTGCACTTCAGCTATTCAAATCCATTATACTTCAGTGAATGACCCAACATTCAAACTGATCGTTGATTTTTCTTTTTTTAAGAAAATGTTTTTCATCATACAAAGTATGCCACAATTCAATTACTTATTGTGTTTTGACAGAACATCAGTCACACTAAAAGTTTGCCTATAAGAAATGTAAAAAATGTGCTCCATAGAAATGAATATATTCTAAATAGTCTAGTGTAATGAGTTTTTTTGTAATGAACATCCAGTGCATGATGATTAATGGTGCTGGGCTCTTTTGAGTGGAACATAATTATCAAGTCTGTAACATGTCAGAACAAACTTCTCCCTCTCTGTCTCATTGTCCTCACAGAGAACAAGCAGGTCTTTGTTGTTTCATGTGTAAATTACAGTGTTCACAGTGTAATTGTCACCTTACCACACACAGAAAACACTGTCATACAGATTATAACCTATTCTCTGCATAGTGTGAGTGTCAAAACACAGTGACTGGTAGGAGAGAATTAAAAAAGCAGTGTGTGTTGATATATTCAGTGTAATTCAATGCATAGTCCAAGTCATGTGACATGAACAACGTTCGCTGATCATATTTCAGTCTGGAGTGTTTTTCATCATCAGTGACTCTCTCCTTCATCAAAATCAATCAAGATCTATTATTGAAGGTATCATTTACACTCATTTACATCTTCATTAAGCCTCATTGCAGTCTGGATTCTTCTTATTGATTACACAGCTGTTTACTTTGGACGATATACATTACCATCTGCTGATTTAGTTCCTGCTTTGTAATTTAGGATGCACCACGAAAAAAGAGAATTAATAGTGCAGACTCAATACTTTTTATTTTTCAAATGGCATAATATGAATATAGGTAGGATAGATGGGGCATTGAGCAGATGAAGCAAAACAAAGTGATCACATAAAATGGACAACATTCACTTTATCTCCCAACCTTGTACTGTCTATATTGGATCACTGTAAAAATCTTAGTCTATACTTAGTAACAACAGATTTTATGGCCAATGCCAATGTTTACCTTTTCTCCACACTGTCATCACAAGGCAGCTGAGGCAAACTGAAGGTCAGAGGAAGATTGTGGATTCAACTCATAAAATGCAAACTATAACCTTCTGCCTTGCTACATAAAATGCAAACTATTTCCTGCATTGGCATTGAATGTTTTGGGCTGACTGAAAATAGTGAGATGCTAACTTGATCTTGTATACAAGTCAGCGCAGAGGCCTGTTTCACCTTGGCAGAGTCCTGGACAAATTACCAGACTTTTTATTAGAGCCAGAAGTTCCAGAAGTTGAGTCTGCCTGTGATAGGTTTGAATGAAGTTGGGGATTTTAACCACACAGCCACTTTGGTTCAGACAGCAACATGCTTCATGATCCACAGAAAAAGATCCCCTGGCATCATAGCACCTGGTAGATAGCTACTTTGGAGTTTAACTGAAATTTGTTGGTTGTTTTTTGTTTGGAACTAGCATCAATGATCCCCGATGAAAGAATCTAAGAAATAAGACTCTGGAGATTCCTCATCAGTCCACATGCCCCACCAACACATAGACGTTTCCATTTATTTAGAGAAATATCTGCTCTACAAGATTGACACTATAATTAGAAATGCTGAATATGGAGCAATTGTTTACTATGACTTCAGTGATCAATTGCTTTTACATTTTATCCAATTAGTAGAATAAACTGGCTAACCTTTGATTTTTCATCCTGTCATAATTAATCACATTATTGTTTTAGCTCTCTCATCGCCTTTGTTAATAACTTCATGTTTTCAAAATCTGATATATATTTGTTTGCTGGGTTTGTCTTAGCATCCAGTCAGCACACTTATGCGCCTATAGATATCCACAGCTCCACAGAACCACCAACATGACTTTGAACATTTCTGGTTCAACAATGGATTTGTGACCTTTTTTTTCTATTACAAAAGCCTTTCCTCTTTGGTTACAAAGGTTTAAGTCGTTTGATTTTGTCCTCAGATGACTATTAGTTTGGCTGGGTGTCAACAGACAGTAATGATCACTGCAACTCATTTCAACTCTAATTTGTTTAAGGCATAGATTAACCTCAGAGGAGAGAGTGTTTTAACAAGTTCTCTTCTGTCACAATGCATCCTCTAATCACAGTAATAATGGGGATACCTCAGCAGCATCAAGCACTGGTTATTCTATTTGATCCAATGTGACCATGCTCTAAAGCCTGTCACTGGCAATATTCGTATGTTTATATCATGGACTTGAAGGAATCGCCATGAATATTTATGCTGCACTGCAACTGAATGCTCAGCATAAAATGAAGTACTATGCTGCTTCAGGGTTGTTTTCCCTAAGACACAAATCTACATCTACATATTGCCCATTGCATACAAATGGAAGAGCTACAGGCTTAAACCTGCAGGCTATTAGTGTGATCAGATCTGAAGATACTAGTTTATTTGGGCATGCTTGCATGCATATTCTCACATCTGTTGGAGAAACACAGTAGGGATCTATTGTCTTTGTCTTTTGCTGAAACATTTTAGTTTCATTTTCAATTTTGAGTTTAAGGGGGCCTGATATTTTCTCAATAGACCCAAAACTATCTTTCTGCAGGTAAATGTTTGTTGCCTGACAATCACACCATGGCCTGAGCTCCAAGACCGACACGCTGCATGGGCAGAGTGAACACAGCATCATTTTCCAGCTACATTAAAATAACTGCATTTTCTTTTCCATGCTCCAATAACTGAAGAAAGGATCTTGATTTGTTTTCCCCCATGGCTTCAAATCTCATTTTTATAGCACACGATATTATGTGCAAACCAATTCCAAATCCACTTTTCCAGTCTACTTTTCCATTATCACAATAAAATCGTGGCTCATTTTATGATGGCTGAATGTTGAGATACATTAAAAATGTGTCTGAGAATAGCCTTGCCCTCTTGGCCGTTGTCTTTTGAATTAAATGTCAACACAGGTGTAAAACAAAATGTAACCTCATATTCTGCTGAATATAAATGTGCCATTTTGCTGATATAGATGAGTCTGGAAGAGAAGGAGGCTCATCTCGGTGCTCATAAATTAACTAGGGACTGTCCGTTTTTGAGTGACACATCTTTGATTTGTAGCAAGCAGTTAATTTCAGTCCAAATCCTCCATGCTCAATCCTCACAGCGGCTCATGTCTTTACTGCAGCAGAGAGAGAGGGAGAGAGAGAGAGAAACCTTATACGGCTATTGAATAAATGACATGTCATGCAATCCTTCATTTGCTAATGTAAACTAAAGCAAACTTCAAACAATCATTGAAATAAACGTGAGCAGTCAGCCAGTTAACTAGTCCAAACTAATTGCTGATGTTTCCTAGTGACAACCAATTTAACGATTTCCAGCACTGATATTTTTCCAGTGTAATTGATTTCCACAGTATAATTATGTCCAGACAAATGCAGTGTTTCAGCGTAGCAGCACATTAAGTTGTGTGAGTTGAGGCTCAGGAGGGCAGCCAGTTTGGACAGGAGAGAAACAGAGGGGTGGCTGGAACGCAGCCATGACCCTTCTACTGTCTCTCTCCAAAACTGTCATTTCCATTAGTGTAGACTCACCAGGCCTCTGACAAACTCTCTCGTCCTTTCCAACTCTATTCGATTGGACAAGCACTGGACTGTGTCGTTAAATTTGTCATAAATGGTTGTGTTTTCTGAAGCATGAATAGCTCCACAGTGCTGGTAAATGGAAATCAGTATGCAGTGTAAAGTGAAGAAGAAAGTGCTTCCAGTGGAATATGATACAGGACCTAAGGAGAGTGGTTACAGGCTGCAGCTTGTGTAGTATGTATTTTCTAAATAGCTGAAATTGCACTTATGATAGATGTATAATAGATATTTTCTTCCGGGGCATTTGGATAAGAAGGTCTGCACATATTGTCGTGACACAAAAAACAGGAACTTCTTTAAGTGTGCTTGCATGACTCAGGCCCTGCTCTTCCTCATGATATTCATGATATTCAGTTCACCTAAGTTCAAATCTAACAGCAGTAATATGCTTCTTGACATGAGCTGAACTGAAGCGAAATGTGTATAAATAGCAGCACTTATATAACTTATTAACCATATCAGCGTTTGCCTTTTTGTATGCATTGCACTGACTCAGGAAATGTAACTGTAATTTCAAAAGCAATAACAAAATATCAGCATTTCCTGCAAGACAATAACCTGAAAAGACAAGAGCAGGGAGAACAGTGGTACTAAAGCAGAGTAGAGAAAGAAAGAGGGGTATAACTGATGAAATGCTCTCTACAGACAATCCATTTACTCCCAAACACACCTTGGGTTATTGAGAACGATAACAATCCAGCCAGAGCCTTTTGTGTTGCGCTGCACAGACACATGTTTCTCCTAGCTTGACATAATTGCCATTCTTCCTCTATTTTCTATCTGGGCAACATCAATCTCTGTTGCCTGGTCTGTCAGAACTGTCGGCAGCACAGAGCAAAGTCGGGCTCCCCGTATCAGGGCTTTGCGGAGTGCTGCAGCTATAAGCACAAGATGTTGCTGAGGATGAGAGATCATACAAGCAGCTCAGCCAAAAGACACTGTTGTGCTCTTTACATCATGTGTCACCACATAGATTTAGTGTAAAACTCTGACTTCAACAGCAAAGCCTCATATAGGCTGACAGTAACAAACTGATCTTTGTTGTCTCTGCAGTGTCTCCTCACATCAATAACACCTGCAATAGCATGGGAAAATCAGGAACCATGCGACAGAAAAAAATGGGTTATGATCAGAATTGATGATGATGTCTAAACATTAACAATGCAAGTGTGCCTTGATGTTGAATAATACAGTATGCCTAAAAGCACAAAACAAAAGCCTCTGAAAATATCCTGTGCTCTGTCAACATGGACTAATCACTGTTTCAAACATTTTCCACAACTTTAGGATGAAAAAGATTGTTTTTTGGAGAGAAGCAATATTTCAGTGGGTGAAAAAGGTGCAGGCAATCTGCCTTTGGAGTTGAGAAGGCAGCAGTGTTTTATAATGGAAGAAATTCAATGTGACATGTCGAGAATGAATTGCTCAGTCAACCAGAAATATCCCTTGTTCTAATGGCTTGGGACATTCAGTGGCGTGTTCTCTCTCCTCCCCTGTCCACCTCCCCCCATTTTCCTCTCTATCTCTCCCCCTTCTATCTCTCCCTCTCTGTCTTGTCTAAACAACAAACATATGTAATAAGCAGGGTTTTTAAAAGGCCAAGAGTACTTAAGTATACAAAATTATGCAGTACATAAATTAGAATTAACAGTGAGTCTTTAGGTGCTTGATGAAAGATAAACAAACATGACCCACTGATGAAGTGTGGACGAATGAGGGAGAAAATATCATTTGGGGTAAATTACTAATCTTGAACAGACATCTTAACTGATGCATGAAGTAATGCTGTATAAGGCAAATTTCATAAAGTATTCAATGCAGGAGTGTTTGAACTTCAATGACTTACAGACTTCTGCCCATCAACACCGTTGTTGAGCCAACAGCTCTTAGTTCCTATACAAAACAGAAGCAGTTCAGCATTTCAATCTTAGGTGCAAAATCAGCTCTTGGCGTAAACTATTCATTGTTCATTGAAGTCACAGCACGGTCAGATTGACAAAGTAGTAGGACAAACCAGTGAGGTCTTAAATTGAGGTGCTTCCTGTCCAAAAAGTGACATAAAAGAACATATCTAGTTTGACCCTACTGGTCATTATTGTAGCTGCAATTTATTTTATTTGATTTAAATATCTTGCTATGGCTTGCATTTGTTGTGGTTTTTATTGTTTTTGCTTTGTTTTTTTTCATTTATATATGATATGGTTTTACCAGCCACAGCAGTATCTTATTTGTTCAGTAAATCAGAATTTTGACAATTACACTTCAAATAAGGCAAATCATAGTCTCATATTTTATTCATGATGTCCCATTATAATATCTGAATAACAACTATTTAAACACAATGCCTGTGGCTCCAATTCTTGCTAACATCAGACTTACTGAGTGAGAACATTAATTTTCTCAGTAAAGTGCTGGATATTCTGAGCCAGAACTTTTAAAGTGTCAAGTTTACTCTCCTCAGACTCAAAGGGTTATTGACATGAATAATGGGTGTTTGTAGTGGGCTACATGGAGGCCCACTGGTTAATTCTGCTGTTAAGTAGTAAGATGGTCACTAGTTTGAATCCCAACCTCTAGACAAGGTGGGCCTGTCTAAATGGAGTTTACATGTGTATGTGTGGGTTCTCTTCAGGTACAAAAACATGCACCCTGAGTTAAGTGATGACTCAAAATTGCCTGTAGGTATGAATGTAAGCGTGAAAGGTTGCCTGTCAGCCTCGTGAGGACTGGTGACCACTGTGTACCCCGCCTCTCTCTCTAGAATAGCTTGGGAAGGCTCCAGTCACCCAAAACCCTGAACAGGATAAGCAGTAAAGATAAATCAGTGATAATTGGATTTCTTTAATTTTTGACTGTGTTGATATCTTTGTAGCCCAGCATCCCTGTTACTATTGTAAGTTAGCTACAAAGATTAACAGTCACATCTTCTGCATGCTCCATTCTGCTCAAACAGGTATTAACATGATAAACTGTTTAACTCTATTAACTTAGATTTCGTTTAAAACAATTTAGCTTCGTTCAACATTAAGCCGCTTCCTGACATTTTGTGATGAAAATTTAAAGATACATTAATTAATACAGACTCCAATGCAAAAGCTTTGTTATAAATTAATGGCGGATATGAGCTCAGAGCTAATATCTTCTTTAAATGTAGGACCAAGACTGAAAGTCTCATGTGAATTATGAATAAATAAATGACTTTTTGACTGCAGTTGCATGGTAAAACAGGCAGCCAAAGCTTTATCTGTGAATTGGGCTGCATATGATGAAGTGAGGTGTGTGCATTGCAATGATCCATGTAATTTGCTCAGGTCACTGCCATGTTGTGACGTGTATACTCTGATTGCTGTTACAGAAAATTTATTCCCCTAGCTGTGAGGATATGGGATGCATTATCATGTATCCGTTTGCATTTCTGGCTTTTGAGTGTTCACCATACACTCCATGATTGGCACTTAAGATATTCATCCTGTTCACAGAGCATGTCTTTCCTTACATGAAATATGATTTCTTGAGAAGTGTAATCATGGGTTGGAAGATTGCTTTCCATTATGGAGGATTGATAATGATAAATTGATACTGAGAGAAAAATGTTCCAGATGTCAGTTTGATCATGGAGCCATTTTCCACATGCACTGTGTCATTGTGTTTGGTGTCTGATCGAAGTATTGTAGATGATGGTGGTGATTCTTCTCTCTCATCAATAGGGTTTTGTGAGGACCAGACTTAAGAATAATCACTTCTTAGAATGAGTTAACCCACAGTCAGCTCATACAGGTCGTCTTTGAGAACATTTAACTTCGTCTGCATCTTCATCTTTACAAATCTCTGTTGCTGTTCATGTGCTTAGAAGCAAACTGGAAACAAAATCAGATGCTAAAAATATAACAGCATTGAGATAGGTTATCTTACTCCTGATAAGAGGCTGCACAATGCACTGCATATTAACCAACATTCACACTCTGGGGTTTCACACTTGTGTGCAGGACAAGATTACAGAGGAGCTGTCACTGAACACAAAAGACTGCCTGCTGAGCACAGAAAACACTTCTGTGATTATTGTTTGATGCAAAACAAATTAGCACTCACTGATAAAGGAAAGAAGAAGTATACACTGTGAGCTCCAGTATTGGCTAGTTGTGTGTATCAAGCATGTTGTATGACTAAATCTTCAACCTACCACACCAAAAGGACATGACAACCAGTCACAAACAATTAATACGCAGATTGTTTCCTCTTTTATACCTTCCTGCACCAACCTGTCGTAATAAAGATCCCCTGAAGAGACCGAAACGCACAGACAAACATCTTCTGGCATGTTCCTCAATTACTGTACATACAGAAACTGTAGTTTTGGTATTTAAGAGATAAACCTACATACACTGTCTTGCTAGTGGAAACAGGTTCTGCAGCAGTTCTGCCACCTAAACTGGCCTGCAAAGAATTGAGTAACCTATAACTCAGCTTCTGTTTTCACATATTTAAGGCACCCATCATTCCAGATGGGGCCTTAAAGTTAGAAAAGTCATGTAAACAGTGATGTTAGCTTTACATTTGACACCTATAGCCTTCATTTCTTTGACATCAACTCCTCCTCCTCCTGGTTTGGGCAGTTCTGTTGCACAGGAGGAAATTTGTTATATTTTTCAAAATTAGAAAAGGATAACTTGTTTGCCAGCATGACTGTTCAAAATTGTATGGCACATTAGAAGAAAGATATACGCATCACCATGTGAAAGGCCATCTGATCTAAATGAAAGCAGTATGACATGTCTCAGCCATCAGTGCACTATTTTATAGTTCCTGGGATGTTTGATTCAAAAACCACAGCAAGGTTTTGAGTATGATACGCAGAATGTAGAATGGTGCCGTTTGTGGTAGAAATCCACGAGATATGAGGTCCAACCAAGTGGACCGCAGAATTTGTCATTAGATCATTAGCACTGGAAACCCCCTTTCCTCTTCGAGCTAATGCATAGCCATCTATTCACACAGACTCGTCTCCTCCTGAGCTCTAGCTGTGCTAAGCTAATACTCTGCGAGGCGTTAACATTTAGCTGAGCTGCAATGTCTGCTGGTGTTGTTGGAAAAGAGGGCTCCCTGTGCAGCGCTGTTTAGAGTCAGCACACCATTAGTTAGATCTCCTCAGCCATGAAAAAAAAAAAAAGGGGGGGGGGGTGTCAAAACAGAATATGCATGCATAAAATTCAACACATTTGTTCCCATGGTGACCATTCAGCATGTCATTCACTTGTCAAGCCGCATCAGAGCCGACGGGGTCCATTGTCTAGGTTCTCGTGAGCATGGCTGCTTGGAATAAACCCGGCCCCCTTTTACCCCCTCTGACCGACATCCAGGTCATTCACCATGCTGTTATTTCGCTTTAATTCACATCAAGCTGGTTTTTTCATCGCTAATCACACGACAAATGACCACCAGGGCTAAGAAAAAGAAGGGGATAATGCAGTGCAGTACTGAAGCATGGCTTTTATGATACTTAAGAATAGGAGGTGGGGGGGCACTACGGGATTAGGGTGAAATTCGGGGCCCCCACTTTTAGACCAACACCTCAAAGATTTTCCAGCTTTGGATTGTAGATTTGTTGAGCAGTGAAGGCAGCACAGATTCGAGGTCTATGACTGGCTGTCAAGATCAGTTTAACAGTCACAAAGGGAGAAAAGGCCATTTGACTTCTATAATCTTTTCCAACATGCTCCACTGTTGCTGCTGATTGGCACTGCTCGAGTATTTCCCCCTCTGAATAGCTCTGCACTGGAGGCTGAGCTTGTGCAGAGGTTGTTGGATTGTTGTACGTTGAGGCATTTCTTAAAGTGGATTGTTCTTACCCTTTTTACGGTTTTGTCGTTTGTTGTTTCTTTCAGTTTTTTCAACAGTTTGGGGTAGAGCTAATAAATCTTTGTTTGTACAAACTATGGGGTTTATGCCATACAAATGCATACGTCCTGCTTTTGTTAACAATCGGACAATTTTCCTTGTTAACATGACACACACATCTGTTAAAGTTGGCTGTGAGATCCAACCTTTCTGTTGTATCTTTTTTCGATGACAAAAGCAATGGTGAAACTGTGAAGTTTAAATTTTTTCTCTTAATTCTGATGTGTTCAAAGCAAGTAAAATGTCTTTGAAGATTCTTTTTAACACCATAAAATGCCATGTTTCCCAGCACACAGCATTGATTATTAAATCCTGGGTGGTGTTGTAAGCTGCTCTCCCAGCTGTGCACATGTGGAGAGCAAGTAGTTAGTGTGTTTGTGTGCTGCAGATGGTCCTCCTGAGAGCGACTGTATAAGCCTAGTTCAGCAATCTCTCAATACAACAACATGGCTGCTCCAACCAATCACCTGTCAGGGTCCAATCAATATACATCAGTAGAGATAATATACGGTATCGAGCAGGGTATAAATCTGTTGTTGTCAGTTCATTGCAGATTTTATTTGGTCCACTCTTCTGCTGTGTTAACTTGACAGGCACTGCACCCAGACCCACAGTGCAATTTTCTGAAAACAACACTTTACTGTAGCTTGCAGTTACAGCTACGGCAATAATACAAGTTGAAACTTTTTCTTTTCATAGTATTGACAGTTTTTTTTCTCTAGTGCTCTCATTATTCATTGTTGCACATGCTTGTACAACTTCAACAGACACCAGTACAGCCTGCATGCTTAGTTGTCCCTTGAGATCTAGCAGAAATTGGGCTGTACTAACTTGTAATACCATTAAATGAGACTTCTCATAGATCATCTGCAGCTCAGAGCTGTTCGCGCAAGGAGCCAAATGCCATAGCAGGAGCAGAGGGGATGAATAAATGAGAACTCTTGTGCACTATATTAAAAAATGAAACTGATACACACAACCAAACAGCATAACAACACACTGTGTACTTGGAAACTGAAGAGTAGTGATAAATCACAAAACAGTAACATGAGTAGGAGGGAAGATGAAATAAAGAATTGCTTTTGCAATCAAAAAGTGACCTGTAGACATAATTGATAGTATGAGCAAGACCACCGTTTGTGTGGAAAGCATTATTTTTTTTCCTCTCGTGCACGAAAACAACCAATGGGCTGCAGACCAGCGCATTTCATGGGCCGTTTATTTGGATTTTTCTTGTTTTTCTGTTCCCCACGAATGCCCCACGCAGGTAGGACTTAAGGGAAAGTTAACAATGTGATCGGCTCGGTTCAGTATCATTCGTCTGCTGACCTACTGCTTTAACGGGCCGTTCACGCAACATTGAAAAAGTGTCAGTCGGCCCAAATGAGACGGTCGGCCCACCGGGCATTGCCCGGTATGCCAGATGGCCAGTCCACCCCTGTCTATAATTATACTAAGGCTGAACAATGCTATCACACATTGCACATTTGTGTCATACTGTACAGCTGATCAGAAAGTTTGCCTGTATTTTTGGAGGGAGATCTAAGGCATGAAGCAGCTGTTTGCCGATTTCCAAATTGTTTTAGGAGGTCTGAAATCATTTCTTTCTGGAAGAAATTAGACAATAAATTAGTCAAGCTTCTTTGAGAGAATTTTACAAAAAAGTGGTCAGTTGGAAGAACGGTCTGCAAGGAAACTGCTAAAGTTGAACTTTAACTTCTGTTGATGCTATATTTCCATTGTGTTGTGGCCTTTGCATTTGTGTTGTAGCTGTTGTATCTGAGTTGTGATGTTTGTATTAGTGTTATTCCGTTTGCATTCGTGCGCTAGCTTTTGCTAATTATCTGACACCTACCAGCCACCATGGACAAAACATAGCTCTGAGAAACTTGTCTTTGGCACAAAGAAAAAGTCTCCTATTCAGTTAAGTTTAAACTCAATTTTATGCATGTTAATGGTTGTGGAATAATACACAAAGTTAAGCCTCACATTTTCTGGTCAGGATAGAGTCAAATTTGTTGCATTATGGTGTGTGATGTGATTGAAAGCAGTATAGAAATGTTTGACAATCATATAAAGAGATCGGGGATAAGCCTTGATATATAAAAAGAGCCAAAGGTGCACTCTGGCCCTGCTACAGAGTGGAGGGTGTGAGAAAAGGGGAGTTAAACAGAACCCAGGTTGGGGGGCTTCTTCATAATTTCTCCTCAGTGGGGAGACTTTGCATGTGGGAGTTGTGCCTAAATAGACGTGAGACGTGCACACTGCCCCTGCTCACAGCCAGTTTTGGGCCTAATGAGGCATTAATCTGAGGTGTGGGATGTTGCTCTTTAGAAAAGCGCAGGGTCAGCAGAACACAATGAAGATGACAACAAAGACTGTGAGGCAGTCGCCCAATGAGCTTTTCTCTGAACTGTATGCTCAGCAATCACTTCAAAAGCATGGTGACAGAATATTCACCAAAACTCAATGGAAAACATATGAAAGGGTCTTTGAATGCTTTTGTTTGTAGGTTTTTCTTTTTTCACAAGGGTGATTAACCCCTCCTTTACTTCCCCAACCCCATGCTGAACGCAACATGCGTGCGCGCACACACACACACACACACACACACAAATGTCAAGTGAATTCTGCAAACTGATCATGTTTGATTTCGAATTATGTGCTGATTGTTAGAAGATATTTTTTATATGATTTACCACAATTCCTTCACCTCCCCCATTTTTACTGGATGTTTCGGTATTTTAGGAATTTTTATAACTAACAAAAACATACACGCATATGCTGTGAGACCCAGCTCTTAACTTCGGTGCATAGCATATGGAATAGCTTCTTCATCACAGGATTGTCTGAAATTTCTGGTATTGCTTAATTTTCAAACATTGGTTGTATTTAAGTCCGTATGCACTTTTCTTGGCATTTAGAAATGAAACATGATGTCGATTGATTAACAGTTACTTGAATTTTCCATACTTAGTAGCTGTGAATAGCCCATTAATTTATCTACTCTCTTAAGAGAGCACAATAAGTCATTGGGTACGTCTATACCAGCTCACCAAATACAACATTTCTACAATGCATTATGCCTGGCACAGGGTCAGTGTTCATGAACTGGTTTAAGTTTTTCTTTTGCTTTTTAATATTTGCAGCTACAGATGGCTCTAAGACTCGGCCATCTGGATGGGAATGTCCAGCCCAGAATGTGTGTACCCCAGAGGGCACTGACTATCCCCACATCCAAAGAAGAGTATATGAGCTGGCCTGTCTCCACAGATATTTGACATTGCTCAACAGACAGTGTTTATTTTCATCACACAGTTGACAATATGTCAGTCATCCTGTGATTTCATCAAAAGCTTGGACTCAGAATGCAACTACCTACTGCCTCTTCAATTGACTTAACAACTTCTGGTGACTTTAACCTGCATAGTTTTTGTTACAAAGAAGTAGTGAAAACAACATGAAAGTGTTATTTCCTTAAGAGCTGATATATTATCCTTGCTAGCATCCAGTTTTCATCAGCGTTTACCTCAAGTTCTTTGTCAAGTGGTAAATGTTAGCTCTGATTTTTGTCTCCTCCAGCCTCCGAAGTATTTCTCTACAAGCTAGCTGCCATCTATTATTGGCTTTATAAATAATTTCATCTTGTTGTGAATATTTTGTAGCTTTTTGCTAGGGATACCATAGAGAAGTGGATGATGATAAGTGTTTTGAATGGTTGCATTTTCTGACTTGAAATAGAGTTGATTGGCTTTGGTCTAAAAAAAGTATTTTACCCACTGTACCACTTTGAGGCTACCAGACGCTTCAGGAAACTTTAAAGTAGGAAAGTGTCTTGCATGTTACTCAATACATGTCTCAATCCTAAATAACAACTTTGAACCAACATTTTTTTTTTAATCTGGCCTTCTTTTTTTGGAGTGGATCCTGAGAAATTTTGTGAAAAAAAAGAAGAGCTCAAAGATGTAAACGCAGGCAATGATGGTTATTTACTACAAGTGTCTCTTTTCTGTTTTACAGAGTATTACATTTGATGTTTTTGTAAAATGATCCATTAGACAAGTGCATCTTGTTATTCTATCCCTTGTTGAGTGGACCCAGTACTTTATTGATGTGATTCATTTGATTCATGCTGACTTCTTAGAAAGTAATTTCACTCTGTACAACACAGTTTTTCAAAATGTGTTTCATTGAGATCTTTTTTGTTGTTCAACAAAAATCAAAGAGTAAATAAATTTACAAACAGCTCCATTCTAATAAGCTTTTTCTCTTTCTCGTGCTGTAACTTAATGACAACAGATTCACAGATCGAATGCATATTTTTGGGCTTATTATCCCTGCAGCTGTTTGCAGCACTGACAGGTTGGGAGCCATGCTTTAATATTGTCTGCAGATGGAACTCCCTGCTTGGACAGATTCTTGTGTTCTCATCCAAACATGCATTATATATAAAAAATTGTGTTAAATAGACATCTGGGGGGGGAGAAAAAAGAAAAAAAAGAAAGGACATCTGTGAAACAGCAACACAAAACAGATAATGTACGGACAGATAGGCACCAGATGGATTGATTCTGTCACCCTCAGTTCTCCTCTTAGTAGGAACCTTTAAAGATCCATGTTTTTTTATAGTCATAGTAACGTATAATATGTTTAAAAAATATAAACAACTTCTGACTTCAAGGATGTAAATGAAATGAACAATCTTTCTTATAAAATTGAGCATTTGACTCAACTGTGTTAATATGTGCGGTAACAGCTATGGATTTAGATGCATTAGAAAAATAGCCCCTGGCACCTTAAAACATCACGCACTGGAGCAAAATGAGCCTGGAATCAACATTTCTTATTTTTTGGAGCTCCATATGATCCTGAATTAATAACTTGCTTAAATATGATTGAATCTGTTTAAAAGATATATATTAAAAAGACAGTAACTACAAATAGATCAATAGCATTAAACAAAAATGGTTAACAGTCATCATGCCGTATTAAAGATACAATACATTCAACATGGAGAATTATCAATCTCATTGACTTGAACTGCCTCCCAGACACTACTTCATTATGCCACAAACAACATTAGACTTTGATTGAAATGCCTTTAAAGTTAACGACTGGAAAGGTAATTTATTGGGCAGCTACTTAATTTATTCCGCCTTTGATGTGCATACATCACAGGAATCAATAATCAAATGATCTCACTGATTACATGACATGAGATAGACTGAATTAATCCATGTACCAATTGTTCACAGCTCTTCATATTACAGTGGAATATGGGATGTGTTACACTGTTGCTATAGTTTTTATTGAGCAAATTAGATGATTTTCAAGAGGTGTCTGCCACTTACTCTTGACGTCTTGTTAAATGCAAATGAGAGCACTCAGCATCTCAATAAGTGTGCAGCGGATACTCTGAAAAGGGAAGCAAAAGGACGAGACAAAGACACAGGACAGGCAGGCAGATATCAGATGGAACTGTTAACCTTCCAGTGTTTTTGATTCACTCAGAGTATTTGTTTTAATCAAAACATTTCCACAGCATTTTCTTTTTAATTTGAACCACTGGCCTTGTATGCTCTTAGTGAGTAGAACATTGAACTCTCAATTATGAGGGAAACATTGAACACTTGTTTTTGACAAGGACCTGTCATATGCTGTTGCTATGACAGCACAGATAGCAGGGCCTCGCTCACAGATGCCTGTCGTGTTCACTGTGTATAAAAATACATTTAACTGAATGATAAAGCTGCCTTATCTTCCATAACGCGAAGAGTGCAATGATGAATCAACATTTACTTTACAATTTGTTTCCAAAGATTTGAAGGATCGACATAGATCAGTAAAATTCACAACTGTTCTTCATGTATCACCTCTAATATAATGTCACAGTAGTGCTTTCTTCTTAGACTCAAACTGTGAGACATGATGAAACATGCTTTTATATAATCTCATGTTAGCAGTTGGATGTCAGATTGAAACTCTCATGCAGATTGCATATAGCAGCAGCTTATGACTCAATAAACCTTCAGAAAACTCGTCCTGGCAGATAAGTCTCTGAGAAGAAGAATATTTATATTAAGTTTATTTTTTAAGGAAACTAGACAAGTTCAGACTTTAATTTCTCCAATACAAACAAAATTTGATACCATAAACTCTACTGATTTGTATTGTGTTATATCTGATTTTAATGGAGCCCGACTTATCTTTACAATACTTATTATTATTTTTGTATTGTGTGGTAACTTATCATATCATTTCTGTCTTTTGGTATTTTGAAGTCCCATTATATCACTTTTCTTTTTAATGTATTGAATCAGTCTGTAACATGTCATTCTATATTGTTTAATAGTTAGTTATGCAGTAAGGATCAGTGAGTCTTACAAGTCACTGGGAACAGCAAGAAAATACCAGTGCCTAGTTCCTGTCAAGAGTTGTCAAGGGTTGATGATCTTTACTTGGATCTTATCTTGTTGTTAATACTATCTGACTACAATCATTTAAACCTTGGAATTATCATGACCTGGTTGACTGAGAACATTCTCAGATAATATTTATTTTGTATTTTGAAATTGCTGAATGTAGACTAGTCAAAATTGATTGATTAGGGGAAACACAATCCTGTAAAGGGGATCTGTGGGAGAGACAGCAATACAAAAATGTAAACCTGGTGTTTGATCTCTTTCAGTTCTCTCTAATAGCAGAATAAGTAGACAACTCTTTACTCCACAGTCACTATATTGAAGAAGTTGCCTGCATAGTTTCACTTCCTTGAAATAAATGTGATCATTGGTGGAACCACTGAAATAAACTTGTTTTCCATTAAATGATATTTGGTCATCACTCAGAATATTGAAGTACAGTCAGTATGTGTCCTAAAAGGATTGAAGATCAAACTTGTAATATTTTCTGACACACAAATTGGCCCCTTCATCAATCGTAATAATGTAGGGCACATTAATAATTGTTTGTTTTACTAATCGGTGACAACGGTTTGTCAACTGACAGTCACTTTGTGGCCCAATGTTGCCTTTTCATTTTGCAGTGTATGCAATTGTTTTGTTTTGATTGCTATAATACTTTTTAACCAAGGGAAAATCTTAACATAAATGTCCTGCAAAGCTCTTGATGGCA
This sequence comes from Thalassoma bifasciatum, assembly GCA_008086565.1. Classification (NCBI taxonomy): domain Eukaryota; kingdom Metazoa; phylum Chordata; class Actinopteri; order Labriformes; family Labridae; genus Thalassoma; species Thalassoma bifasciatum. The sequence goes on along the minus strand of RPOG01000246.1, from coordinate 73,838 downwards.
TAACAAAAAGCTGCTCGAGCACAATCTCAGTGCACTTTTTGCACACATTTATGGAAAGTTCATGATTTCACTGGATCAAACCAATTAAAACAGTCAGCGCTGGTCTATAATGTCCTCTCCCTGAAACGAAATAGTTCCTTTATTTGCCAACCAAATCTACCAAGACAGCAGCTGAAACTCCTCTTAACAGAGCCTGCTTTTCATTAACTTGGTTGCAATCATCAAGAAGTAATGTTGTTGTTAAAATGACTGAGCAGAGTTTTTTTCTGCACATGACAGTAAAAATCTGGCAGGGTTGGGTGAGCTAGCTATAAATACTCAAGAGAACAAAAGAGCAATTGACTGCAGCAATGTAGGTGTTACACCATCTGTTTGGACAACAGAGATCCTACCTTCTGGATTCCCTGTATTCACATGAGATATTAAGCACACACCTGCTTAGTCCTAGTGCTGAGTCTATGAGCTGAGACACCAACTTTAACTGAGGGAGATGGCGAGAATACCTTCCATTATCTTTACTGCCTATTCCATTTAGAGGAACATGGGAGTTATTTAAATGATTTTTTTTTCCATGCAAGGCTTGGATTGCAACTGTTTAATCAAAGCTCAATGCAGTTCAAATGCATTAACGCCAAGTTTATTGAAGCTGAATCAAACAAGAGTAATAAAAGTTAACTGTGACCTCAAGCCAGCTCTGTGTGTCCGAGAATGTTTGACAGCAAAGTCACTTGAACCTGGCAAGGACTCACTGTTGCAATGCTAATCAGAATCCCTTTAACAGCCAAGTGCACTATATTCAACAATGTGTCGGGGTGACATTGCTGTAGAGGCATATTGACAACTTGATTAACACTGTACATAATACTGACACATGTAGGACAAGGACAAAAGGGACCTCAAGTGTAGTGCAAAGGGTCAAAGCAAAATGGACTGACATCTGATGTAATACCACTTCATCGACTATGTACTCTCCAGAATCTCAGGTGTTTGTATTGTTGCCTCATAAGAGGTGGAAGAAATGTACCAGAGAATGTTTTTTTTCCTCACAATATTTCTTAAGTTTGATTGAAAATGAAATAGATACAGGGCAGTCTAAGCATGAGTAGTCATGTATATATTATTTCCATCAAAACTGGTGATTGAAATTCTTTTTTTTTTTTTTTTTTTTTTTTTTTTAACTGAGACAAGGATCTGTGTCGTGATAGTATTGATATAAAACTGATGACTCTCTTTTTTGAACCACTGGTGGGAGTTTTAATGCTGTGGTTTAAGGCATCATTTTGAACATGGAGGCTCAGCTGGAGAGCAGAAACGAGATCTGGCAAACTGACCGAATACACAAATACAAAGATGTCTACCGGTGCCTAATTACAGAGATTTAGGTTTCGAAATAGATCTAGGTCAGCTACAGAAAGCTGAGGCTTTTGCAATGAGAACACAACTTGAAGTTTAGTTGAAAAAGCTTAAACACATGTTTACTTTCTCCTGTTATACAAATGTCTATACTCCAATCAGGGTGTTGTCCATTTCCATCAATTCAGAGCCAAGGTTTCTTTGTTGTTTAAATAATTTTGGTATTTATGATCTACTTGAAACGTACAGAGACAGGCCACTTATCACAAGTTGTTTTTTTTTTTTTTTTTACCAACTTTAAATAAAGTAGTCTAAGAGTATTTCTGTAGTGGATGTATGTGTAAAAACGATGAGGAGTGTGGAGTTTATAGGGTAAATGGATAAAGGAAAACAAAATGAGTAACCAAAGCAGTACAGTAAAACCCTTTTGCGCAATCATGTACTGCTTTGGAATTTCTTTTTCAGTAATGACCACAATTTCAGCCAGCATGTTCTCTGTGTTCATGTTCCAATACTTTTTTTTTTCCACATTACCAGCTGTTTTTGTACTGTGCTTTTTAGGATGCAATAAAGGTCAGAGAAAGAAATCTACTTCATTAGCTTTCAAGTTTAGGCATGGAAATTGAAATCCATTAGGACAATCTAAAATGGATCTGATGGTAAATATAAAGTGGATTTTCGTGGAAGCCTATCAGGCAGGTGTACATTTTTGAAGGCCAGACCGTGTGTATGTACATGTGGGCATGTGTGTTCTTCATGCATACTTGCTCAGCAAGAGACAGAATAAAGGTGGAGAGGGGGTAAACTGGGGGGAATGAGAGAAATTCTGAGGAAAAAGAAAAAGAGAGAGAGAGAGAGGGGGTGAACTGAGTGCAGTAATATCCATTAGATTTATTGTGGTGCAATTCCCAGTCCCTCCAGTTCTGCCTGAGGGGGACTATATTACATTTCATCACAGTTTCATTTTCTCCTGCAGATGAGAAATGGGAGTTCTGTTGCAGTAATGTAGCATGTATGTGCTAAATCTCATCTCTAATAAAATCTAACACATCACAACTCCTGGCACTTTGCTACAGCTCCATGACAAAATGAAACACCATCTGTTACCGTATCAAGTTCAGCTTATTAGAACATAAAAATCTAACACACCCAAGGAATAACAATAAGCATAATGAATATAGCAGGTAATGGGGTGTGATGGAGGGATAGGACTTAAAGGAAGGAGAGGGTCCTTCTGGAACAGAGGCACTTTATTTCCTAAGTGCAGTAAGCAAGCTATACATAACAGACAAACAAAGGCTTCACAGCTCAGCTGAGAAAAAACTGTCCCTTCAGAAAACAACAACAGCAAATCAGACAGTCTGTGGAGGTATCTTTATTCTAAACTGGAGAAGAAAGAGTGCCCATGTGTTACAGACAAGTGTGGCAGACCAAGTCTACTAGTTCAAAACCAAGAGTTCTCTATTGTGTGATAATAACATGAGTTTTTCTTCACATGGTATTCACATTCATTCAAACCTATGGCTTAATTTCTCTCAGCTGTGTCCATTTGTTCAAGACCTTTGATATAATTTTCAAGACTACCCTATGCTTGTATCGGATACAATAGATGCTGTACAATATCTAAAAATGCAAACATTAAGAGCAGATCTTCATGCTGAAATAGACTTCACACTAACAGCATTTTAATAAATCTTCTTACAGTAGCTATGTGAGCAACAGTTAAAGTGGTTCTTAATCTACTTTTTAAAGGTTATAGCTGTTTAATGCTTGAAGAATTCCTAAATGTCATCCAAGTACCTCTGAAAGTCAAAGTCAAACATATTCCCCTCATCATGCCTTGAAAAAGGCTACTCCTCTCTCAGGCTGGTGTCATTCAAGAGTCATGATTAGACCAGCAGGTAAGCACAGACACAGATGAGAAAGCAAGAGGGAGCGGTTAGCTGCTGAAGTGTCCAGTCAAACTGCAAGCCACTAAAACATTAGAATAAAAAAACATTCTATGTTATGGGATAACTATATACTCGCCTTCCCCCATCTGCGTGGTTTACTGCTCTGCAGGACAGTTCCTGTTTGCTTGCTTTGTAATGTTATGACTTTATAAAATGTAGAATTGTTTTAATATTACTGACTAGTAAATGACTGGTTCAGGGATTGAGATAAACACTTGCAAACAACTTTCTGATACTGAAATTACACCTGACTTAAACAGTTCTTTGTTCCATTTTCGTTGACTTTTTTGATAGCATCATGAAAGAGTCCTTTTTTTCCCTTTATATTTTGTTCTTTATTTATATATTTATTTTAAATAGCTTTAATACAGTTTGCCCAAAATCTTGAAAACGCCACCAAGAAATAGTACCCTAATACTAAAGGACTAATATGACTTACCCTAACCCTAACCTGTCAAATGTCTTGACAGAACCGTTGACAGTCGTGGTACCAACATCAAACACCAAAGGAAAACAGTAGTTACAATGGTGGTCATGCTGCAGTGCTAGCATGAAGCTTACAGGCAGTGACCTCATAAAGCAGCTCATTAGCCAGCAGAGCGACAGAGTCAGTTGCTTATGCTTGATATTGTGTGTCAGTATCAAATAGCTGACAACAGGTGGGGGATTATAATCGTGGTTGCACAACTAATAATACCAACTGCTCAGCGTATCAGTTACCACATCGACAATGGACAATCACTGCTAAAAGGGAAAGCCAGAGCTGTGACAGCAATGCTATCAACAGACTTTATATAGTCTTTGTTTTGCATTTGATCTACAACTGAAGAGCACGGACAGAAAGGCATGAGAAGAACAAAAGAGCAGCAGGAGAAAAAGAAAAGGCATGAGACTAGGGGTGAAAATTAGTTTCTTTTCTCTATTGTCAATTTCAGAGTACCATCTCCAGATAGTCATTAAATAAGTTGTGTTGTTGTTTTAATTATCGATAGTAAAGCAATCTGTTCATAATTACAAACATTTGCTTGTGGCAATTACAAACAGTGGCTGGTAGCAGTTTAATTTGCCTGCTCTAATCTTGTCTGTAATTAGAGCACACACAAGCAGAGCAGTGGAGTTGTTCAGCTCCAAGGCAAACAAGACAAGACTGAAATTCCCATTATAACAAACTGCTGACTGCCTGCGGCACACACACTGCCTTCAGTGCAAACATTTCATACATTCTAATCCATTTGCTTTTGCTTTACAATGCACTCACACTGATGTGGCAGGTTCTCATGTCACCCTCTGTGAAAATAAAGCCAAATGAAATGAAATTGAAAAAAATATTTCAGGATATTGCACCAAAGCAACAACAGGGAGTGGCAGCGTGTTGTGTTTATTCTTTTTGAAAAAAAGGTTGATTGTAGATTATAACACCTAGTCAATATGAGCAGCAAAGTGCACATGAAGCAGGTAAACACAGGGCTCTCGTTACCATAAAACCAAGCCAGTGCCAATCTGTCTACCTGCTGAAATTAAGTGTTGAATAATGAAACCTGAGATCAACACCTAGAGAAAAGAAATGTTGAATAGCTTATAGTTTGAGTTATTTTCACCATCAAATACACACATACAATCAGGGACAATGCCAGTTTTTCCTCAGGTATTTCTAATATGTTCCTCTTCCCACCATCCAACAGGTCATCTCTGAATACGGTGATGATCGGGCTGGGATGCAGGGAATGAATAGTGTGTCAAGACAAAAGGTTTGTCTCTGGCATGCATCTACTTTAGGTGTCTTCTTACATGCCTCTACTTATGCCATTGAAGCCCAGTATATAGAAATGACCTGAAATGTTCCAACAACCTGAAATGTAATTTAAAAATGAAAGAATTAAACCCATAATTGGATAACTGGTAAACAATGTAACTGATGCTGAGCCCAAAATGAAACAACTTGTTACATTTTGGGTTTTACTACATTTTTAAAATACAATTTCAGGCTCAGCATTTTTGTTACATTATCAACCAGTTGTTACATTTTTGGGTTTTAATTACATTTTTTTCATCACATTTTAGGTCATTGTTGTGTATCAGGCTCTAACATATCATGTAAGCCAGGAAGAAAAAAGGTAAGACCATCAGTGTCTAAATGATCCACAACAGTCACTACCTGAGGAGCCCAAAGACATCACCTAAAGATACACTGCACTGCACTTAAGTGAGACAAGCAAAATCTGGTTCACAACACTGCTTTTTAAGAACCTAACAGCTTGATACTCAAACAGATTTATCTCTGCTTTTCGCATATTAATGATAATTTATTCTATTCAATGCAACCATGCTCAAGTAGAGTAGTTAAGGCACACGTTTTCCCTTTGAAATTCTTAATATTTCATAAATATTATAACAATGACTTTAGGGAGGCATCATTCATGTTTATCACAACCCTTATTCCAGTCTATCTGAGGTCCCCTTTTCCACTTAGCTGATGACTATTAATTCACCTCATAGACTGCTTAAAAGAGGGCTAACAACATTCTATATTGTTGATGCACTTCTGACTGGAGCTGCATGCTCTCAATTACCGATGAAAGATAGCTGGTAACCTGGTTGCAAATTGGCTTTGCAGATGATGTCAAGCACCTCTATCAAATTTGGATGGAAATAGAAAGGGAGCAGTTTGTGACCCTCCTCTTCTTCTCCTTCCAGCTTTGTTGTTATCCTGTACAGAGATGCTAAAATTCACATGCAGGTTGGCTCATCCATAGCCATATACAGCATCTCTTAACTTATTTGACAATAAAAGCTATCTCTAATATCCTCTATAGCTAGTTATATTAATGGGCTTATCTGTAATGGTACTAATTGTTATTGTGGAACCTTAATCTTAGAAAATAGATACACAATTCTGCTCTTTTGATGTCTTATATCAGAAAACAAGCCAAATTGAAAAACAAAAATAAAAAAGGGGCAATTGACTGTGTCCAGGAGGTATTTATAGTGAGTAACAGCTGTATTTCCAATAAACACTCGAAGCTTATCAAACCTTTGGACAGTGTGTTCTCTTAGATTGGCCATACACTACACATTTTTAAGCCAGATTTACTACCCCTTGTGATTGGATGCATGACCTGATTATGAGCTTATGTTACCAGTTATTTTTCCAAATGTATTTGGTGTCAATACAACTGTCTTACACTCACTTCTCACAAGTTCTGGTCAGACTGTCTGTGACAGAATATCTGGAGAAACCAATGAAAGATCCAGACTGGGCAGTGTCATCAACTGGAGGTTAGAGCTTAAGAGTGGTGAACCCAGGAGGGACAAACGAAAGAAAAGCGTGTGGCATTATTTATCCTTTTCCTCTTCTTTATTGCTACATGACAGAACACATTCCATGCCCACCTGCTGATGATGTTATTTGCACTCCATGTTTATCTTCAGTCATGTTTGATCACGCAAGCTTCAGTGAGATGTCAAGTTGATGAAACCCTTACCACAGATGTCAAGTGGATAGTCACCATATGGTATGGTTTATCTAAAGACGGTCATGTTAAAAACAGTTCTGAGTTGCCCTTATATGTGTGTGATCTCCAAAACCTTAAAAATTGGTTAAGATATCTAAGTCCTCTGGCGTGCAGCTGACCTGATGAGATATAAAAGAGAAGCACAGAAGTTGTGCAGGACATGATTTATTTATCACAATCCCTCTTTCACCCCACACTAGGCTATTGTTTCCAGTGAGGAGAATATGGACATAACACACCTTCATTGGTTCCAGAGAGCATGTCAGTGCTGGTTGATGACAAAAGTTGGAGTAACAAAACTCTAGAGTAGCTGAACATTTGAACCAGAATACAACTCCTGTTAAGGGGCAAATGGCAACTGTGACAGGTAAGGTCCTGCTAACCTGAAGCGCACTTTTGTGATTCTCTTGAGCATTCATCTACCAGGAGAACGTATGCTAAACTCCTCAAAGATTTAATTCCCAGCTGAGGTAAATAAAATTAGTTCTGACTGTAACTGCCTCCAGGGTACTGATTCCCAATCAACCACTGGTCCAGAGACTTTTTTCAATCTGAGTCTGTCTATGCAACCCGTTCAACCAATTACACGTCTCTCAGCAGTTGAAAGAGCAGCTGGACAGCCAATCCCATGCACTGGATATTTTGAAACATCAGATTCCTGTCCTGTTCTTGAAGAAGACTTTGAAGTCTCAACTTTTGCATGTGTCGTTCTTGCCGTACACCCTGGAGCTGTTTTGCAGGTTTTTGTGGGAACCAACCCCCTTGCCGTTCTATATGAGCAATTCAGTGACAGCAAGTCTGCAACTCATCTTCCCAGTCTCTATGGTTACAGAGTGGTACTGAACTTCAACTACAACATCAGCAAAACAAAGAGGGAAATGTTGGACTAGTGAGACTGCTTTAAAGGACTCCCACACTGTCCTGCAGGCCATAGTGTTATCCCCGAGGGCTATGCTCAAGCGTGTAGCCTGTCTACTGATTGCTGTACAATTGTGGAACATCCTCCCTGGTCATCTCTATGTTCAGAGTTGCCTAATCATTCTTCTTTTATATTGCCCTCTCAAAGTACCTGTTGTGGTCACAAATGAAAATAGAGCAAAACATTTCCACATCACCAAACTGAACCATTGTAAGTCTTAGGGCTTTCTGAACCATCATATGAAAACTTCCTGTTTCTGGAAAAATTAAGAAGTCAAATCTGACATTCAACTTAGGTATATACCATGAGAGTGGAAAGAGAGTATTACCAAAAAGCTAAGCGCTAACTCTCATCATTTTCTTATCGTGATCTTGGCTTTGGGTTCACCGGCAAGGCAAAACATCTCTGACAGAAAAAAAAACCCATGATGAAACTTTTCAATCACCGTGCAGGACCAATTCATCTTCTTGACATTGAATCTGCACACAGCACCTTTTAGAAGTGGCTAAAGAATTGTGTGTGAGAGTCACATCAAAAATAAGTCCCTGGCATTTTGGATGACTTGATAATCTTCTAATCTACTCTCCTGAAGAACTTGAGGAAGGATTGATGGGAGCACTCAACTTTCTAAAGGCTTACAAACTGACATGTTTGCCTGAAAAAATTGCAAGTTTTTTTCAAACCACTGTATTCTCTTTAAGCTATGTGGTATCAGATAATGGTGTAGAAAGCCTGGCCAGCGCACACAAGTCTGAAGGATTCACTGTAGTTTCTTGGCTTGGCTACTTAGGAATAAAGGTTTTGAACAATGATACATCACAAAAGAGGAACCCTCTCAAACAGTCCAATCACACCTTACTTACCATGTTAGGAACAAAGGAAAACCATAACAGTCAAAATCAAAACATCTTAGTTTACGTCCAAAATTGTACCCATGACAAAGTAATCAGATTCACGCTATGATTCCCTTTGAACTTGTCTTCAGATGTTCACCCAGATACATGTAGATCTTGCTTTCAGCTTTCCTATGATAGAGGCGCAGGATCAAATTCAGTTTGCGCAAGATCATGGGTTTAGCTTGGAGGGGTGTGACCTTAAAAAATTGATCAGTGAAGGGCAAAGAGAAACAAAGTGTTTTTTTTGTTTGTTTGTTTTTTTAACTTTGACCTAGAGGACTGGGTGTTGGTCAAAATGGTTTGTGGTAAGCACAAGTCTCTGGACAAACGAGACACTGGTGTGAATGTTGTGACCAATTGTGTAGTTGCACAGAGACCTTCTTCTGTCATGATGTTTCTTTCCCATAATCACAGAAGAACTTCCTAAAACCTACCCCTTTTCTTGGGCCACACCATCAGTCCATTGACAATCAAGGTAAAAGTGTTGACCTGGGTCATGAGAATAAAGGAATATCCTGGCCCTCCATCACGACTCAGATAGCACCTGTCTGAATCTTTGAAAAGAGGACATGATGAAGAAATTTCACCTGCACCCATCAGTCACAAGAACTTCTAGGATGGAGAGAACTTATCAGATGTACACAATTGCACTTATCAGATCCCGGTAACGGTAATTAAATTAGTGTTATCGCCTTATCTGTCCACACAGGCCATGAATTGCATGTTTGATGAAAAGACTTTTTTTTGATGACCTGATGTTGAGCTATCTCTGGTGAATAAATGTCAAAAACCAGGTAAGACCTTATTACTCACTCACTCAATCCAAAGTGGTAAAATAAACTTACAGCCATCATTCACTCTCCCAACCACTTGTTAGGCATACTACCGATTCACACAACCTGACTTTTTTAATGTGCACTGGTTGGATATTAAAGTATTTTTTTCCACTGTGCTGTACTGAACAATCTATGTACAGTCTCTCAGTCTGTCTCCAAACATCTGTCTCATTTGAACTGAGTAACCTGGACTTCAAAAAAATGAAACTAAAGTGGTTCAATAATTTTCTTTTGGTTCTTTCAATAACCATATGTATTGTGGCTTTGAGTTCTTGGTTTACTGTATTTATCACATGGTACCTTTTCAAACTTTGTGTGGTCACTGCATTTTGTTAAGTGCTGTCATTAAATCTTCCTTGAGGTGAATTGAAATAGAATCTTCTGATCTGTTTAATGTCCACTGTAGCTAACAATATAATATGAAATTGTACAATAGTGTAAGATATGACACAATATGTAACAATACAGTACAGCAGTGGTTCCCAACCTGTGGGTCGTGGCCTCCTGGTGGGCTGTGAAGGTATTTCAAGTGGGACGCTAAATTATTTCCAAAATAGTATGATTTTAGTGTAGTGTAGTTATACAAAGATACCAGATAAAAAATAAATAAAGATAATAATATACAGAATAATGTTTTGGGTGTTAAAACTCAGTTATGAACTTGGTTAGGAAATCAAAAATCTTCAGATATTCATATATTAAAAATGTCCACCAAGAAGGAATGTTAGTGGCCAATAGGCAACATGACCCAACATAAACTTAACAACAACCCAATATGTAATAAAAAAAAAAATGTAGTAATACCCAAAATTGAATGACTAGTCAGAAATGTAACAAAAGTGCTTAAATGCAACAAAAAGAGTGTACTAAAAGCCAAAATGTAATAACTTACCCAAACTGTATGAAATTGTTACATTTTGGGCAAAAAGTTATTTTAGTTTAGGCTCAGAATCTGTTGCGTTATTGAGTGGTTGTTATATCTTGGGTTTTACTTCATTTTTAAAAAAATTAAATTTCAAGCTCAGAACTTTTGTTACATTATTGACCAGTTTTTACATTTTGGATTTTATTACATTTTGGGTTTCTTTATAAATGGGGTTCTGTTAAGGCATTGTACACCCTCCGCACTCATTGGGTAAGAGTGGGCCACAAACACTTCTGAGACTTAACAGTGGGCCCTGAGTTGGAAAAGGTTGGGAACCACTGCAGTACAGTATGGTAAAGTACAGCACAGCACATTAAAGGATGATATGATGTGATGCAATACCAATGATATAATACCAGAGGGTACAAAACAATGTTATGACACAACGCGATATAAAGTGACCTTTTCAGATATGACAGGACACAATTTGATCCAGTGCTATAAATAATTCGATGTTAAGAGAAATGGCTCATAGCATGTGTTGTGTTTTCATATGTGATAACATTAGGTAACATAAATGACAAAGATCCCAGTTTTTTGCTTATGAGGCAAAGCAAAGGTAACTTGGATGAGCAAAAAAATACAAGTATATTTTAAGGGTAGTTAATTTTGCACCAACCAAGTATGATATCCAATCTGTTCAAACATGAGCTGCAACAATTTAAAGTGCTTGCCTCTAAAACTGGTCTGGTAGCACCAAATATCAAAAGAAAATGTTGACCAAGAGTCCTCTTTTTTTATAACACCACAAAATGGCTTCAATTCAAAACTAATTTTTACACTAAAGAACAGTCTTTACACTCTTAAAGGGGAATACAAAAAAGTATCCAGGCCATTACTGAGGCAAATATCTGATGGTACCTCTGGACTATTGACTTCTGGCGCTCATTTACCTCCTACATTTCTATGTTGACTTCCTAACTGACTGTTTCTCCTCTTACTATCATCAAATGTGAAAGGCTACAAAAGAAAGGGGTGATATAGACAACAACTACAGACTACAAATAATGGATGTTTTTCATGAGTGGCTTTCTGAATGTTTCTGTACCCTGGGTCTTTGGCCTGAATACAAATGCAAACTGTTACATAATGAATGAGAGCTTTACTCTGGGAATAAAGATTAGCAGCTGATGACCCCTTTTACATCATCATCTTATTTGAGACACCCGAACCTCTCAAGCACAGCCTCTACTTAAAGAATACTGAGGCTGGTACAAGGAAAAAGAAAAATGATGGTGTGTTCATCTTTAAATGAAATAAAGAGGATGATGACAGGATTATTATGAGATGTACTATGTAATACTGCTGCTGTTACACATACATTATAGTGGTATCAGTGATGAGGGCTGTGATAGGATGATCAGGGAGAGAGATTTAAGTGTCTTTCTAGCTTACCACATAGGGTCAACAAACAAACAAACACAGGCTTCTGGTTAGTGAACTAAATGAATAAATCATTGAGCATGAATCCCTCCTCCCTCTATCAGCCACACACTTCAATCCATTGCTCATCACAACAGAAGCTACATAACCCCCCCTCTCTTTCTCTCTGTCTACCCTTGGACCCTCTCACATCTGCTACCATTACACACCCTGGCCCGTATTCATGTTGCTGTTCATTATATGGTGTCACGGTGTGCTCTGGGTCCCTGCCAGCAGAAATTAAACTCTTCAGAAAAGATAAACATCATATTACTTCATTACCCTTTTAAAACACATGCAAATTACAGCCATTAACCCCCCTCCCTGTCTGTTTTTTTCCCTTCTTCTTTCCCCTCCACACATTCACTCTCTCTTTATTTGCTTGAGTGATGAAGTTTGTCTGGCTGGTGTTCAGTCATTCTCTTTGTCACAAACTGACCGTGAATGGGCTGAACCATGCGGCTCTGCCCGGCTCATTTTCCACCTTTGAATTAAACATTAATGCCGCTTGACAGCAATAAATAACATTTATCACAATGGAGATCTAATAATGATTTGGCTGCTCATCAGTGCCCATCAACTGACGAATATGGCAGCGCGATTATGCCGGCAGCTGTCTGTGACAACTGTATCTAAATCACCCTGAGTGCATCTCTTTGATCTACAGAATACACGTCCTTATTGCAGGGTTGTCTTTTCATTCATCTCTGTTCCCTTTTCACAACATAATTACTGTCCCAATCAGAGATATCATTATGGTGTCATTAAAGCCAGTCTGATGCTTTCTCGGGAGTTCTCATAGGTTTACAGTAAGTTATGATTTACAGCAATTACTCATAAACATAGCACTGCAGAGTTTATAGTGTAAAATGTTCCAGTCTGTTTTTCACTGTGTGGCCTTTGGTTTGATTAAACTCTACTTCTGTATTCAGAGGATGTTTTTTTTTATCCTCTGGTGAAGACTGTAAAACATTCTGCTTTTAGGATGAAAGTTATTTCATTTCATATTCACTGAGTGTAGCAGAATTTTTCCTCTAAACTTAAATGGTGCCTGCGCTTAGTTTTGGCTTTAAAAGAGAGAGAGATCATTGGACATCTGGATGGAAAATAAGCATGCAATGCATTTAAAGCTGTCCTCAGAGCTCAGGCCTGTGTGTGTTTGCAGATGCTTGTTGTATTATGCGCCTATGCATATGTGTGCATGCATTCAAGCATACATATATCTATATCTATCCATCTATCTATCTATCTATCTATCTATCTATCTATATATATATATATACATACATATATGATGTGGCCTGCTTGGTATTATTAGGCTAGTGCTCACCCCCTCCCTGAGTCACAGTGTGTGATCCCACTGCAAAGAGGGAGATTGAAGTCAAATAGAACATCATGATGAGAGTATTTTTCAGCTCTGCTTTTGATCTTTCTGTCTCTTATAACAGTAAAACACTGTTCTCAGACAAGTCTCTTTTTGATCTCAGAAGGCATAATAAAAGTCTTAGCTGTGTGCCTTTACGATAAGATAGCCATCAGACCTTGTGAAGATGAAAAATATCAAAGATAATTAGAGTGAGGATGAGAAAGGATAATTAAATTGTATGCTGGGAATGTTAACGGCATGGGTTTGGTTTAATAAGCAGATCCATTAACCATAGTGCTGTATCAGTATTCCATTTGTGCTTGATTAATAATGAGCCAGACCCATTTAATAAGAATAAAACATCCATCATAAACACACATAAATCAACTAATGATATTTCTTTGGCAAATAGCACAATTGGATCTCATTAAACTCTTTCCATTCACTGGTTTCCTGCATGTTAATTGAAATGCCTTAGAACCTTTAAAATGTGCTCAAGTTAATCATTGGGTTTGATTCACAATTAGTCTAATCTCTGTCACTGGGAAATGGAAAGTCCGGCCGAAGAGTGTATCAATTCCATTTGACGACTGGGTCTGAGTCACCTTTTATGCTTGTGATTGGTTGTTAAGTTCCGTTGCAGAGGGGATATCAGTAGGCCACACAAAGCACCAGCTCATTAATCTTCCATGAAACGGCAAAGAAATTGTGTTCAGAACCAGGAACAAAATCCCTGGAAAATGGCAAAAAGCTTGCTACAAGTTCTGATGGGAAGCAGCAGCTGAACAAAGCCATGATGAGATTCTGTTACATAGAGCTCAAGAGACCAAGTGTACTCCTACTGCTCCTTTTAAACATAGATGATGATCTGATACTTGCTTTGGCTAAAATGGAATAATACTAACCTATATCTGTTCTCTATACACTTTACACATAAAAGGAATGGTTGTTTTAGTGTCTGTGAAATCATTTTAAACAACAAATGCAGCTGGATACTTTTCTGAACCAATTGTTGGGCATTGTTCTGCAGATAGATCATTCAGTACTTATTTTAAGGCTCAATTTATCCATTTCAGTGTCCTGGAACCAATCATAAATGCATTAAAGGCTATTCAAAACACACAGATAACACAATGACATAAAACAGCTAACATGCCAGCAAACAAAGGTAACTACGGATGTAACTTGGCCAAAGCAGCTCATACCTTATTCTGCTTAAATGCCTCAAAGAGTGTAGGAGTGGTTTTTGAAAGACAATATTTGACTGAGTTCACTTTATATTCATGCTGCTATTCTATCACTGGAAGAAATCAGCATACAGGTGGTGTCCAAAGTGCACCTATATGTGAACTAGATTTGTAGACGAGTCACCAAGCCTTGAATTTGAGCTGAGAGGAGTGTTTTGAGTTCAAGTTGAGTCCATGTCACCAAAGAAGATTCTTCTAACATTGTGCCAGAGCCTCGAATTCATTGTGTGAATCCGAATTTGATTAATTTTCACTGCTTTTGCTTGCATGCGATATAGACTTTGAAGAGATGAAATGCATGACTCATTAGGCAGGCATCTCACTAGGAACTGTAGAATAAGTTGGCACTTGAGTCAGCTGCTTGACTGAAAAATGTACAAGGGACTTGTACAATAAAATAATAATACTAAGACATTAAAACTGTCTTAACAATGAATAAATCGGACTCCTATCCAACTTCCAAATCCTCAGGCAGTTGATTCTTAAGTCTTAAGTAGCATTACTTACCTCTTGTAATCTGGAACAAAGAAGAACTAGTATCTACCAGTGTGGGCAAAATGTCTGCCTTTTTAGCTGATAAATGCTTCAATGTGATTTTCGGAAATTCTTTAACCTTTTTCTAAATGCTTTGCAGATAGCTAATTCACTGGGTTTTAACTGAAAATAGCCTCATACTACAGCTTAGATCAATGATTACAAGAGTGATGAAAGTAAGTCATAGCCCCGCAGTTAATGGTCATAATAATCAACACTGTGTAACTTCTTGAAACAATGTGTATTTGCAAAACAAAAACGTGTCCAAAAAAGTATCTTTTGGGGAAACAGTTTCTCAAAGTCAGGGGCTATCAGTTAAAGAAGAAAAAGAAAAACAACTTTTATAAATGGTTTGGGTTCATTCTAAGCTGCATGTAATGAATTTGATTATAAATAGCCCTTTAAAGGGGTTTTTCTAAGCCCCGTGGAAAGAGTAAACAGTGAGTATGACAGGCAGCTGTTTTCACTCAAATCTCTCACTACACTTGACTGGACTCTTCAAAGCACTTCTGAAATGAAGAATGATACAGAGATGCCTGTGGCAAGAAGAGAGCATCTTTGGCTGCATACAAATAGTCTGGACCAGTACACACTGTATCTGATGATTGGTGCCTCCTTCACTTCAGAATAAGCTTACTTAAAGACATGGCAAGGAGCCTCAACCTAATCTACTGCTCACAATGCAGCCTTCACGGCAAGTCAACACGCTGATGTTTTATGCATTTAGAATAGATGGAGTGAGTCAAACACTTAGAAGTTGTCACTGGTGTTGTGAAGAATTTAATCTGTCTTCCACTGAATAACAGAAATGAATAAAGAGCTGCTGGTGTGGACTGTCTGCTAAAGCCAAATGCCTTCACGGCACACTGAGAATGCCCTGGTAATACACTTGGATCTGATTTACAACAGTGTTGTTGTATAGTCTTACAGCTATTTGTCATTCATTAGTTGTTTTATTTTTCAAACTCAGTTTTTTCACCATTGTCTGTGTTAGTGTCTATTAAACAGATGAGAATATGAACGTTAAAAACAATATAATCACCATCGCCCTGGTCCATAAATTCAGCCTACATTGAGTCAGAGTTATTGGTCAAGTATCAGACTAAGAAGAAAACTTTGGCTTTAGTTTTCTGTCTCTCTCTCTCTCTCTCTCTCTCTCTCTCCCTCTCCCTTTCTCTCTTGTAGGCATATGGTCTGAACGTACAGTTTGCACTGAACATATAAACTGTGTGCACAGGTGCATGGGCCGGTACACATTGCATTTGGTGAGTGCAATTGTACCTTTTATATATCATAAACAGGGCTAAGTGAGGCAAATATTTGCTCTTACATGATACTTTTCTTTATCTATTATTTGGTTATTCAATTCTGAATATGTTTGTATGTTTTACACACACAGGTGGCTCAAAAATGTTTTTGATTCGGGTGGTTAACTTGCAGGGGGGCTCTGACTTTTGCGGAGGTGAAATTTAGCATGTTTATGTATAATAGCAAGACAATGTTTAATTTTTTAGCTAGATTCTTAGGATTAAGCAAAATATGCTCATTCAAAATCACAATAAAGAATTACAGAAGAAAGTACAATTAACAAAAAGATCCTCACAGCTTGTTGAAATACAACCCATATAGACTAAGAACTTTGGGATGGCCAACCAAATCTTAGAGAAGCAACATCACCTTTAACACTTCTGTTGTGTTCTGTAGGAGCTCGGCTGTGCTGCCTCACAGAAAGAAAAGTCCTGATTCAAATCCCTGCTGGGGACTGTCTGTGAGGAGTTTGCATGTTCTCCCTGTGTATGCGTGGGTTGCCTTCGTGTACTTTGACTTCCTCCCACAATTCAGACATGCTTGTTAGGTTAATTGATTACTCTGAATTTCCTGCTGCGACCTGTTAAGGGTGTCTACACAGGATCTCACCAGTTAATGGCTAAAACAGGCAAGTACAGCCCTGTGCAAGCCCAAACTCTTTAGCTATTGGAAGGATGGATTACATTCATCATCATTCCTAGGCTGACACCATATTTAATTATTAACTGCAGTTGTTGTTTGTTTTTTTTTTCTGGAATCTTTAAAGAAGTCATCAGACATTTATAAAATGGCAAATACTTTCTGGATCAAGTTCTGAAAGCCAAACCCCTCCCCCCTTCCTGTTAAGCACTGAACAAACAAAGCGATTTACATAAAAGCAACAGAGGATACGTTATTTGTAAGTAAGATACAGTGTTCCTTTTTCTTTTCTTTTCTCTTTTTTGTCTGTTTGCTTTTGATATTTAATGAAAGTGTTAAAAATCAACTCATCAGACTTGCAAAAGTTGCCTCAGCATGTTGTGCATAGTAAGATATTTGAAAAACATAATATTATCAAAAGGAAATTATTGTATTCCTCAAATATCACACAAATTAAAGGCAAGAATAAGAGGTTTCGTGGCAGATTTCTCTGTCATATGTACACAAATGTACATATTTACACTCATTTAGCCAACAGTCTTTAAGTACAGTGAAATCTAACTGCAGGAGGTTAATTCTCCTGATATAAACATAGGAGCTTGTGAACACTAAAGTGCTGACCTCAATCACCGCTATGGATCAAAAACACTCGCCAGCCAAGCGTTTTCAATTTCAGGCACATCTGTTTACATATCCGATGATGTTTGGATTACACTGTGAACAAATCCCCATGGAAAAGCGTTGTAAACTGTTCCCATAAACGACTGTTTACCATTGCATTAGTATTATATAATCCTTTTGCTGCTTAGTTTCCATTGTGAGAAATTGAGAAAGTGTTATTAGGCTCCTGAGGTTTCTAGATTTAATTTCCTCCCTTTGCCCCACTCTTTGAGAGTAACCTTCTTATGGTCCAAACATACCAGCCTTTACAAGCTTCCTGCTATTTGGACCAAGTCCTGATGGAGAAGTAATATCATCTTTTTCCATGTCCACACTGTTTCTTACACAGCGGGGATTTGTTTCATTTATGTAACAATGAAAGCATCTGGCAGACTGCCCACACGTTGCTAAATGGAACACGGGCGCCAAGAAAGAAGCAAGGTGCTTTTTAAAACTGAAAAGATGGAGAGACACCAGAGAGTGCTTGTGGGGAAGAATGAAAGAATCAGATGGCAGAATAGAAAGCAATCAATGTCGCTTTGTGCTGCATGCAACTTTTACCCAATAGCTCCATCGCTCTGGGAGGAAAATACATGAATCAAGTTTAACTGTAGTAAGTCAGAGTTACAGGATGCAGAAGCAGTCAGTACCTCTGTGAAAGTCAATCAATCAGGCAAAGACACAAGTGCTTTACTCCACGCCAAACCTTGCAGCTGTTTGAAACACGCCTTAGCCTCTTTGAAAAATAAACACCACATCCACACTGTCTGACTCATTTACACGTATATATTTCACCAACATCTGCCCCTATTTAAATGTCCAGGTGCTCCGGGGATGTGAAGATCATAATTCTCTGCAGATGGGCAAAATGTGATTGCATACTGTTTAAAAGTGCGTGTGGGAATGCATTGGCCTCTGCTGATATGCACCTGTTCTTAAACTACGCAAAACTTACACCTCTTATCAAATGTGTTGGGCAAGTTGCATTAATGGAGAACTACACCTGTCAAATCCCTTTCTGTTAAGATGTGGAGCAACACTTTGTCAGTAAACATTATCAGATGATGGGCGCGCCGTACAAAAACAGCAAGACTTGCCACT
The DNA here is from genome assembly GCA_008086565.1 of Thalassoma bifasciatum. Classification (NCBI taxonomy): domain Eukaryota; kingdom Metazoa; phylum Chordata; class Actinopteri; order Labriformes; family Labridae; genus Thalassoma; species Thalassoma bifasciatum. The sequence continues at coordinate 55,168 of RPOG01000246.1, read as the reverse complement.
CTTTTCCTTGACATAGACTCAAGCTGGCTACTTTTGCAAATGTACTTTGGCTGACATTGTGTTTTATTTCCATCTTAATTCTACAAGAGTTGGTACTTTGCATAAATGTTGGTAAAAACATAATTTCAAGCTCTGTTTTTCTTTATTTGATTTAAAATAGTGCAAAGGAAACAAATTAAGTATTGAAACAAAAAAAAGTTCTGTCTAACAAATTGCATTCTCACTTTTAAATTGATGCCAGAAACACATTTCACAACAGTTGGGATGGGGGTATGATTAACATTGTGTTGCATGACCTCATCTTTTAACAAAACTATAAACTTTTCAGAACTGAAGAGACTAGTTTTTGGAGTTCAGGAAGTGAGATGATGTCACATTTTACCTTGAGGTGGGATTTCAGCAACTAAACAGTTTAGGGTCTCCTTTGTAATATATTTTTTTGTAAATATTAGCCAAATTGTATCTATTGTTGACAATTTGGGACTACAGGAAGGCCAGTTTGGCTCCTTACCTCTTCTACTACACTGAACCATGCTGTTCTAACACACGCAAAATAGAGTCTGGCTTCTAACAGTCTAGAAAAAGTTATTGTGAAGATGGCAGCATACATTACTCTAAAACCTGAATGTATTGTTCAGCACCTGTAGTGTTTACATGGAATTGATAGGTAACCTGGCCATATAGCAGATGCTTATGTATCCCCATACAATCTGGGATAACGACTTTTGAACTGTGTGCTGATAATAAGCTGGGTGGTCTCTCCCCTCTTTATAGGGCGAGATGTAGTGTCCATGATTTCAGAAAAGAAAAAAAAAGCTGTCAAGTTTTATTTGTCTGAAAGAGACTGTGAGGACTTTCTAAATAATAGTAAAAAATGTCTCACTTCTAGATAGATGCCTGATTGCGATCCACAACTTTAATTGAGATTATCAGCGCAAGTAATATGGGTGTAAGAGTGAAAACTCTGTATAACAGCTACAATGCATCTTACTCCTGTTCAGCTCAGATCACAACCATGTTATTTCCCTAACTTTATATTTATCTTACAAGACTGCACTGCAATATATTTTCTTCCACCAAGTAAATAAAGACGAGGTTATGTAATCAATCTTTCGGGGGTTTGAAATCATAATATTGAACACAACTGTCAGCCGTGCCATTAGCATGATTCATTTCTGCCGTTTTACATTTACAATTTTCCTACAAGAACAACATTGATTTCCAGAGAGTGTAAAAGAGGGAGAGAGAGAGAGAGAGAGAGAGAGAGAGAGAGGGTGTATATGTATGTGCACATTCAGCTATTTGTTTGTGTTTGTTCCCGAGTGTATTGTGTATATGTGCGTCTGACACAATTTCCCTCCCATTTTCTTCCATAATTTGAATCAGAGAAAATGTATTAATTTTGCAGAGGTGAGAGGAGCCTACACAGAGCCAGTAAATAAATCTCGCCTATTATTACCCACAATGCTCTGTCAGGTCCATACATCATCTCAGCACATCATAATTAATTGCACACTAAACTATTCTGTTCAATTAACCATGAGGGAATGGATGGAGAAGGAGAGAGAGGGAGAGAATGGGGTGCACAATGAAAACGTTCTGTTCATAATAACGACACACCACAGCAGTATTTTCATCATCAGGTAGAGTTTATAGTTTGTTTGATCACGATGCGTCTGTTTTCTTGTTTGTGTTTATGCATTCAGCCCAGCTCTATCTGTGTTCATACCTTACTGACCCCTCTGCTTGTGCATATTTCCATATTTTCCAGAAGTACTTGTATTGTGTATGGACAAGAGACATGTTAAATTTCCACTTGCCCTTCAGTGCTGTTCTAATGGAAAATGTGCTTATGCAAGGCGATCTCACCCTGGAGGCTTCACATTTTCCGCCATGGCTCTGTCAGGTCAACAGTCTCATAAAAAAGTGGAATAACATTATGAAGACGGTAATAGTGAAGTGAGTTTGTTGCAAACACATTTCCTACTTTGCTTCAGGAGCATTTCAAGCAAAACAAACTTGAATGCAACTTTTTAAAATGAATCCCTTTCAGTTTGGGTTGCATCAACTCTTCCTGCAGTGAACCACTGAGAAGGAGGGATGAGGAATCTGCATTGTTTTTCAGTTGGCTCTGTCTTCTCTGTTTGTCCATGTGGAGACATTATCTTTAATTGAAGGCTATAAGAAAAAGTCTGAGTCAAAAAAATATACAAAAAACAGCGTCTGTCCTCTGTCAGCATTTAAGCTAAATGTAATGTTATCTCCCTCAAAATAATGCAAATTGGATGCAGAGATGTAGGTCAACCTACCTTTTCTGACACATCAGCCTCAAAGTAAAGTTTAGTCTCAGTTAAAAGGGGATTTGTGAAAGAAAGCGGCTGCAATGAACACTGCATATATAAAAAAAGAGCAATGTAGAGAGTCAGGATTATGGCTATGGATTGGTTTTAGCATTATGGGCTATAAAAGAACTGGGTCAGTGACAGATGCTGAGATGCAATTAGAAAAAAAAAACGAAAAAAAAAAAAACATTTGATCAATTTACGACCCCCAGCTGTAGTAAAAGAAATGCATACCAGTTTACAGCAATGATATGATTTCACAAGTCTACAGTGTTTTTACTAGATACATATGGCTTCCAAAGAGTAACTGTAGAGAAAACATTCACCTTCTAACAATGTAAATTGCTTAACATATGTTTTATACCACCTGTCATAAAATAGAGGAAACCACTAAGCATCATAAAGTGCTTAAAGTGATTACTTTTTCGAGACTTTTCTTTTCCTTACCATTATCAACAGGAGAAAAAATTTTCAAGATGTTTTATAGCCAAATATGGGCAAGGAAGCAGGAATTCTCTGAAAAGTCAGAAATGTATTTTAAAAAACTGTACAAAAACATTAATACGCTTTTATTTCAGATCAGAAATGTAAGTGATTTTTTTTTTCAATAAAATGATATTAAAATACTTACCTCTTTTGTCTTTGCTTTTTGTAAAATAGTTAATTTGAGACTTAATTGGTAGCAACAATATCTATATTTTAGCATTAGATATATGATTTTGATTTAAAAGCTTGCACACCCGGCGGCAAACACTGTACCTCACACTGTGTGATGGTCTAATGAATTTATTAAGTGCTAGATGTTAACTGGTTAAGCACTATAAATAAATTCAATAGCTATGTGCTCAAAAAAATCTTTTCAAGCAGCTATGAACGTCTGACTTTAGCCTCGTTTCCACCAAGCGGATCGGTTCAGTTCGTCTCGGGACAGCACGCATTTTGTGGCATTTCCATGGACTCAAACCGGGAGGGGTCCCCTAATAAGCAACCCGTACAGCTCCACTTTTCAGTACCCTTCCGTTGGGGTACAAGCCGCACCAAACCGGCCCCAGGGGTGGGGCTATAATCACTGCAGTACGTTGATTGGTATTGCGTTATAGAATAAAGAGCCACATGCTGAACGCAAAGTAGAAGAGTTGCTTGATGTCCTCCATCTTTCTCTTTGTTTACAATTCCCTGAGTTTCTTCTTCGTTGCATTTACTGGCGGGGTACACTGTGTAGCGCTGCAATGACGTCACGCTGTTACGTAGCTGACGCGGCTCTCGCCATCCGGCCCATCAAGCAGGGTATGGTTGGCTGTGGAAACGCGCACAGGATCAGGCTTTACCGATCTGCCCTGTACCAAACTGTACTGATTCCGTACCAGACTGCCTGGTGGAAACAAGGCTTTATACATCAAATGGTACCAAATGGGAATTGATTGGCTTTGGGAGTCAGGCTCAAGTGGACACTCTGGGTACTGCAAAAACATTGTTCAGTCATAGCTCATCTAACATTTTGGCAGGTCTTATGACTTATTTGTGATTATTTCCTTTCAAAGAGTCTAAACACAATCAGAAGAGTAGTCTACAGTTGTTAGAAAGTCCTGTTTTCTTGTTTAGCTACAATTGTTACGATACAAGTAGCTCAGCATATATCTTTAGCCTGGTAATGTGGAATAAACGTGCTCTGTAATGCAGCTTTAACAATATTGTGAAACTTGCATTACTTGTATTAATGATACCAGACAAAGTAAAGAAAAATGCTTCAGATGCATATTTAAGCAAGATTCATACTTTTACTGTATAAATTATGCAGCTTATCCAAAAGGATCATTCCTGTGTTAAATAATTTATGGATTTGTTGGGATTTTAGTTGGCAAGTGGATTTCATTGATTGCAATGTAACTTAAACTTCGCATTTTGTAATTCTTAACATTAAAAGCAGTTCACTCTGCTTTCTTAACAGCTTTGTTTCCACGTTCCTGACACACTCTCATGGGCTGTTATTTGAACATTTCAACAAACGCTTTCCCCAAACAAATCCACCCACATCACAGCTGAAACTCTAATAATATGGTTTGTAATAAAGAATGCAATGCACTGTATCTTTTCCACTGTCACCCTACTTTTTTCACTTAGCAGGATAAATACCTGTTTCATGTAGAAACCATTTCTGGCGGAGGATGAAAGTCCCAAAGGAAATTTCATATCTGATGTACCATTTGTCACTGCTGCATGAAAGTCAGAATTTATGGTGCCTATTACCACTTCAGTAAATCCAATGTTCTCTGGCCGAAAGCTCTTTTGTTGCTTGATTTAGTCTATCTGAAAAATACATCCAACAATAAAGCAGGGATATGCCAGTAAAGGCAATTTATATCACAGCAGAATCTAAATAAAATGACTCAGTGCAAGCACAGAAGATTAAATTATGTGTTGTTTATACAATAACTCCTGCAGATAATACCATTTCACTGCCCAAATGAAGTCTGTAAAACAACATTACAGCTGGTTCAAAGCTCTTGTAATACATTTCTGTGATACGGGTCATCTACGGATTTCAGTTTTCAACATGAATGTGGAGTCGCAGCAAAGTGCATTATAACCATAACTTCTTCCTAACGTTTTATAGGAGGAACACATCAAGAATGTTAGACTTTCAGACTGATCTTAAGTTAGTCTAATGATAAATCAATTTTCCAAAGGTACCAATTATGTTTTTCTTGGCTCATGACTGGAAAGATGCAATGTGTTTCTGTGAGTTGTTATTTAAATATAAGCCCATCAGCTAATCAGTTGTACCAAATTGACATCTTTTATCCCTTTGTCTGTCTATAAATTGGAATCTAAAATCAACAATGTCCAACTAAAATCTCATATTCATTTTCTTCTTGTCGGTAATACCTTTGAGCCTTGAACGTATCCTCATGTTTTAAAGCAAAAGCCACTTACAGCGGCTTCAAATAACTGAGGAGAAATACGAGGGAACCCTGCATGTGTGTGTGTGTGTGTGTGTGTGTGTGTGTGTGTGCCTGTGCAAAAGATCAAATGAAGCCTTGCTGCAGTGGTGAGCACACAGGGCAAAAGGGCTGAGGGTTATGCAAATGTTTTGCAGAACGGTGGAATTCCCCTTCTATACGCTTCCAGATAATATTCAGCATTGAAAAATATTCACAGCCAGCAGCTTGGAAATGAAATAATTAAATGGCATTACTTCTATGATATGACTGCTCTAAAGGGCAGAAGGGTTAGTGTGTATGTCAAGGATGATGCCTATAAAGATCTCGATTCCCCTCTTTTAAATTTACTATAATTTCCTACCTCTTTTAGCAGATAAGTTCTAAAAAAAAAAAAAAAAATACACGTGACATGAGTGACATGCAGGAATCCATCCAAATGTTCACGTAAAGCCAAGGCACAGAAAGCTGTTTTTTATCATACATTAGTAGTAAGCAGAAGAGAAACACACTGATTACTTTGTGCATGAGCTGATGGATCACATTTGTTCCCCTTATCTTGCCAACCGCAGTACATATTGTGCATGTCACTGACCAATGATGAAGATGCAATGGCTCACAGAAGTCAAATGGCAGTTTAACTTTGATCATACTATATTCCTGATTTACATTTGAATCACTCTTTGATTGCATCAGATGACTTTTTGACAAAGAGGGAAAAAAAACCAAGGTCAGAATGTATTTGAGCTGAACTTGAAAGTGCTCCCTCTCTCTTAGCCCGCTGCACACTTCAATTTGCTGTCTCATTATTCAAAGTGAAAATGAAAATTGGAGCCTGAAGCATTTGTATTTGAACAAAGAGAGGGAAGCAGATTATGAATGTTCCAAATGTAATTTCTATTACACTTCCATTATTCTTCTATTAATCACAGATTCATTCTCCCTGCGCTCTCCAAGTAAAACACGCTTATACAGTATTCATGTGCATACAAGAGCAGAAAAAGAATCAGCGGAGTTATTCGAAATGTTTCATTTATTCATTTGTTTCATTTGAGTAGACAGCATGCTGAAAAGAAGTCTGTAACTAAAGCAAAAATGTGTCACTCAAAACATGCTATTTATCAGGCATACTGTAAAGCACTATAAAGCCTTTGTGTCATAATAATCCCTTTTCTCTTATTTCCAAATCAGGGTCTTTGTGAATAGAGACCTGCATCTCTTTTTGTTCTTGCTGCCTTCTATAGAGGAGGCTAATATTCACAGAGATGAGATTTAATGCATACTGATTACTCTGGAGACCCGCTATTCAACTGTGGGAGAAAGCGTCAATTAAAGAGTTTTAAGCCTCCATAAACTGCACCTTAAACAGCTGATCAACACAGCACAGGTTTTTTACCTCCTGGATTTGAGCTGAGTTTTGTTTAAAAGGAGTAAATTCATCTCTGGAGAGAGACCTTGTAATCCCCTTTTAAATCTCCAGGCAGTTGAACAAGTGTGCGGTTCATACACAATGATTTTTTTACTCACACATACAAAGCAGTGCTGCAATCTGGAGCAGCAGCTCTGGAAATATAAATCATACAGGATCACTGTGGTGCTTAAGAAATGTTAAACTCTCTGAAGCGCATCAGTTTGTGTGTCAATATACAAAAAATAAAAAAGTGTGAAAAGGAATACGCCTACTTTGAGCAAAATAGAAACACTGTTTTATTCTGTTTAGGTTTTTTTTTTTTTTTTTTTTTTTTTAAATACGTATTCCAAAGCAGTGACTTGTGAATGCATGGAGATATTTTCATTTGTGCGCAATGAGGCTTTGACGTTGACCTTCCTTTTAAAAGCATGCCACAACCATGAACACTATCATTTGGCTGGAGTTCAACACTAACCCTCTTGTTTATTGATAGTGGCACAAACAGACCTGCACAACTGTCCTCATTATTGGCTGGTCATTAGTTTGATTAAGAGTGTGGTAACCCCCCTCAGGCTTGAACTCCACTCTACCACAAAAGCAGACTTCTTCTTCTGTATGTAGTGAACTCCTCTGTTGTGTGTTCGACAAGTGAAGAAGAAGAACTCAAAAACCTGCATTCACTGAGCCTGCGAGCGTTGCACAACAATAACACAGCAGGACTATTTTGTGGTGCTCATTTTGATCCAGACCAAATGAGGTGAATGGGGGAGGGTAGTGGGGGGATAAAGCGTTTGGTATCCAGCAGGAGAAGGAGATGTTTAAGACATTGATTCACCTTGGGTTCAGAACCACAGTATCTAATTATAGCCATGGGAATCTAGTCAAGGCCGTGGTATTTCAGGGCTGAAGAGAGACAACATTCTGCTGTAACTATGCTTGCTCTACATGAATCATATTCCCCATGAGGTTTGGCAGCCATTAAAAACAGAAAGAATGCCCTTTCTCAGTCAGAAGCCATGGGCTAGTGTACATCTATTGCACCAGAAAGGTTAACATTTTGTTTTTGTGATCAACACAGACTGTGGCAGCATAAAATCAGGTAGACTAAAAGAGGAACAGCTCAGGGCCAGTTTCACCAGTAATTATATAGAGGCTGGTTTGAACCAAATAGGTTACATGCTACTTGCATTTCAGGTGGAAATAATATGATAGAAGTAATCACAGCATTTGAGAAAGATAGGGCACAAAGCTTGTAACCCAGCAATACTTGGCACTCCATGAAAGTGTTGCTTATGCATATATCAGTTCCATCAAAGAGGAGGGGAGCATGGGGGATGGTGTCTTTGTAAGAGGGGGAGAGGGTGAGAAGGGGGAGGGCTGCTCTCTGAAGCACACAACCTCATTATTCAGTCTATAGAACAGCACATCCACTTCATTGTTCTTCAAATCAGCCCAAACTCACTGGGCTCATCCCAAAGCCCTTAGAATAAAAACAGAGCTGCTTTATGTTTTCAAAAAAGGAAGCTGCAGATGAGATCTCCAGAATGATCAGTCAAGAGTGCCTTTATTGCCTTTTTTTAATGCTCTTCATTGTCAAGTGCGATGATGTGATTTCTCTTTAGAAACATTGCTTGTCATTAGCAATTCAAAGTGATGCGAGGATGACACAAACATGAGGGGGAGATGTCTTACTGAGATGTTTCCAGCAGTATGATTTCCCTGAGGCAGAGCTGAAAGGTAGCTGGAAGATGGAGTGTGATAGAGAGGGATATGTTTGGAGTGGTGTCCAGAAAAACCTAGGAGCATGTGACGAATCATTTCAAAAAATGTAAACTAATGTCATCGCATAGGGAAGTACAAGGGATGAAGTGTTGGCGTGTGGAGTGTGCAGGGTGAATAGAGGCAACCAAAAACTGGCCTGCGTGTCTCGGTCCTCCCACTGGAGTTTCATGTAAATATGCACTAACTATTCTTCTGCAGCCACATCAATCATGGCCATTATGACAAGGCTCTCTTTGTTCCAAACAAAGAGTGTAAACACAGCTGGAGCATGCAGGAGGAACATTTCCCTCCCATATCTTACCACTACACCTGTCGGACACACTGCATCAAAAGCCCATTTAGAGCTCTGATTATCCTAATGACACCAATGTCTTATCCTGCTCCAGCCATTATCAGTTTAATCCCCCCTCCCCTTATTAAAGACACGTAGGCCACACATGGTCAAGCATGAAAGGGATTGTCCTACTCGCCACAGAGCCTGTCATTTATCATTTGGTTTATTTTGTCATTATTTATTCAACAAAGAATTCCCTCAAGTGTCTTTTGACATTACTTAACATCAAGGCATAACCCCATTAGGACTGCATTTTTTATAGTGTTAAAATAAGCCACTAAAATGTTGTTGATACACAAGATATGCAATGATAATAAAGATACATGAAATGCTCATAGCTTTGTTCCACCTTGTTTGACAAAAATTAACAAAATCTTTTTTGTTCAATTGTGCTGAAGTTGATATCTCCTGTTAAAAACAGATCTTGATAAATTTGAGTTTTCCTTTTCTCTTGGTAAAATCTGTGGATCTTATCTTCAATGAAAGTTACCAATGCATTTGCAAAAAAGCCCCAGACTAATGTCTTGATTCTCCATGTAAATACAATGTTCGGACTACTAAAACTTTGCTTTTGTTTAGGTTTACCCATTACTGCTAGTGCATTAAGACCACAAATGAATTATTTCAGTTCACCCCCAGAAGAAAGACACAGGTGTTTTTAAGTATTGTAACTGTGGGCTGATAGACTCTGCCATTTTCTTTGTTTCTGTAACCAATCAAGCTCCAAACTCAGTTTAGTAAAACTGTATATTCAGCAAATGGAATGGAAAAAGTGATGGACAAGCAGAGTTCATACTAACAAGAGTTTAATAGTTTTTAGTGCTGCTGCACAGTCCCTGCAATCAGCCAATCAGCTCTGCCTAAATAAAGATGGTGTGAAGTAAATCATTGTAGGCCTGAGCTATATGCCCCAGCTGACCTTGCAGGGATAATGTGTTGTTGCTGATATGGAGAGTATGAGAGTAGAGAAAATTCAATTTTGATTCAGCAGAGTAGTTTCAAGTGTTTTTGCTCTAATGGAACGGGAGAGTTGTTGCATACAGAGGTCACCCTGGTCTAGTCTTTTCCTCCACTGGCTGCAATCCTGGACTCCATGATGGGATTTCTTTCTGAGTTTTAAATCTGAACATACTGATCCAGCGTTACAATGAGTGCCATGGTAATTCCCAAGCAAAATACATTACTCACTGACACATCTAGATTACATGTTAGCTGACAGGATTAATTCATGTATTTCCTCTAAAATGGATATCAATGCTTGAATAAACAAAACCAATATTGGGAACCCTCAAAAATGAAATAAGAACACAACAGATAACATTTAACCAAAGAAGCTCTACTTCATCCAGTCAAGCTATCCATGTTAATCTCAAACTTTTGGTATAAGATCAAAGTCATAAAAATACAATGAGGAAGACAAAATGCTGACCATCTCTCTTTTCGCTGTACACAAAATCTGACCCTTCAAGTCAGTAGCCGTATGAAAATCTCAAATTGCTGTTTACTCTACGGGGTGTAAGGAGCCCCCTATACAACTTTCGGTGCCTTGAAATCCATTTTCTGTAAGTATTCTGTTAGTGTTAGCTAGATGACCACTTATGAAGTTGTGTCTTAAATAAATTCTGTTTGAATTGCATAATACAGTATCATCAGCCAAAATATTTTTAGATAGCTTTCAGATGGGCTATTCAGGCTTCATGTTTGTCAGGCAAACATGGAGACACTTCATGCTATATCTTGCTTAAGATACTTAAATTTTCCCTCAGTATTCATTGGCCATATCAGCTCAAGATCCCATCCAGGCAACAGCACCTATAGCATGGGAGTGTGTTCGCCTGGTTTATGTGTCTAAAGGTGAATGAGGACAGCAATGTAAACTTAAAGTTACCTTAATTGGGAATGTTTATATGTAGCTTATTTAATAAGTAGACTAATTTTTACTTGACAGTAAATTGGAATGATCAGTTAATGTCAGTTTGTGCAGCAAGATGACTGACAAAAATCTGATGCCATGGAGCTGTTGCCTCTAATACTTCTGAAGTCAGGGTTTTTTGTTGTTTTTTTAAAGCACATAAATAAGTCATTTTAAAATCAATAATGTCTTTGAGTCAGTATTTTCTGTTGGTGTGTTACAATCACAAATGCAAAATTTCTAACAATAATCACTTGCCAAAAGTTGAGTCAAGATTAACCCACAGTGCACTTTGTATCCAAGCCAATGTTTCAGCTTACCACTTGCCATTTCCACAATACAAGAGAGTAAGAAAAAACACAGCACTGCTGAGCGTCTTCCATGTTCTCATTCTCCTCCATTTCACCCGAAGGCCTGTGGACTTACCAGAACAAGACCTCATCAAACTCTGCTGCCCTGTTTATGAATTCTGTTAGCAGACGGAGTGAAATATCCAATTCTCCACAGAAGAATGGTTCACTTTTTTCTAGTTTATATATTTATATTTATATATTATTTGAGACATGGCAGGAACTAAACATACCTAGAGAGTCAGAGAGAGCAAAACTTCAAGCATTGTATACCTGGCCATGCTTTCTGAATTATTTACCTTCAGCAGCCCTTTTGAAGTAGGCAGAGAGTGCACTGTATGTCCCTTCATATGACAGCTGTAAACCAATACCCCAAGTTTAGTTTTCACAGTGCTTCTTTAATGCTCTGTTGGTTTGCCCTTTAATTTCACCTCAACTGCGAGTCTGCCTCAGTACCCAAAAGAAATGCGACTTGACCTGTTACAACTTTTTCTACAAAACCAATGACATTTTTTTTCTTTCAAAGGCAATGTTTGCAACTAAAGGGTAGCTTTTGATATATCAAAGATGAAAGGTTTGTGTTGTCTGACTCAAATTTTGGTGACTTTGTTCTTTATGAATGGACTGAATCACATTCAAGGGTATGATATCAGAAAAAGCAATTTATTATTGTTTGCCAATGTTTTTCTTCAGCATTAGCTAACAGTGAAAGTGCCACAAACAGTGGCTGAGTCTTATTTTATGTCTTACATAGGAAAAGAAAAACTGGTCATCATTCAGGCAGAAAGCAAAGAGGTTCTTGCCTTGCACATTTGGCACGATTTTCCCAATTCTGGCAGTTGCGATGTCCCTTAGGGTGCGGTCACACTGGCCATTCAAACCAGGTTGTTCTCAGGCACTTAAGCAATCTTGATCAAAGTGATCAATGGTTTGTTGAAACAAAAGATGACTGTCAGACCTACTTTGCCAGGACACAGCCTTACTGCTAGCATCGATAAATATATAATGATTTTGTGTACTGTATGGTAACTTTCATCTTATGCATTTAGATGCCTTACACGTAGACTCTCATTTACATGATAATATCTCATGATATCTAAGCTCGTAGGAAGTAGCAGGATTTGTAAGGGCAAATGTTTTCTAAAGTGAGTAACATCCCCCTGCTGCAGAGAAAGAATCTTATAAGCTTTGAATCAAACATCCTGCATTCATTCCTTCTCTATTATTACCATTTCAGATACTCTGTACAGACAAATAAAATGCAGGCACACTATTGCCATGTCTACCTGTACACACAGTAATGAACCTCAGAACCTTTATATAAAATGCACTCTGTGTCCTTTTATTGCCTGGAGGGAGCCTGAAAGCTTCCTGGTGTTTTGCTTTAAGGAGCTGTGTTTTCTGATGGGGGTGGGCTGCGGAGCTGCAGGTAGCCATCTTTAACCCGTCTGACAGAGAGGGGATGGGAAAGGGTGGGTGGGGTAAAGCTGAAAAGATGCCAGATCTGCAAGCAATTTTCATCAACCTGTTCTGTTTAAAGAGAGCTGGTGTGTCCACTCAGTCAAATAAACAACATTAAAGCAACAGTGGGGAGCAGCTTTCTTTTTATGCATCACATCTGGTGAGACTTCATTACATTCTTTGTCTGAATGTGAATGCAACATATTTGGATCTAAAACCAAGCAATATAGTAATCAGCTCCAGGATGTAGCATATGGCTGTTTACATTGTGAAATAGAATATAAACCGAATAGAGAGAACAGTTACAGTTTTAGCAAGATTTATTCTTCGTTAAAACAAACCCAATCATGAAATCCTTAAGCTCAGTTACATTGTCTAACTTCAGAAGACTGAACGAGCCTATATTTGAGCAGAGTGATGGAATTCAGGAACATAAGGACTGTTTTGGGGTACCAGTAATATTCAAACGAGTACCACAGCCTGCTTGCACTGATAACATATGGTGCTTCAGACAAGCGCTGCCATATGGACCCATATGGTCGTCATTCCAGACATAATGACAACACAACCGAATTTAGGGTCATTTCAGAGTGTATTTGCTTCTGAAGGAGAGATGGGCTCTGAATTTGGCTCTGTGTCACACAGTCTAGCCAATCTGTGATGGCTGGCAGCGAAAGCAAAGAAGATTGACTCAGGCTGATCAAAGCGACAGAACAATGACAAGCGTGAGTCACAGAGGGGAGCGGTGCCATACAGTGGAGATGCTTGGCATGCATGTCTCCGTGAGTAAGACAAATAAACAACACAAGCACTCATCACAATACTTTGCATACACAATCAAGTAGAAAATAGTGATAGGGATTGGTACCAAAATTCAATCAGCTCCTGGACCCAAACACCACCAAATAAATACAGCTTTGATTGCCCATCATCTAGAAGTTGGAACCAATTGGACCCTGGCAGAGTCAAGTGCACAATTTTCTCTCTCAAGCTCTGTAATTGGGGGCTGCTCAAATCACCTTTCCACGAATGAGCAATTCTTGGTGAGATGGAGAAAATAACACAATTTATAACCTGCCCAGTAATCACTGCTTTGCATATAGAGGAGGGAAGGATGGGCTGCATAAGCCTTGGTTATGATGCTGGGACTTAATGACCAGCACTGGACAGATGAAGAACCTTTCTCAAGTGTCACATTTCAAAGACATACAGTATGTTTGTGCACATTGCAATGTGGACACAGGAGGATGAAGACAAACTTGTCTCCTGGTCAGTATTTTCTTTTTACCCCTCTGTCTCTATTTCTCTCCCTCACTGTCCCTCCTCATTTCTTGATGCTAGCAGCGCTTCAGGCTTGAAACTCAATTCCTCAGCCTTTGAATAGACACCAATTGCACTGAGCTAACTCAATTGTGTAGATAGTGCAGCAGAGGCCCTTAAATAGATTGAGGCCTCGACTCTAATACCACATCACTCGTGTCGTACATACTTACAACACAATGCTATTTTATTACAATAGAAGCACTTCAAAACAGGATATTTAAAAGGCAAAGTGTTATCATTATAGCCTAAGAGGGTAAGTTGCTGATGACCTATTGATGTGGACGTAATTTTGCACTTTCATTGAGACGTTGATGAATTAATCAAGCTGCAATTGTGGATTTAAAATTGACAAATTCTTTTAAAAGAGAAGTTAAAAAAAATTAAAAGAACCGCAGAATGAAATATGTAATCAAACTGTTTCATTCTGTATTCTATTATGCACTTCATTGACGTTATGACACTTGTGATGGATTTATAATGAATATTTTGACACATCAAGACAGTGTTCATCCTCGGGTAACATTTCGCATGCAATTCAAGATTCTTTGCAAACCTTGAATCTGAATTATCATTTCTATTACATGTATCAATCATTCTTATTAGAGAGCCCATTAGTTAGATATATCTGTTTTTATATATTGTTATTTGATCAAAGACATTCCCTTTCTGTTGTTCTGTTGCTTTCTGTTCCTTTCTGTTATTTGCATTCAGACACAGCCAAAAGAGAGCAGACTAAAGGCTCACAAAAAATGAAACCACTGCTCACAAAACTTGACTCTTTTTTTACTCATTAACCTGCTCATAAAGTTGGAATAGTGTTATATATATATATATATATATATATATATATATATATATATATATATATATAGAGAGAGAGAGAGAGAGAGAGAGAGAGAGAGAGAGAGAGAGAGAGATGATACATGCAATTCCTTTCCACTTCATTTCACTGTCGTAAAAAAAAGTTCAACTCATGAAATCATCAAAGAACAAATGCAGCTTGCTAAATTATCCAAAAGATGGTCCATTGCTGTTGCTACACCACATGAAAACACACTAAGTATCAATAGTCAAGTTATTTTCATTGCGATGACACCGTTGCCTGAAGAATCATCCATATTAATTTTAACACAACACTGCATGAAACCTAAGTTTCCCCTCCTTTATTGACCTAAACATTGTTTGACACTGACAGCTTAAATCCTTATTCCTTGAGACACCGAAAGGAAAAACATCACAATCTTACATTTTGTATTACAATATGGTAATTGTCTATTTTGTTGATCAACACCGAAAGTATTTGGTCATTTTTTGTTAAGAAAAATGTTTACTTCTTGCAGACTTTGAAACATTGAAAAAAAAAAGTTGGCATCCATGTGTTCTGAGTTCAGAATTACAAAGCTGACCTAATGCTAGATTATTTCTGGTTCAAAAAATAATTTAAAAGTTGGTACCTGTGACAGTGAAAAATCATAAAGGGCAGAAAATATAAGATGACAGGCTATAACTTGAACATAGCTTTTTGCTGTAGGAGCTTGTTACTCTCTTAGAGCGTGGGCTGAGGAGCACAGGCAACATATCAAACTTAATTACCTTTCAGGTTGCCTCATCAAGTCAGGGCTTCAATGAAGACAGATTGTTCCTGATCCCACTGAACCTTTAAAGCCACAAACAGTACATTGGCTCTCTTTCTAATCTTAGCATCCTTTTTGAATTATATTCCTGCCTTATCATGCAGCTGTAACAGGAAAATGTACCTTATTGAACAGCATTTCATCTATGAGCCCCATCCCTCATGTTAATACACAGATGGGCCTCTAAGTCTTAAGGTAAAGCAGCACCACAAGGTTGCAATTTGGATTACATCTGAAGAATAACAACGTGTTTACCATGTACTTTCTCGGTAATCTTTCAGTTTTATGTTCTAAGTGCCCGTTGCTTTCCTATTTTATTGGGTATTACTTTTGTTTTATGGAGCAATTTCCACATCCTGCCCTTGATGATAGTGGCCTCAATCTCTGTTAGCACCAGCAGAGCAGGCCTACTGATGAACACACAGCACGGAGGGGTGATTATGGAGTGCTAAACTAATGATTGCCAATGAGAGGCAGTTCTCAGCACCAGGCAAATTCATTTCTCTGTCACTGCAAGTTAATGGCTCCTTTTAAGGAGATGAAATCTGGTCACAAGGGAAAACCATCCTGAGAGACTACAGGTAGCTTTTTCCATTCGTCTGCAATTCTTTTTTTCAGTAATTCAGTGATGGCAGTCTGCATAGGCGGGGGTGTGTCCAGTGCATGGACTGGGATTGTATGGGGCCCTTTATCTTGGATGGCCATGACAAGATTCTGCATGCAGGTTATCTTTTTATTAGTCTGATACGTGTTGCAACAAGTTGATTGTTGATTTTTTGGTAACAAGTAGCATGTTAATGCTTGTGATGAATAGCTAACAGGTTAATGAATGTGTGCCCAGCTATGGGTTTGATCCATCGCTTGCTGGTCTAGTAAACACTGAAGAAAACATTGTGATCTAAAGGAATAAAACCCAGGCCATGTACACACGTATCCAGGTATCTGTGGAACCGCATATATTTTAAACGTTAAGGCCTGAGAGCCACAAGAAGCCGCAGTTTTATGTCACTCAAAATGTTCTTTCTTGAAAACTCCCGCCAACGTGAAGAGTTTGGAAAACTCTGGTTTCTTTGTTTTGTGTATAAGCCGGTAACCAGAGTTTTTGGATTCTAAACATCATACCTTGTAACAAAAGAAGCGATATGCGTCACATATATGCGATGCTATGAGGGGGGATTAATGTGGCGAGCGTGTTAGTTTTAAGATTAGTGCAAACGCTTCTTGCTTGCTTATTCCTTAAAGTGCATCTTATTATGAATACTTGCATGAAACCCGTAAATTTAAGACTCACACTCAACATCTGGCACATATCTTTATAATGCTATATGCCACATATGTGCATAAATTCTGTCACCCACTCTTGGCAAAAAGGTGTGGACACAACCTACAGAGTGTGATCTAGGGTAACAATTACAAACCAAACTATACAATAAATTTGTTCAAATTCTTGTATCAAATTCAACTTGGGATCTAATTATGGTGTTATGAGCATGTCAGGTCGTAGTGGCAGGCTGAAAGGACTAGAAGGCATGTCATCTGTAAGTGATCATTGCACAGCCACTGCTCACAATACCTGTGCCCTATGTGTCATATCCAAAGGCTGTCAAAAAACCCATCCAGGAACAAGGGATGATGGGACATGGAGAGATGTTCACGATGGAGTCATAGATGATTCATGCATCAAGAAGGTCCTTAACCTCTTGCTTGTTACTTTTCATTATTAATGAAAGGCTGAAGTATGGACTCATGCTACCGTGAAAGCTCGAATCTATCTCAGATGATTTCAAGCATCTAAGCAGCAATGCTTGAGCACATTTGCGGTATACACTACTGGGTAAACATTTATGAATGATTCAAGAACACAGGGTGAATCAGAAAGGCGCTGCAGCTGCATTGTGGAGCTGTTCTCTGGATGCTTTTGCGCCTCAAAAATACCCTCCACCATGAAACCTACATAAATATACCATTTCAGTGGGTGCAGAAAGCCTCCTGTAGGCCTCTTGATCCTCCTTTTGTTGGAGCTGAATGAAGTTATCCCCAAACATACCTGTGGTATTTTTGCAATGCTTTTATGTCATCTGACAGAA
The DNA here is from genome assembly GCA_008086565.1 of Thalassoma bifasciatum. NCBI lineage: Eukaryota > Metazoa > Chordata > Actinopteri > Labriformes > Labridae > Thalassoma > Thalassoma bifasciatum. Next base: position 37,593 of record RPOG01000246.1, on the reverse strand, counting down.
AACACTGGTGCTGTGAATGTGTTCCACTATAACTGTAAAGTTACGCTGGATGATAAGAGAGAGAAACACAACGGACTATCTCATTTTTCTACGCTGGACTGAATGATTGAATACCCCTTGGCTTTATGCTCATGTGGAAATATTTTCAAAAAATAACTTTTAACTGCTTGAGGAAACATATGCAAGACCTGGTCAGAAATAGATATAGAGACCGTCCAGAGTTTGGTTTATCTTTAGAAATATTAACCTTTTGGAAATACTATTCCTAGCCATTCATTACCAGGATGTAACTGTTTTATTTTATTTTATGTCATTTCCTGATAAACCATTGTAGTTATTCTGGCTTTTCGATTAATTTTTAAGATATATTTTATTGTTTCTCATCATTCATTTCTGCGGTAGCCTCAACTTCTCTGAGATCTTTAAATGAAGGTTGATTTATTATAATTTTACAGATTGTACTGTACAACATTCAGGGACGAATTACCTGCAGGGAAACATGAAGGCTACCACTAAATATTTAACTGGGATGGTGTTGGAATGGTAATAAAAACCAGCTGATGTAGAGGGCAGTTTTGCACAAATGTCCATCTGCATTATTCTTTGTGATTTGAAATATGGAAATTTGATTATTACAACTTCTTTTTAGACACAGGCATTTCTATGATATAAAGCCTCCGAGCCCCAATTTTTGACATGAATTAATTTCGATTTAGCCTTTTTCAGCGCACAAAAGCACTGCTATGGCTAGCTGCCAGGACAGTGGCTGCACGCTACACATCCTGATTCAGTGCAAGCAGTGAAATCATTATTGTTAGCAGATTAAATGTGTAACCTCAAAATACACCTCTTGTGACAATTCACAAGATGACATAGACAAACAAAAAAAAAATGCATTAGTAAGATAAAACTGCCTCTGATTATAGGAATTAAATGACAGTGCCTGAATTATCTGTTCAAGAAAATTGCAGCTTAAGTGAAAAAAAAAAAATCCATCTCCCTCTCTCCATCTGTCACACTGTTGACAGGTTGCGATGCCAAGAATGTGTTTTTACACACAGTACACTTCTGATCTGCTGTCATCATGTTTATCTGACTGACAGATGGTTGATGCACCTCACACGGCTCCCTTCACACTTTCAGGCTGTACCGGACATGAAATCGATATATCGTTAAATAAAGTGTTTCTGAAAAACTCTTCAGTTGGATCCAGATGTAGCATCATTTGCTGATGTTGCACTTTTGAGTGTCTGTTAAGCAGAATTAAGTGCATCGTCAATGGCTCTCCTTTTGCAGGTAACATAACACTCTCACTGTAACTTTGTGACATCAATTCACTATGATGGGCAAATATTGAATGCTTTGATAAATGAAGAAACCCATGCTTGATGCTTCTAAAATATCCACATGAAGGATTTATGAACACTTTTCCAGTTTTTGTCACTTTCATTAATTTGAGCTGTCAATATTAGTTGACATGTAACATGTGATCCCTTTTTAACAAGGCATGATGGTCAGTACTAACTATTCCCTGATTATGGGAACAGTTCACCACCCTAGAAGGACGTACAGAGACCTATTTAATTATTGAATGTGCAAAGTTATTTTAGGGTAGATATACAGTATATGATATATGAATGGAGATGATTTACGTAATGCTATGCAGTGAAAATGATGGGATGTGTGGTAAATAATCCTCCCTTGACTTAAACTCTGGCCTCTAAATTGAGGGAAACGAGAGCAATGAGCAGCATTTTATTGATGTTAGGTATTATCATGTTCTGCTTCCAGTGGTTTGGTTTCTGGCTAAGACAAGAATATAAGGAGTTCACATGTAAAGATTAAGTTTTTAATAACATTTACAGTTGAGAAAGTACAGCCTTAGATTCACGGTATTAGCATACTGGATTAAAACTTTCTGATAAATAAACTATCATTGACAGGTGTCTTCTGTAGCGCTGCATATGCAGGGTTATTGTGAGGCTGCTTGCCACTGTGGCAATACAACCATCTCATTTATGCTTCCTGAGACATGCACGCACAGAGATTAATTGCTGCAAAAATAAATAAATAAATAACAACAATAATCTACAGAAAACCGTCAGAGCCAGCAGCTGTGTATGAAGTTATTTAGGAGCAAGTGTAGAAAAATAGGAATCCTAGCGTGACATTTTTAAAATAGTTTACCTGGCTGAACAATTTCAATGACTGCAGAGTACTTAAATATGTGCCGAATAATTTACACAGCATGTGTCAGGAGTCTTTAAGAAAGACAGTTTCTACCTTTCATAGCATCTCTTTGTCTTTCCTACCTTGAAACACACAGGCTGTTGTACATCACACGCCTGGAAGGGGCAGTAATTGTGGTATATGAATGTAATACTTTGATAAAAAGTGTTCCAATACAACTATATTTCATCACTCTGTTTGTTTTTATTGCTACCTGCAGAAATACTGCTGTTGCTCTGCCTCTTATGAGATGGACCTTTCCACAGTTTGCCTCTCAGCTTGCTCTCATATTTCCTTTTTATCACAACCACAGCTTATGACCTCGCTTCTGATTTGTGCTTCAGGGGGCCTTTAAAGAAACTTCAGTAAGCATTACTCTGTGTTGGACTGCCGGTGTCCATCTGTGTTAATACTGCAGACATAATATTCCTTTGGCAGAGGAGAGTTTCAAAGCATCTCTCCAGAGAAGTAGAAACAAAAAAATTGCATTAATCAATAATCTCTTAATTACATCATTTCTCTGTTCACATTGCAGAAAGAAAAGTTGTTGTGGGACAAAACTTTGCCCTGCTTATGTCGCATTTCTCTTAATTTGTTCTTCTGTGTGTAATGGCTTTATTGCTTCGTGGCCATTAATTGGTTTTTGTGTAATCGAAACACAGTATTTTGAATAATTGATGAGTGTGAATAAAGTCTGCACTGATATGCTGACCAATTCACAGTTCAAATACTGCCTTAGGTTCCTACACTGTACAGCATCACTGCATAGGTTCGCAAAGTTTAATTACTTCATTTACAGTGTATCACCTTTTATACTGTTATGAATATTGTTCATTCTTACCGGGTATGCGGTCATTTTTCTTCATCTGAGGTTATGCTTCGATGGGATTAACCATTGATGAACTTCTCCACTAAAGGTGTAGATAAAGAGATAAACGGACACTGTCTAATTCACAGAGCATGTTCAAAGAGGAGAATGATCCATAAACTCTGAAGAGCAAGAGGCATCTCTGTAGTGTTGTTAACATACATAGAAATAATCCATTATTTGACACAAAATATGCCCTCTTCTACTGGAATAAGCCTCATCACGAGTAACACCTAATTCACCAACACTGGTGCTAATAGCCCAGCACAATCAAGATGAAATATTTAATGTCTGCTTGGAGCTGATGGTAACTGCACCATAGTGTTCACACTGCAAAGACGGAAATCCAAGCAAGTCATTATGTCTTATTTGTAGTAAAAATTGTCTTTTTATTCTTAATTTGAGCCACACTCACCAGACCAGGTCAAAAAAAATGTCTTATTTCAAGTTTTTTTTAAGACAAAAATGAGGTGTAAATTGCTTGTAACAAGTCAAAAAAATCTGCCAATGGGATAAGACGAATTCGCCAGGGAAGTTTCTTGAAATTAGAAAGATGTCTTATAACAAAAATCTTTTATCTAATCCCATTGGCAGATTTTTTTTTTACTTGTTACAAGCAATTGATGCCTCATTTTTGTCTTTTAAAAACTTGAAATGAGACATTTTTATGACCTTATCTAGAAAATGTGGCCCCAATTAAGAATAGTAAGACACATTTTACTAAAAATAAGACATAATGACTTGCTTAGATTTCCGTTTTTGCAGTGTATCAGCATTGTTAAGCTCAAACTATTCAGAGGTAAAACATTTCCTTCCCTGGTGGACTCTAAAAATGAAATATATGTACATATTGTAGTGACTTTGACATGAGTATGACTATTATGGATCAAATCAGTCCAGAGCTGTCTGAGCTCAACTTTAGCCTAAGCTTGATGTGGGCTGTGAAAACTGTGTAACCTCTGTCATGAATCAACTGTACGAGCTGTCCGGACTTTCCCTCTCCATGAAATGGATCAAATGGTGTTTGTGGATAGCATGTAGCACCAGAACACAGTGCAGCTCTTTGCTGCACATAGATGAAACGTGGTAGCTCATCTCAGCCACAGTCGAATGCTTCACTGAGGCAAAGTGCTCAGAGCTGCAGAACTATGTTGGTGTTTTTCGGCTTGAATGTTATTATTGCATTTTGCTGTGTGACTTATGCGGTACTTTGAGACAGTGCAGATAAAGGAGGGGAAATAATGCACAATTCTTGATAGTCTACTACACAAGCTGAATTTAGCAGCTTCTATGAAATGTCAGCAGAATAATTGTGAGTATAATAGAAAAGGCCAGACTGAAGGGGTACTATAAAATTGAATTGCACTTTATGAGCCTTTAGGTGCAGAAAGACTTTCAAAGTTCTTACGACCTCCTCTGAGTTCACGGTCAAACATGGCTCTAATGGCAAGTGTTTGATAATCTGATCAGGTGCTTTCTATACCAACCCTTTGTAGTCCTAATCCATAATTCATCCCTTCAGTACCGTAGTATATGTTCTGAGAGGACTGTCCACACTCATTAAAGCAAAAAAGCTCCTCTTCTCCCAAATCATGAAGAGGCAACTGATGTTCAGATCCCAAAACAGAGGAACACGATATGATACATAATTTAGAAGTATTGATTACTTTTATCAAATCGATAAGATGGCAGGAAAAAAAAATAGCTGCTCGTATGAAAGTCACGCTCGGCTCACGGCCCTTTCTGTTTGAAGTGTTTCAGCCTTTCAAGAGAACATAAGCAGATCAAAGAGGAACCAGAGCTGCTGAGATAGAGGGGGAGGTGTGTGAGTGTGTATGTGTGGGTGAATGGAGGAATTCCTCCAAAAAGGAATGGCCTCAGTCCATATTGCAGAACCAGAGGGGGAAATATGTAGAGCTAACTTTATTTTTTATTGAGCAGTCCTCTTCTATACAAATATCTCTGCTCACTGAAAATGAAATTGGCATCCCAACTGTCACCTTAACCTGGCAGGTAAGTTTAAGTTTCGATGTTAAGTCAGTTACTATTGAAAAGTCACATTGTACATGTTTGTAGAAAGGCAATTAATATCATATGAGGATCAAACATTGTATAAGGATCAGCAGGGGGGTTACTTGCCAGATTTCTGCATATCAATATGAATATATAGAAAAAAGTAGAATTTTATGTATGATTTTGGTGTTTAAGCGACTTTTAAAGGTGGAGAACTGTATAAAACTGATTAATCCAACATTGTCTATTTTTTTTCTGTACATAGATATGTGGATTTTGGTACTTTAGTATCATTAATTTTATGACTAATTATTTCTTATAATGCTTTGAAAACATTTAACACATTCCCACTTTTTTTAAACTTTGTGTAATTGGGTAAATTTGAAAAGCCTTTGATGCATACCTGTAGCTTTCAGAAGATATCAAATATATTTTGAAAAAAAAAAAGAAAGAAAAGAAAATGATACATATATTTTTTATATGGGAGGAATAAATAACACTTCAGTAAAAACCTAGACACAGGCTTATATTCAGTTCCTCCATAGAAACCACTGCAATTAGGATAAAATGACTTTAAATAGCTGTCCACTGCAGTTATCAATTTGCATCTGAGGGTTAAGTTGCTTGAGTCATTACAGGCCATGTTCATATATGAGACTTATAACATGCTGTCTGCTGACATATTGCATGTCACATATCTCGATTTAAAATGAAAATGCAGAGCAGCAGCTTCACAGGAAACATACCAAGAATAAAAACAGATACATGTTGATAATATCTCAGCAATAAGTTCAACATAATCCACATTTATGGCAAACATTTAATCTGCGGTTAGATTTCTCTTTTTTCATTAAAAACGGGGTCGTACCTGAGATTTAGTCACACAAGAATTATCACACACTCATTCTTCTAATGTAATCAAGCTCTCATTTTTTACAAAAGACAGCAATAATTTATTCCTGCCTTTAATAGCCCATACATCACTGGCAGGGTGTGTATTTCATTTTCTTGAAGCATGACGGTGAGTAGAAATCTTAATGATTTGCCCTTGCTAGCATAATTTTAATTATGGATTTTCCTCTACATGATCGATTCGGAGAAAGCTATAGTAATACAAGTAGTACATTCTACTGTATTAAATATTTGATATCCATTAAATTTTCATGATTAATGCTCTGGAAAGAATCAGTTTCTCTAAGCCGCTTTATTGCAGACTAAATTAGGGGGTTTTACTCCCCTAGCAAAAGATAAAGCTATATATCGCAACACAGCTCTGCCTGTCATGAGAAATGGAGCAATTTCATATTGATTATATGGGACTTTTAAACTGAGAGAAACAGCCCTCAAAAGACAGATTTCAAAGATGTTTTATGTGTCATATAAATTGGTTTTCCTATTGCATTTCTATTCCTGGTTCTTTCACACAAGTCTTCTTTTATTTTTCAGTGTTTTGGTGGTTAGTTTTATAGCTTTTAGAGTATTAGCGACTCAACACATGGTTTCAAGAAGCTCAAAAACCTACAATGGGGCTGAACACTTTTACTGCACAATTGATTATAATAAAAGAAATTTGGAGCCTTCTCAATAGGATTAATGTCAAATATTTGCCTTTGGCAGCTGTTTTTTTTATGTCTGGCATGTTCATATACTTGTGGACATAGATTGTAAGTGTCTTCCCTTTTTCTATTACTGCTAAAATCATAATATATGCAAGCTTTTGTCTTACTTCTTTTTTATCTTTATTTTTTATTTTAAAAAAAGTCTTGATAGACTTTACATCAGCCTTTTTCACCTGACAAGTCCAGCAAACACTCATCTCAAGATAGTAAAGCAAGGCAAGATTATTTATGGAGCAAGTTTCTGCAGCAAGGGAATTCAAAGTGTTTCACAAAGACATACAAAAGATCATTGGAATGGTAGGTAAAAAAAAACATTAAAAGGAAAAAAAATGTGCAAGTGAAGGTCAGCAAAACACATTAAAAGGAAAAAATGTTCAACCAAAAAAATAAAACAAGGTTTGTTTTCAACCTGGATTTAAAGGAATTGAGAGTTTTAGCAGACCTGATATTCTCTGAGAGTTTGATCCAAATAATTGGTACTGGTAGTATAAGTATATTTTTATTTTCTCACTGGCAAATTTTCACTTTTAATGTGACATTTAGACATTGTATGGAGCTTTAAATATCTTGAAATAAGACAGAAAGACAGAAGAAGGATGCATTGCCAGTTTTTGTATTTATTTATTTTGAGGTATTGGGATTCCTAATTCCTTGTCCATCTCCACCTTCATTACCATGTAAGCATTTTTCTATCTTTCAATCCTTCATTTTCTTTATCGACAACAAAAACCATCATGCAGTTGGCAACTCACCTAGCTTTTCTAACTATCCTAAAGGATTCTACTACAAGACTACTTCGCCAAATGACTAATGTTAAAGCATCACCAGAGATAAAGATTTAATACAAGCAGGGAGGAGCACCCCAGCCACCAAATCATATTTTATCCACAGAGCAGGAACAGTACCCCATAGCCCAACCTCTACCCAAGTATCCTGATTGTGTATCTGATCAGAGAGGACTACATGCCTCCCTATCTCTGAACATGGAGGTGTTGGAGGGCAACACTGTGCATGAGGAGATATGAGGGAACGCAACAGGAGAAAAAAATGAACCACCAAAACCTTCTACCTGAGTTTTGTAAATCCTAATGATTCTAGCTCCATTCCGAAAGGAGAAAGGCACACTTAAAGCCCCATTTCATTTCCCACTGCTGAATGGTGTGAATCTCATCTCCTAAAAGAATTACAGGTATCACACTCTGCACCACACACCTTCTCTGTCACTCAGAATGCAGAAAGTAAAAGCACCTACAAATCCAAAACAGGAGAAAGAGCAATACAGGTGCAGGGTTAGTAACATATCATGAGGATAAAATCTTATTTCCCTTACTTTATTCTTTGATAAGTAGATCCCAAAGATGTATTCCACAATATGATATTCAACTACTCACAGAATGATGTTTTTTTAGGAAGTAAGAGTCAATTCCACACAGCTCTATTCATCAAACCCCTGTCATGTATGGGAAATGCAATGAAGGTGAGAAGTTCTTAAATTCACCTTTGAAGTGCTCGCATCGTAGTGCTCAGTAGCTGTCTCTCTTATGTAACTGTTCTGCTGGGAATAGCTTTGGCACATTGCTCTCATTTTGCAACACATTTGATGTGAAGGTATAATTCTCAATGTCACAGAGTTCTCGGCATTTTGACGAGCAAAGGCAGTGAAGCAAAACACTCTGTTCTTTTTCATGTAGCTCCCCTCCTTGTTGATCTTGGACCTTATTGCAGACAAGCTGCAGTACAAAAAGGTTTACTCCATCCAATCACAGCTCTCAATCTGAGTAAAATACACAGAACGCTTTGAGTCAGAGCCAACATATATTATACTACAGAGACTCTTCTGTATCTGCAAATCAGAGAAGAAGTGTTTCTCTGAAGCATCTTTCTGCCACAACAAGAAAAAGAGCAAGAAGCACTTCTTGGGGAAAATAATTGTCACTTCATCTTTAGCTTTCAGCATCTCTGACAAAATATTTATCTCACTGTGGCACAGGCAGTATTGTGGGCTCGGGTATGGACATAAATTGCATTTTTATGTTGCTCTATTGAAAGAGGTGGGTAGGGACTAAAATGCTATTTCAGAAAATCTTACTTTGCTACATTTACTGCTTACCTGGGATTTCTCTCCAGTTCTGCTTCTTTGTATTGCTCCCTCATGACACCTTCAATGCAACATTCTGCTATCTGCAAGTTCATTATCATCAATAAGTCAAGTATATTCTATCTTTCATCATCATATCATGCATTTCAACCATAGCACCTTTTTTGGTGATGTAAACCAATTTATTCCCCTCCCCTCTATTGGAGATAGTATTAAACAATGCCCTAAGAGTAGAGGCTGTCTGAATGGGAATGATTTATTACAAAGAGAGAAGTCTGTGCATGGGTTTGCAGAGCTCTGCAGTGTAAAATAACCTCATTTATATTCTATATTGCTCAGGCTGCCTCACTTAATATTCCTGTCAGCACTCTTATGCCATGCCTTCTGTTGGATTCTCCTGCAATAAAGCCACTACCTTTTGAAAAGTGTACAAACAATATTTAACACATTTCATCAGATTAGTGCAGTGCAGTAGGAGCAGCTCAAACACAAAACAGCAGGGTCAAGAGAGCCACGCAGTTCTTTGTGTGATGACAGATTTGCATCATTGTGCTGCAGGCATCAGGGCTATTAGAAAATAAGACACATGACTGAGTGCCATTTGCTGTTGTGCGGCATGTTTGTACCTCCAGAGGATCACAAAAGAAGTCAACACAATGGCATACATAAGGTTATGACACCACTTACTATGCAAAAACAACTTGACACATCTTGTCCTGTAATGAGAAGCATTCACGTTCTGCAATTACTGCATCATATTTCATCTCAGCAACCCCACAAGAGAAGTAAGTGTCACAAAATAAATAAATTAAAAAACAACAAATGTCTTAATGCTCTTGCAGAAACAGGTTTTATAAAACAGCGCCCAGTTTCTATTTTCCCTGCTGTGTCCTTTGCAGCCTGAATGTCATATTGATTTATTAGTGCGGTTTTAAATGGAAGATCAAGTGCATCATAAGCAAACATAAGTTTATTTCAGTCTGTCATTACAGTTGATTAGTTAAATCGCAGTGTATATGTCCTGCTGCATGCAGCATCTCCACAATGCCATAAACACAATAATCTCATGTTTCCCTCCTTGTCATCGTTATTCTATTTTAATTAGCCAAGTTAGATCAGGCTAATTGCGCTTCATGAACTACATGAGTGTCTTTGAGTGCTCTGCTATACACACCATCATCTCTCACAACCACAAATAGATGATTATGACCGAAGCTAAATGGCTTAAGAATCGATTTACCACAGTATGGAAGATGTGGAGAAGCTCTAGCATGAAACATCCCAGTGTTTGTTGGGAAAGGTAATAAAATCATTAACCCTTTTATCTTATGCAGTATGAAAGCATGAAAATGAATGTATCTTGGGATACAGAAACGGTCTGTTGGACAATATGAAGCACAAGCACACAAAAACAACATGGTTAAATCATAAAAGAGAACAGAAGCATGCAGATTTAATAACAGAATGCTCCAGGAGCATTTAAGAGGGAGCAAGGTCTTAACTGAACACAAAAACATGAGTATTTTACTGAGTATGGCAAACTATTTTTTTAAATTAATTGAAGAACTACAATGATGGTCAGCTTTTTCATATTCAAATCATTTTGTAATTAACCACAAGAACATGGGGCTGCAGTCATGTTAGCCCCTTTCAGCTCTGACCTTGAATTTAACTTCATTAAAAAAGTAAACAAAATAGCTTCTGTGATTGCTCTGATTGAAATGTAAATCTGAATCAGCTGTTAAGATGAAACGTAACTCCCTCTAAAAGAAACCTGTGAATGGAGAAAATGCGTTCTTGTATCTTAAAGCTTACTGACTGCTGTTGGGCTCTGTTATTCTCTATGTAGCTCAAACGAGACATCTTTCATACTTTATATTATAAATGACTTACATGATGAGGTCACGGTGTTGTTCTTCAGATGTGTTTAGGCTGTCCATAAAGTCTCTTGACAAAATAATATATATATATAAATATATATATATACACACACACACACACATACATTACAAAACATATAAACAGGCAATTTGCACAAAAAACAATTAAATTTATCAGTTTGAACATTAAAGATATTGTCTTTGTAGTGTATTCAATTGAAAATAGGTTGAAAAGGATTTGCAAATCAATGTACTCCTTTTTTTTTGTTTTAAATATATTTTATCCAAAAAATTATTTAATGAACAATAAAGGTAAAAAGAGTCAAGTTTTCTGATTTTCAAATAAAAACAAACAGAATAACACAAAACAAACCATCTAATAACCGTTTGTACACAGACACAATGTGATTGAACATTCTGATGATTAACATATCTCATCAATTCCGTTCATATAATAGATTGTTGTTCTTGTTTTTTTATATAAAGAAACTTAATGGACACTCTCTAATAAGTGTAAATTGATAGACCTAGTCCTCTTTTTCAAACTCAAGGTAAACTTTGTGCAAAACTGTCTTAAATGCTAACATACTTTAACCAGACCAGACAGCTGTTACAGTGAAGCACTCCATCAGCTGAACTGCCATGAACTGACTTCATAGCATTACTGTAATTTTTTTTCTTTACCTAACCTATACTGAACTACAAATGTTGCATCTTAAATGGGTATTTTACCTCATTAGTGAATACTTAGAATATGCCACATCGGCAAATATCCTTTACATTTCCTGAAACTTGTCAATACAAAGGAGATTCAAAATAAACAAACAATAGGAAACAACAGGAAACAGTGAACACATCATACTTTGATATGCATCCATTTATAATTTATCTACAGCTACATATTCATATTTTCTTTGTTTAGGTTATCCAGTAAAACATATGAGCATAGGTGCATAAGGCTGTTGATGAACATTAAACTAGCAGCTTATCCAATGCAGTCCTCCATAAGTTCTAAAAATCAGCCAAAGTACAAACTGAATGCTGCACCTCAGCAATGGCCCAAGAAAACATTGCAGTAAATGAAACACAATGATTCAGACTGAAGGATGCTGAGTTGACCTGCCTGCCAGGTGATGTTTCCTGAGAGAGAGAGGCAGCTGTGCCACCGGCAGTACAATGCCACACCTTTACAGCAACACAAGAGACTTTTATTCATCCACACACTTTACAACAGCCACTCAAGACAAGCAAAAAGAAGTATGCAGCCATTAAAAACTGGTCGATTCCCAGTTCCTGCCCTCTTCAGAGCAAGCTCAAGAAGGCCAAACCAAGCGCACGATTTTTGTTGAGGCCTTTGGAAGAGAGATCTCTTATGGAGGGAAACAAAGGAGCAATACAGTAACCAGTTTGCCCCCTCCCTTTTCCACAGCACTTCTCAGAGTGGTCTCACAGTTAGCATAATAATAAAGCCCTTTTAATTGACATAGATAAGGATATGAGGAGAAAACCAAATGCCCAAGGGAAAGGTTTTGTGTTTGCGTGGACCTGATGTGGTGAATGTGTTCTGTTAATCAAATGTGAACACATGGTTGATGAGTGGGGGCCCTCTGCTAATTGGCAGTGTTTGTCTGCTGCTGGTTGTGTTCCTTCAAGGACCCGCAGCTTCCCATTGGTATTCAGGGTTCTGCTTTGTGCTCCCAGCAGTGACGCCACACCATTAGGGAGAGGGACCCGGGACCCTTCCATTTACTTAACAAGGAGGACTCTCTCTCTGCGCCGAGCAGGACTCAGCACCTCTACAACATGTCAAACATCCCCGGAGCACACCATTTTTTCAGGCCCGATAGCTTTTTATATACTGATGTAATTGTTTAAAGTGTTGCACTGACATCATGTTTTAACAGTAAAGGTTTTTGGGATTGTAAATGATTCAATCTGTGTTTTATCTATAATTGGAAACTCAAATCATGTAGCAGCCCGTAGAAGTGCTGGATGTGTAATTAGACTTGTACAGGAAAACAGACAAATCATCAGATTTCAGTTAATTATTGATACTATTTACTTTATCTCATCGTTGTAATTTGTGTTAAGGCTTGTTGCCTTTTGAATAAAATCTAAACTGGCACAAATTTGTCTCTGGTATATTACATTTAATGGGAAATTCAGAAGTGAGCCAAAGATACACAGAGCATTTATTGTTTAATGACAACAGAGAGTAGGAAAATGTCAGTATCTGTGTATAAATGGGGAGAGCTAATTCCTCAGGTAATAATTACTGAAAGGGATGTGCATAGTTGGAGAAAGCTTATCAAATCTTGTTAAATTTCCTGATGTATGCTGCTGGGGAATATGTTTGTACTTGAAATACATTGTTTATTTTTAATGATGCTCTAAACTTCTCTTAAAACTTGCAAACTGTATTTAAGTGACCCACTTAATAAACAGACACAGACTTACACAGACTTTTGATCTGATTGGACCAGTGGTGAAGCAAATATTTGCATTGTTTCACTTTTGTGACTTGCCCTGTGGGACAATTTGTTGATCAAAACTTATGAATATTTGCTCCATCAGATGTATACACACATTAATACCATCATATACGGATTCACAACATCACAAAAGACACTTACAGTTTGGTTAATTTAATCTCCAGAAACTGTTAGAGCCCTGCTGGTAAAATCAGGTTTGCTTGGTGTGTTGCTCAAACATAAATAACAGACACTCTGTTGCAGTTGCTGAGCACCTGTTTCCACTGAGCAAAAATGTCACTGTAACTACAACTTTACAGGGTATGATTCTGATCTTGACTTAACTTGCATGTGCTTTGATCTTGGTCTGAACCAAACATTCCAGCTCCTTAATCTGTGTCTTTTCCATCAAAAAAGACAGAGAAAAGGAAGTCAATGTAGAATGGAAAGGTCATGTTTAGGGGGCTACAGTTTGTCTTAGAAACATGAACAGTGTCTCTGCAATGTCAGTGTACAAAAAGTCCTAAGTTTCAAGTCTTTGTAAAGTCTGTCTCCCTAAATATTCATAATTCACTCAAGCATAGTAGATATTTTGGATGCATTGGACACCATCCACAAAATTCTTGAAGTTTGGAAACTTGTTTAGCTTGTGGGTTTGTACATCATCAATGACCAGATGTTTGGCTTGGACCTTGGCAGAGGTCCATGCTCTTTGAGTGCCCTTCCAGTGATGAATAATGTATATTACATAAAGTATCATTATAGTATCATGTGTGTTGTACTTTTGTTATGCATTCGCACAAAACTGACAATCACATTTTCTTAGTTTCTAAAAGAAGTTGAGCTTATTCTGGCTGTTGCTCTTCACTGTGGTGTATTACATAAACTGTTCTTTGTAAACTAAAGTGTGATCCAGTCCACTTAAATATTGTACATTAAAATTCAGATAAAGGACAACATTCTCTAACCTCTGACTTCTATTAGCTGAATCCTATCCCCCAAGAGATCACATGCCCCAAGAGTTTTACTTTAACTTTACTGCAGGTTTTCTACTGAAGCATTATCCTGTTCTGACCTTAAGATTGCCATTAATATGTATATTTTGAAATTGAAGTTGAGTTTTGGAGCCGTTTCCATAAAGGTCAGGCCTTTTATGAAAATTAATATGAAGGCAGGGGTTTGTGGTGGAGAGGAGAAAAACTTTTTTTTTTCTTCTGCGGTGGAATCCAGTGGGTAAATGTTAGCAGCTGTTTGGACTGAATTTTTGTTCAAATTAGTTTTATATGAGCACCACCTCAAGAGGCAAGGGGGCTTTTTCTACAAAAGTGTCCTTACAAGCTGGCCATGAGCAGATCATGTGCAACTGTACATATTTTACGTATATTGAGAGGTTGATCAGTTGGATTCAACATTGATGAGTTGAACAGATCAGTGACATCAAAATCAGGTGGTTGGTATCTTCCATTTTTCTCAAAGGACTCACTCATCATTGCTTGAATGAATCAGTTGGTCTTTGTCAACACTGATGAATTCATATTTATAAAGCCAAGCTCTGCTTTCTTCATTCCTTCTTAACTTCATCTGACAAAAGAGCACAGATACTTTTCATACTGTATGTCAGAGAAGAAAGATAAAAATCTGCAGCTCCTTTTATTTGTATCATATTACGGAAACAGTTAAAGTTAAAGGACCAGGTTTCACTGAGTGACACTAAAAAGATACTGAGAAATCTGGAAGTGCTGATGTAAGGCTTCAGGTGTTCTGCTTAATGTACATGTGATTTTGGATGATTTTGACATGATGTCTCTTTTTATTCTGTTATGTCGTGGATTTGAACACTTTGTGGGAGCTAACTCTGTGCTCTGTTTGTGTGTCTGGTTGGCTGTCAGAGATCAGGAGTGCTGCTGCCTATCTTGGTCAGGACCATATTGGAAGAAAAAAAAAAGTATTACAATAAGTTTTTTATCATGGTTTGATCAAGATTAGAAGAAAATTTACGTTTTCTTAGTTTTGGAAATCAGGGACCTATTTCAGAGATGTAAGGAGCTTGGTCCATATAAAAGCGTTGGCTTGCAAACATTAATTAATCTGTATGTATCTTGTGTTGTAAGGCTAACCCCGCGTACCCACCAAAAGCGTTGAAAGCGAGTGTACTCGCGTGACATGTAAAATCGCGTCACGCTAGACGCTCGAGTTTTTGCAAGAAGAATCCGCAATTGTCATCATATCATTTCATCATGGAACATGGCTCCGATTACCACCATCGCTGCTCTGTACCTGCTGTGGAGAAGTAATTTGCAGGCTCGGCACCGTCATCAGTACTGGGTGCATGCTACCCTACAGAGGCAGTGTGAGCTTGGTGAGTTCCACCGTCTCTTGCAGGAGCTGCGTCTGGACGAAGGCAGGTTCCAGCGGTACTTCAGGCTGACTGTTTCCCAGTTTGAAGAGCTGCTATCCAGGGTTGGTGCCAGGACCTCCCGCCTGGATACCAACTACAGGTGCTCCATTCCAGCTGCGGAGCGCCTGTCCATCTGTCTCCGGTGAGTCCCCGTTTCGCAGAATGCTCTGCGTCAGTGACGATGTCCACGCTGATTGGCTTTCCCGGTGTGTCGAAACGCTCGCTCTCACAACTTCAACTTAAGGGTCAATCGTCGAGCGTTGAGTGTCAAGCAAAAATGCGATTTTTTGCTGGAAAGGCTTGATGTTTGAACGCTTGAGGCTTGACGCTCCACGCCTCGATGGACCGTCAATTTGCGATTTAGATTGACTTTGTATGTAATATTGTCGCGCAACAAATTGTCGACGCTTTTGGTGGGTACACACCTTTAGCTATAGAAACAGAAACAAGTCACCCATTGGATTCACAAAATTGTACCATTAAGTCTTAACAGACATACAGAATAAAGTATACATACATTTGATGCCCATTGCTAAAATCTATCTTTTATAATGAAGTATTTTCTTCCCAAAGGTCATTTTTACAGCAGAAAAATAGAGAGAAAGAGAGAGAGAGACTGCTCTGCTTTTCACCTCTGCACCACTGGCTCATCATTCTGTCATATAGCATGGGAGCTGTCAACAGTGACACCCTCGACTAGTTGGGTGTCAAGGATGGATGGCACAGCCTGTACAGCCTCTTCATTTAACTTGGAGTTTTACTTTACAGCCATGTTAAGTAAATGGGATGAAGCCAGCAGCTGTGTGATGGAGGCATGTTCGATTTATCCCACAGATGCTGTCAAGATGTGCTGAGAATAAGATTAACTCTTGGTTTGGAGAAAAGAAGTGGCTGTCCTTTTTTTAATAACACCAGCAATAGTTGTTGGTCTTTGAGAGCTTAAAATGAGCTTTCATTACTTTCCCCATCCAGTGGAGTAAATGGCTGAGCATGTTGGTGTCAGCATTGCAATGAGAACCATGTGGGCTTGTTTGTACTATTGTTTCTGTAATCAGAACCTGATAGAGGAGGATGGAGTGATGAGTGGATGAACAGTCGTACAGTACTTCCATATGGTAGTTTTAATGACTACATGAGGGCAATGAATGTCAGGATCGCAGGTGGAGTGTTCCTTTGCTTGTTTGTTTTTTTTTAATCAGGTTTATGTAGTGTGAATTTTAACACCTTCAGTAAAGCAGTCATTAAAAAAGTCTTAAAATATGATATACCTGAGGAAAACTGAGACCTGCTTTGTTCATTTTAAGCAGAATAATCAAGCACTATGCAAGCAGTACTGAAATCACTCCCATAACGCCAAAGACTTTTTTGAGGACCTCCTGATTGAAGTTTTTCAGCACTATAATTAGGAGAAAAGCTTCAAAGGCTATTGGCCTTTAGCGGAGGAAAATTCTTTTCACTATTGTTAAAACCTGTGTCTGGTTTGGGAGTTTTGGCCGTTATGCCTGCTGATTATGAGAGCATTTAAACAACTAGGTTCAGCACTGCAATCAGGGGCAGCAGTTGTTAAAATGTCTTTTTCAGGCTTTAAGGCATAAACATTCTTAATAACACAGCTAATGGAGTTTTTTTTAAACTTTCCTTGATTCTGAATCTGCCATCAAATGCTTGCCACGGTTATTAAAGTTGATTTAAAATTCAGGAATGTTTCACATAAAAAAAAGTAGAACCTTCACAGAAATTGGAAGCAAAGGAACCCTGATTAAGATGGTAGATGTAAAATAGAAACGCACAGGTTTTGATTTGATTGAACGGGTACGTCTTTTTTTCCTTGATTGTAAAGGGATCCTTTCAAACTCAGACCTATAGTACCCACTCATTCTGTACGTCCATTTTCACTCATCTCACACACATACTCACTTAAGGAGAGCGATAAAATATTGCAAGCATTAGTTTCAGTTTTAAGAGGGCATTCATTTGTTTGAATATAAGACAGGACTAATGATACAAAAGGATGGCTGGTGAGCTATAGTTCCCCAAGTATGTTATTATTACTTTACTTGTGATCAATAATCCCCCCTTTTTCTCCTTCCTAATCACTTTTTTTTTGCTCGACCGTAGCATCATATTCATGCACTTGATCTGACCCTACCAGTTATATTACCTCACTGTATTTGCAGCCCAGGGTTCAGTTCTGTGTAGTGTCTCTGTAAAAGTTTGCACATTTCTGCACAAACCAAAGGTCTGAACTACATTTGCTTTTACACATTTGCTTGTGCATGATTGCTTCCCTTGGATGCCCTGCATCTGCTTAGAGTGTTGAATGCGAGCATCTTCTGAAAGTACTGAGATGGGGTCATAGGACCAGTCATCGCTCACTTTGGTTACTTTTGATAGTTTGTCGGTCGCCATGCCACTGAGACCCAGACTTGAACTCCTCAAGCGTTGCCATCTTTGTTGTTTACATCCTGCACATCTGGTAATTGCATTCAGCCTGAGCTCTCTGATGAGAGCTCTGAAAGTGTACTTAGTGCACGTATAAAGTATGGCCAAGTGTATGAAAGATCCCATTCATGACCCAGCCAGCTGTGTTTGTAAACACAAGGTCAAAATACATGTATGTCTCCAGAGCAATGGCTCTCCTATACACAGAAAATGTTAATTGCACACTCTTAGACAATATTATCAACGTTTAGGTAATTTTTTATTTACTTAAATGGATTTGACTGATATACAGCTGTAAATTAATCATTTTATTTTTATACCGTAAATTGGCCAATAACAGGCAAATTTCTTGTTTGTGACATCAGCTGATTCCAATTACACATCATAAGCAGATCTGGGTTGTTTTAAGAATAGATTTGATCATGAGTCTATGCATTTTCATTAGAACTATCCTGTGATTGAACTCTGTATTTCTGTCAAGCTCAGGATATTTTCCTTTTTTGTGCTCATTATTCTCTCGACAGGTGTTTTAACACAGGAGCCCGCTGAGATCAATCACTCCAGATAAACCAGGACCATACAGGCACTCATCTCAAAGGAGCAAAGGAGATCTTATATTTAAAACATCATTATACATAATGCACATGGATCATACATTTTTAAACTTTCACTCTGAGCGCATGGCCACACTACTTTGTAGCAACGTGTCCCTCATATAAAACAACTAGGTGCATGCATTTCTTACTTCCTACACATTGTATCAAAAATAATAAGCAATGATACACAAAGATAGAGAGACGGAGAGATGAAGGAAGGCAATAAACAATTTGATATCTCTGGAGAGCTACTGGGAACATTCGCTGTGTTGTCTTTGGTCTGCATTGCCTTTTCCATTACAGCTGGGTTCAGACAAGATTTCTACTCTCAGTAGAAAACAAAAAAATGAGAGAGAAAACTCAAACAACCTCAGGATAGATGTTGATTTGAAAGGAGAAACAAAAGAATAAAAGCCTTTGCTTTAGAAAATAAAACCAACTGCTTCACAGTTTTGATGGAAATATGTCAGGAAACAGCGGCCTAATTGGTGGTGTAATCTCCGTGGAAGTGAGGGCAAAAAGGAAAATGAGGCTCTGTGGCCCAGGTCTGATGGGGTAATACATGTGAGTCAGAAGCTCAACATACGTCTTTAAAGGCACACATGCAAAGTTGGAGAGTCAGAGAGAGTGTGGGGTAACTGCGGTCAAATGCAACATTACACCAGTGACTTTTTAACTACTAACAACTGATGGAAGTAAATATTCAGTGATTTGGGAAGGTGGTATAAAATGCTCCCTTAAATGTCAAATGTAAACTTAATAAAAGAATCAGTTCGCCAGTCTTTCTGCTGTTGGTCTTTTTAATGGACATTTTCCAAACCTGCCTTATGACTCAGAAAGGCAGGGAGTTAAATACACCCACTACAGCTCAAACAGAAAATGTCATTGACTAGTTCCCTAGTTACAACAAGATACTCATAAAGCATGACAAGCTGTGCTTTATTACCACACTGTATCATCTGCAGTACTGTGAAATGTTTTAGACTAATGAAAGTGCTTGGCTGAAAGCATGTTGTTATATAATTAAACCATAATCCCACATCTGCAATAGATGGTGTGGGATGGTCTGCAGGCCACTTCCTTATGAAGATCTACATCAGTAAAACATTGTGAACGGTGACTGGAAATGTTTTTTGTTCGTTTGTATGTTTTTATGAGTATAACAATCTTTTTTTTCTGTGCCCTTTGATGATCCTGGCAAGTATTTGTTCCTGAAATTTGGGACAAGATTTTATAACCTTATCGCAGCCTCATTTCTATAATCTAAAAACCTAAGAAGTTTCCTTGCAGATTAACTTGTCTATCTGTCACCGACTAAAATGACCCCTAAGGTTTGTAAACAAAAGCACAAGACACTAAGACTCAATGGCATGGAATGGATGATCCTGCAGTCTCTTCGTAAGGAGAAAAAAAGGACTTTTTCCATTTCTTCTGACTCTGCAACAATAGAGATATCCATAGAAATTAGGCAAGTCCAATAAAAAACATTGATAGTTCTGTAATGAAATAAGCCATGTTCCAATTGAGGCCTCAGAGTCTTGGAGAAAGGCATTGTAATTGAGGAGCAGTTGTGTTATCCCAAGCTCCATTAAAATTTCATCACCCTTGCACATTTTCATGAATGGCATTATTCAAATTATGCTAAATCACATCAGCTTGCCTGCTTGGCAATGCAATGTTGCCCATTACAATGACAGAGGCAAGATTCCCAAAGTCTAGAAGGGGTCTGCATGTGATTTAACAGCATGCTTCATATTCCAAACAGATGCTGAGAAGTGTTGGCCCTTGGCCTTCGAATATTGGAAGAAGAGGGAAAGGAATAGTGAAACAAATCTATTTCAAACAATAATCAAAGACATTGTTTTAAAACGAGAATTAAAATGTGGTACTCAAAGTTTGGATAAATGTATTTAAACATTTATCCTCGATGTAGTTGTTACTTAGGAATTTTAAAAAAGGAATGAAAAGTTGTTTTTTACATGTTTTCCTGCTGCACACGTTCAGAAATGACTGAATAACATTGACTTTCTATTTGAGAAAAAAATTCAAGCAATAATTCAAGATCTCCTTTCTGGTGCATACAAGGGACAATGTTTAAATCAAAAACACAGCATGTCCCACACACTGCTGTGTATTTCTGACTGCACACAACACGACCAAAAAAAGTCCAACACAGCTTGACACTGATTTGTTATTGAATGTAACTCAGTTGGCAGTGAAATATTCATCAGGTGGAGGGAGCGCCCTTCCCTGCCCATAATAAGTCACCTGCTAACATGCTGAGTGCTGCCTGTCTTAACCCAGGCCACAGGAACATCATTATGATTATAGCAGTGATTTCAGGATACCTGGCTGTTAATAATACATGATAAATAGCTGGATGAATGGAACAAAGCAGTGTGTAATATTAGGTGACCCCATGTTATTAGCACTGAGAGGGACCATTAGTGAGTTGCCTTAACCTGCCTTAATGAGGTCTCCCTGCTCTGGGAGAGAAAGGGACGGTTGGTGCATACAATAAAGGGGGAACATGCACAGCCTGTGTGGTCACTGTGATTCATCTGCAAACACATATTTCTTTCATTTTGCATTCAACTGCACAATAAGCAACAACAAAATAAATCAAGTATGGGTGTTTTATTTAACTAAGTTTCACATTGCTTTAATGTAGCTCAAATATCTCAATCCGAATTTTTTGCTCTCCCAATGATACCCATGCCTGTGTTCACACATGTTCACTGCCTCTTTATGTTTAAGACTTTGGCAAGGAGGACAAATGAACAGCAGGGAAGCTTTCCTAAATTGTTTTCTGTTTGTGAAGAATTTTAATGTTGCACTAAACAACTGCTGCATCTGGTATTTGAATGGCAGGTCTCAGAGAATCTTGCAGGTGAGGATGCCAGACTTGGCTGGAACTGGTTTAAATGACCTGTAGGTGGGAGCATGTGCAAAAAAACAGTTGTCAAAAATAAAGGCCATTTATGTAATAAAATAAAAATGTAGTTTACAGGGCAGCTCTGTCCAACATTGAAGCAATCAGCATATCGGCCTATTCAAAATGCAGTTTTAGTTTTGTGTTTTATGAGAAAGATGCCAATTTTTGACTCATCTTTTTCCTGCCCCAGGCAAACTCACACCTTGATAGATCTACCTGTAAGATGGATAGAGTTATTCTGTTATTTCTCAGTGCATTAAGTTGACATGAACTCTTTGGCATTCATATAAATTATCTATTACCTATTGATGAACTGCACTTTCATATTTCTGGTGCTCTGTACATTTCTAGAGATTTTCTGTACAACACTTGGCTGGAGGAGCTGGCAACAAGAGAAGAGGAGAAAACCACAGTAAACTTTTGGCTTACATTTCCCTGCGCTAATGCTCACAGGACACAGCTTGTCTTGAACTGGTTTTAGAAAAATTAGAAATAATCTTAAGAGAAAATATTTTGAATACAAATGTAGGTATTTCAAATTTAAATAAATACATTATGATAAAAAGAGCTACTAGGAAACTACTTAATATAAGCATGTAGAAAACATTTTCACTTGTCCAACCAATTTGGACTGAATGACAGTCAGAAGACTACAATATTGTCAAAAGAAGCACCAATAACCCAGCAATTCACCCTTAACAACAAAGCAAATATTTAATAGTCCCTTTCTTTCAATTCATGTGTTAAGCTTTCAGTAATGTTGCAACTGCAGGCCACTCTTTTAAAAAAGCAAACCTACATTGGATTTTATATCTCCAAAGTAACCAAGCTGCTGTAACTTAGGCTACAGAATGACACTCATCACCATTGTTTTCCCTGTTGTGACCACAGATTAATTCTTGCCAGGCAAAGTGGAACACAATCTTCTCACTGCAGCAGTCAAAACCACGGCACTGTCAGCTCACTGACTCACCAAACTATTTACTTACAAGACAGCTGATTTAGAGTGACCAAGGTATAGTTGATAACAGTCAGTGAAAACATGCCTGCATGTGATTGAGGGGTAAGGAGCTATAGAATAAAGGTCGAAATTAAAAGGATTGTCAAGAAAAACATTTGAAACAAAGGATTCATGACGGTTGTGGGTTGATCTTAACACCAAATACTAACAGTTGGCAGCTTCATTTATGCCACACATTTCATACACAGGGATTTATGTAAGTGACAGGGCACACTGTTATTCTTGTCAGACTCTCAAGAAGTGTCTAATGGTAACTCAAGTTTTTGTCACAGTGTCAACAGGCGGAAATGAGCTGTGATGGATACCTTCACTCTGACTGGTTTAATTTGATGTGTGTGATCACGTTGACCTGGGTTTTCCTTTCTCTGTCAAGCATTCATCAACATTTTTATGGGGTTTTGCTTATCAGAATCAAGTATTTGGGAAATGGTAAGTCAATAAGACTAGTCATCAAAATATCATTTCTGAAAATATTGGTAACACTTTACTTGATGCCTATGTTTATACCACATGATAAATATATTTATAATATTTATAACAACATTATAGCACTGTATAACTACAGTTATAAACATTCATAAATTATTATAATACTTTATAGCAATAATCATAAGACACTATAAAGCATTTACTCATCACTTATAAGGTCAGGTATTATAATATGTTATAACTGTTAGCAACTCACTGACAATTCCCACATAGATAATGCATTATACAGATATTTATCATTTTCTTATAAACATGTATAACTATCATTATAAACACTCAAATTACCACAACGCTTTATAACAATGAGCATAACACCTTCACACTCTCCTTCAAAAAAACTTGTAGTGACCACATTGAATGGCTACGCTGATAAACAAAAGTCCTTCAAAAACAAACATAACAGAAAAATACACATCTTTTTTATCAATGCAAGAACAACAGATAACATAGCAAAACTTCTTTTTTTATTAGTATTGTGACTCCTACAAAAAACTTATATGGCAGCTATGATAATAATAATACCCTTTGTTCCTTGCAACAAAAATCGGTTATCAAGGGACCAACAGTCATCTTATAAGACATTATAAAATGCTATATAATATGTTATGCTCATTGTTAAAAAGAGTTATGGTAACTTATGAGTATTCATAATGATGGCTAAACATACTTATAAGAATATGATAAATATCTGTATAATGAATTATCTATGTGGGCATTGTCAGTGAGTTGCTAATAATTATAACATATTATAATACCTGACCTTATAATACCTGACCTTATAAGTGATGAGTAAATGCTTTACAATGTGTTATGATTATTGTTATAAAGCATAATAATAATTTATGAATGTTTATAACTGTAGTTATACAGTGCTATAATGTCATTATAAGACATAATGAATGTATATATAATGTGGTATAAACATAGGCGTCAAGTAAAGTGTTACCAAAATATTCATTATTTATTGTTTAAATAGCTAGAGATGATTGAAAAAAAAAATGAACGAGACCTCTACAAAATAGGTCATCCTGGCTAAATGACAAACTGTTTAAGATATACTGAGTAATCCTGCTAATTAAAGCAGGTCAAATTAATTAAAATGATTGAAGCTCCTAGTTAATGCTCTTGCTGAACTCGGGGGCAACTCTATATGGTGGGGATAAAGGGGACTTTGATACTAACCCAAACAATGGGCAGAATACCAGACTCATCAACACAAATGACATGATGGATGACAGAGGGTACAGATAGATGAATTACACTGATTTCTGTGCATGGGTGTCGTGTAAATAATAACAAGAGGACACAAAAGATAAATCCAAGCAATTGTTTGACTGAAGGTGTTGAATGTTAAAGTGAAACCACTGCATTTGTGGTACACTCATATAATAGAAAAAAGAAAACAGCAGTTTCATTAAAGCATATTTGTTGATACCTTTATCTACTTTCTGCTTCTTATTCTGCAATGAGTGCCACGTGGTCTCATTTTGTCTTACTTTATAAGACAAACTTTGCTGTCTGAAACTGTAGCTGGAAATTAAATGTCACCTCGCCTTTGCAGGAAATAATCTAAATAAGAAAACATGGAAGTGACAAGTGAGCGAGGTGGCATGTTGAAGTACGATTATTGTTATTGTTTGAGGTATTGTTTCCTGGCTGTGACTTCTTTTTCTTCCCAAGGGTGTCAGGTGATTGACAGTAAGCGCTGCATAAAGACAAAAAAAAATTGTCCTCTGTGATGAAAACACAAACCAAGCTGAAAGGAAGTGATACAAATAAAAGGGACACTTAACAAAAAGAAGACACTGAAACAAATTAAGATATTGTATATTTTTTTGTGCTTACATGGACAGTTTCTCAACAATGAGTTTACGGTAGAAGCTCCACAGATTTTACTTCAGAAACAAATTCAACCTTAACAACAGTAACACAGACCAGAAGATGGACAGGGTTTCCAGGGGGGGATCATCTGAATCAGAGGCAGAAGAAGAGACAGGAACATTACTTGTCAGTCATGTGACAGAGCTTCATTACACTCACACATCACCAAAGTCGAGACTCTCTCTAGTGTTTATTACACTGGGCTTCAGGGAGAGATCGATCTAAAATGACAGCTGTTCAGTCCACTCCCGTGCAGAGTGAAGTTGACCTGGACACAGTGACGCCTCAGTGACTGGTCCACCTGGAGTCTCTGTATTCATCTTTCCAGGCTGTGATGCTATCAGAGGCTGTATATGTCATCTGATCACATTATGTCCTCTGCTGACATCATTTTTTTTTTAAACAAAGATGTCTCCTCAAAAGATTGAGGAGAGAGGATGGGTTAAAAGAATTATATTTCGAGAAGAATCGTATATACATCTCATAAAACAGGTTGTGTTTGCTATTTATTCACCACCCCTATAGTATTACTATTTGTACATATATTTTACTATGAGAACTTAAGCGAGTTTTATGTTTTTTTTTCATTATTGGTTCATTTCTAAGTACTTATCACTCTAAGTCTTAAAAAGGCCAAAAATATGGGCATTGCACATTTATGAAATGGTTTATTTGCCACCTCCGCTGTGAGCATAATAGACAGAGACAGAGAGAAAAGCATAGGATCATGCAAAAAGGCACCAGGCACAAAATTATTGACTGGGCTGACGAGGCTTTTTAAAAATGTCGAGAGGGATAAGGAGTCCATCAAGCTCTTATTTCAATCAAATTGTGACTATCTGACTGTCATAAAAAATTCAGCAGCTGACTTAAACATTGCATGCTTCAAATATACAATTGCTTTCCCCTTTCATTCATTAAAGTAAATACTACATTTTTGGAGAAGTCAAAATTAAACCACTCCGATGAAGATATTTATTTCTCAAAGCAACACTTCCTGCTCCTTCCTACTGTTGTACTGTTGTAAGTCTGTGGGGAACCCAGGGCACAGCACAGCTGTTAAGTACTTTAAGCAGAGCTATTGTTCAGTGAAACAAAACAGCCCATTCAGCTTGGCTGGTTTCCAGTGCACTCCTATAGTGGCCAAATGTTTATCATTGTTTTGACACTGCATAGGATAGGACAGCATGGGGTATGCCTATGGATAGCAGTGTTGAGTGTGTGTGCCTGTGTGTGTGTGTATGTATGTGTGTGTGCGTAAGGCTCAAGAAACAAATGTGTGTTGTAACAGACTATTTACTACACTCTTTGACATATAGTATGCAGCCTTTTTGTCTGTGTAATTCATCTTAGAGAGAGAGTACGCAGTTAAAGTGGGGTTAGTAAACTACATAGCAAGTTGGAGAGAAGAAAAAGCATGTTCATTTCAGTTTGCTATAATATAGACCACTCTGATGTCTCAAATGATTGGCATTTACCCCACCCTTGAATGTTCCAAACTCAAATCAGTCTTTTGAACAACAGTACTGGTTCAAAATGAAAGGTGTTACATTATCTTCTCCGACTGCAGTCCGATAGCTGCTGCTGCTACACTGATTGTGCTTCCCCCATTTCTCTCTTTACCCATTTAATCTCTTCATTCTGGCAGTGTGCACAGCCAGGACAGTTCTGCTTTATTCTAATTGCATACTTTCGATTAAAAAAGCTTGTTTTCCTTGATTACTTTGATGTTGAAATGGGAACAGGGGAGCAATTCACATTCATTCGGTGGTATGTTTTTTCCCCCCGCTCTTTTGTGCTAACAGCAGAATTCCTATTTATATATTGGCAGTGGAACTAAATTACTGCAAACATCTCTGTGGGCCAGCCAGGCATAACAGATTGCCAGGGTCTTGTATTATGTCAGTGCCCCCTACTGGCTACTAGCAGCAGTGCACTATTGTTCATTCCAGGCACGTATGGCATGATGGGCTGTTGGAAACACAGTGGAATGGTCTCCTGGATTCTTTGCTGGGCTGCAGGAATATTTGCTAAATGAATCCCCCATGAATGGGATTCCTCCCAGTGTACTGCTATGCGCACATATTCCAGCAAGTCGTCCCATTTACTTTCACTATATCTGCATTTAGCTCACACATTTGGCTGCTTAAAGAGGTCAGCTGCCGTCATGTTTAAGATCATTACATCAAAACGTGTATTTCTTACCTAAACTTTGCTTCATTTTTAATATTCTTTCTGTGACACATAATATGATAATAAAAAGGGGCTCAGATGTCAAACCTGAAAGAGGTCAAATATGCTGATCAATGGAGAGGGGCTGACAGGTTGAAAGAGATTGGTATCTAACAGAGAGACTGTTCCCAGAGGAATGGGAGGAGGATTGAACTGAGATGAAGATAGCAGAGTGGGGGTTCACCATCTTCATTTTGGTGATGTACACTAAATGCTATAAATATTTTACATTTGTATATCCAGTCTCAATGCTCAACCGTCCACGTAGCGATCAGCTCTTAGTCAATATCAATAGTATTACCCTAAACCTGCAGAGTTCAGGGGCAAGTTTGCTACAGCATGCATGCACTGACTTGCCCTGCAGGGATCTGAACATCTCTCCTGAGAGTCCCAACATGCACTGCGCAACACCAGCAAACATCAAGGAGCTTCTGTCCTTTTAATTTTTTGCTATTTGAGTCTCTGTTTCTCCTCAAATACAGTCAAAAAGTGAGTGGCACAAGAGGGCACAGTGTACTACAAACACTGCCTTATTAGCCTATTAGCACATAGGCAGAGGTCAATTGGGAGTGTTCAGCTGCTGAGAGCTCTGCTGGAGCCATATCTCAGTGATTAAAGCAAAGAGTTACAGAAAAGCTTTTCTGCTGTTTTTTTCTTCTGGCAAATAGATACTGACAGAGACAAAAAAGCATCAAGGAGAAAGCTCTGCAAGCACTCAGCTGTGATTGCTGGAGACATAAATAGTATCAGATGCAGCCAACGCAACGTTGTGGCAAACAGGTTATGTCACAAAATGAAATATGGTTCTGATATTGACAATGAATTAGCTCTATTTATTAAAGAGAATGTGATTCTAAAACTTGACACTAATGAATACATAGAAATGCCATTCAAGCTTTTAGAGAAATTGCATCGTTTGGAGGGAAAGAAGAAAATAATTTAAAGCTTTCAGTTGAAAGTAAATGCCAGCCACTGAAATGTCAAGAAAAGTTCATGATAGCTTAAGAACTGAATAATGTTTCAAAGTACTGCCCTCCCATCACATTCATAATACAGAAAGGCATCTTTGAAGCTCTTCAAAGAGAGAGTGTTCGACACGATTTCAAATAACTTTTTCATTTTCTGTTATTGCTTTCCTCTTCAGGTAAAAACAGCACAGCTCAGTTTTTGCAATAGTTCTGTTGATGAGCATCATGTCAGAGCCGGTGCCAGCTGCACCTTGAGATGAGGCTGTTTGTCTTCATTAGCATCCAGTGTTTTCTGTGGTGTTTTCATTAGCAAGGTCCCCTCCTGTATTTGTCAACTGCAGTGAAAGGCCAGAGACAACAGAATCTGGGTCACGCTTTAATCGTTTTCATGCTATCTCTACTGCTCTCTGAGGTGCTTGTCTTCCATTAGCTGAGGAGAGACTTTCCCACACTGGGGGTTTTTCGAGCAGCTGGTCCACGCTGACCCGACCAGAATGGAGAGTGGGAGAGAATGAAACTTCAGGTTTTTCGTTCCCAAGAGTTCCTCATTTCCTACCAGTATATGCCTGTAGTGTGATGACTAGATCAAATAAAAAGGCACACATGCAGCACAAGTTGACACATTCATATGGAAAGTTGCACAAAAAGCTTTTGATCAATCAATTAAAATTATAAACACTGCAAAGGTTTTGGTTCAAATGCTTTTTTCCCCAAAAAAAATCAGTTCACTCAATGCACCAGGACAGACACTTAGATTGAAATCTCTTATGACTTGCTTTCCATTGCAGCTCCAAAGGTCATTTTGTCTCACTGTAAACATGTCACATAAAATCCACATTATTTTGCCTGAAACTAGAGGTCAAGGAGTAAGGAAAGAGAAGAAAAAAATCACACACAAGTTTTCAGGGGCAGAAGGAAAATAATGGTGTGCTGTGGAGCTCTGTAACGGCTAAATTCATTAGACATCTCCTGATAAGAGATCTGCCTAATTGTACTCATACAGTTGTCAAGCTTTACACTTCAGTGCTTGTGCATAATCATCACACATCATGACCTCTAATTAAACTATGGAGAGTAACTTTGAGGAGGCGCAGTCTCCCTCACTTCATTCCTATGCTGCTGGTTACAGACACAGAATTAAGGTGCTGTCAGCAGTTTAATGAGCCTCTCAACTATTGTTTCCAGCACTTTTCCACAAAGCTGCATCTCCACTCCTTGCTCTCAACGAAAAATGACAGTAGATATCGCTCCCGTTGTGTAAGTTGCAGTGATTAGCAGCTGTGATTTAAGCTCTTTCTTAATTAACCTTGTTCTTTAATTCCCTCCCCCACTAATTTTCAGGAGAGACAATGGAGACTGAGTACTGACTGCTCGTGGGACTAAGCCCATTATAATGACAGGGTAATAGAGATATGGTGTATCTCACTGTGTGCACACTAACCAAGTCAATATGAGACGGATGAAGATGGCAATTTGCAATCATTGATCTCACTGAGTGTGAGTGCATCTTTAGGTTCTGGGTAGGTCTGGTACTGATTTCTTTCATAACTGGGCTTCTTCTTCTTTACTTAAGGATATCATAAACTTGTTTCCCTTTATACAAAGAGTATATATTTTTTTTGTGGTGTTTGCATAAAGTAATGACTGAACATGAAATGACATTGTTGAATAGAGAAGACCTTAAAGTTGATTTCATAAACACTATTTTTTGTTGACTGCAAAAGAAATGCTGCATTATGCACAGAGGAGAATGGAAAATGACAAGAATAAAAACCTAAACTTATTCCCAAATGGCAGTGCCTCCTCTCAAAAGTTTGACAGCATATCCCGCTGGAGGCAGCTAAATGTCCAAGTCACTAAGTTACAACATTATTATATCATTCAGCATATATCATGCTGTATGTTATATCTTGATGCATCATGTAGCTGTATCATTTCCTGCTGTATCATATCCTGTTGTATTATGCTATACTGTTGTGCATCGTATCATTCTGTGTTGTATCCTGTCATATTAAGTTGTATTCTATCATTTCATATTAAATTGTGTAGCGTCATATCATACTGTGACATATTATTTTGTCCCATATCACAGATGACCCACAGATGAACATGGACGACACCTGTTAACAGTTTATCGAACAGTTCCCTTCTGCCACAGTCTAAATATGATGACTAGAACTCTTCTTTTAGCCTTTATTACATAGCCATATTATGATGCTGTATTTGTGTAGTTTTTGTCTTCGATTGTGTTGTTCTGATATCTGCTTTCAATCTAGTGGAAGCAAATGTGTGTGTGTGTGTGTGTGTGTGTGTGTGTGTGTGTGTGTGTGTGTGTGTGTGTGTGTGTGTGTGTGTGTGTGTGTTGTATGTATGTAGATGTCGCAACTGTGATCAGATCATCATGATCAGATAGGCCCATTGTCCCTGATTCAGATGTTTGTAAATGCCATTTTGTAATACTGTTCAATGGATTACATACCTAAATATTTGTTATGATGACATGGCTCATGCCTTGGTTTAATTGCAATCTTAATTATAATCTTAATTATAATCTTAGTTTCTAGTGCAATCGAGATAATTCACTGAGTTTTCACACACTGTATTGACTGAAATTTGCAGGTAGATGATTTCAAGCCTGTTTTGTTTAAAGCTTGTGCAAAACTGATATAAGATGGACAATTATAGTAACTTTCAAAAAACAACAAAGTATTTGCATCATGTCTGTATAAGACCGTCACCCTGGAGTCCTTGGGTTATCTAAATGCAGGTCTTAACA
The DNA here is from genome assembly GCA_008086565.1 of Thalassoma bifasciatum. Classification (NCBI taxonomy): domain Eukaryota; kingdom Metazoa; phylum Chordata; class Actinopteri; order Labriformes; family Labridae; genus Thalassoma; species Thalassoma bifasciatum. Next base: position 6,677 of record RPOG01000246.1, on the reverse strand, counting down.
AATGGCTTGGCTCACTATTCTTCTCTTAAGTAAGCCTATTGGGTCTATTGATTTAACCGAAGTGGTATAGTAATCTCAACTTGCTTGATGTGCCCCAGCTCGTTGTCTCATGGTCAGATCAACATTTATCTTTGCTGCTGTGGTTGATTGTGGAGAATAAAAATGGAGGGGGAGTGGCCAGCTAAATACCAAGACCTCATACCAGCTGTCTGTTCATGAGACGAGCTCTGCACTCAACGATTGTGGACTGAATAGCTCGAGGCAAGGCATCAGAATCAGGTCAGTCTGTTTACTGATCAGCTCTGAGCCTCCAGAGTGCAATACAGGCTAACAGAGCTGAGCAGCAGAGTGGGGAGTGTTTTCAGAAACCCATGGAGGTACCCACTGCCCTGGGCCAAACTCTGCAGCATAATTTCTAAATGCAATAACCATAAGTCAGGGAAGCTGGAATTCATGGGTACAACTGGCAATGCTGTAAGTATTCATATATGCGTTATGAGTAGTGCTCATATCGTTTGTGTTACTGCTTTAGGCTATTCCTCATCCATCCATGCACTTTCTTGCCCACTTGTCCACTTGCAAATACATTGCCAGCACATCACTTCATACAAAAACAAAAAATGATGCACCCCTTCTGCACAGCTTGTTCAACATCACAAGAAGCTGTAAATAAATACATTGGACTTCTTGAATAGAAACATTATTTATTCAAGTCTTAATCAAATACCATTTGTTCAAAATGCAAGTATTGGGGGTTCATTGAGATACCTTTTCATAAAGAAAGTAGGACCTGTTTTTCAAAAATCATGAGACTAAATCTCCCACATGGCCTTGAGCCATCTGTATATTGTGTACATACAGCAGAGTCAAGCAATACACAAGCAACGTGTAAAGAAGTTAACATCTTGGAAGCCACAGGAACACACCATTGTCTGGAAATCAAGCACCTGCTGTATAATTCAGAATTCATGGCTTTAACATCCACAACATTTCCTTTGCCAAATATTTTAGGTGATTTCTTTTTTTCTTTATCTGGTTAATTCATGGATTAATCCTTACTAAACCAACATAGTCTGGCAAAACTGTTTGCATCAACTAATCTACTAAAGATATGGATTTGTGTGTCCCTGCTCAGCAAGAAGGTGCTGATTATTCCTATTAGAACCGTGTTGTGTTTCAGGCACAGTAACAGCAGTGTCATCTGCCAATGTTATTTCATGCTCGGTTGGGTGTGAATCAATTTCATTCCGGGGAACAATTACCGAAGATTGCTGATTTTTTTCCCCCCATCCTTCCAATCATAACATTTGAATCGAATCATTATGCGCTGCTCAACATACAGAGCCAGAGTGAAAACACCTCAGCAGCTCAGTGCTGTTATCTTAAGATGTCTATGACAGGCTGTTTCTAAGAAAGAAAATAACTGTTTGCAAACCAAGGAGTTTGCATCGGTTTCACTCAATTTAAAATACTGTATATACTCCTTCCTTTTTTCTACTTCTTTCTCTGGGTCAATAAATTCCACACATGACCTTGGTGAACCTTGACTCAGAGCGTTTACATTGTACGGGCAGGGAAGTCAAACAATACACGGGATGGATGGAGGATAAAGCCTCACACATTCTCCCATTACTCACATGAAGAATGTCAGCCCCTCTGCGATGGACAGAGAGCCTGGATTCCTGTAGACTAGTTGGGCCAGCACTGACAGTTATTTCTGGCCTCAGAATTGGAATGAGGCAGGCTGGAAGTTGGGAAGTCTACCCGAGGAGCCATGCTCCAACAGTTAAAGAGGCTGATCAGATTGAGGTTGTGCACCTTCACTAATGTGGAGGTGTCAGTCAAACCAGCTACCTCTAACTGGAGGAAAGGATCCATCCATGGATCACTAAACAACACAGACACAGACACAGACAGACTCTCTCCAATTAGAATCTGCTGCAATGTATCCGCACTGTCTTTCCCTGGCTTTTAGTTAGACATGGATGGGTATATGCTACAGGGTTGGGATCAAGGTGAGTGTAGTTAGTTGGGATATCTCAGGACAAGAGCCTTTATTTTTGAGGGGGCTATAAGCAGGGTTTGTTTAGGTGTTTGTTTGTGTGTGCATTCCTTCTTTTTTTTTTAAATTTATTTATTTATTTATTTTTATTTTTATTTTTTTTGGGGTGGGGGTCCTTTTTTGTTTTAAATAACAGTTTACTTTGGTGACATTCACATATTAATCTCCCAAGACCCAAGCTTTTGTCGAGTGTGAATTTTTTTTTTCCATGATTTTTGGGATAAGTAAGACCTGATAGGTTACAAACTAAGCTTGATCTTTTGACAGAGAGTTTGGTTATTAGTATCAAGAGTTCACTTTTAGTAATAAGTTATTCATTGTTATAGAAAAACACACCATTTTTTTTTGGTTTATTTCTTGTTCTTTTACTGAAATGGGTGAAATAGTGCGATATTGCGGATAGATGATGTGAGCAGTGTCCCTAAATGCAGCTAATTTGCCACATTTTCCAAAAAATGAAGTATAATGGGTAGGAAAGGTAGAAATGTAATGTTCACATCTTGTCACCCTCTAAAACTAATGGCCCAAGTCATATTTTCAAGTTTTTCAGGAAACAGAATAAACTGAACCAAATAAAGTTCACTGTTGATTTGGACTATTGGAGTACTGAGGTAAAATAGCATTATCTTTGTAATTAGGATGTTGACCATGTTACCAGAGGTAGAGAGCATTCTGAAAAGCTGACATAGGCAAAAATGCCTTTTTCTTAAAAAAAAATGAAAAAACAGTGACACAGACCATTAGCTTAAGACAACGATGAGATGTAGACACAGCGTCTAGAGAGGTTAAAAAAAAAAAAAAAAAAACAATTCCCAAAACTTGTCTAAATATCCAGACTTTCGGTAAAACAATACTGACCATCTTTTGAGGGCTTTCACATTCAGTTGTTCAGCATTTAGAGATATCATAGGCCAACTGGTGAATTGGCATTTTCTGCCTCAGTGATGAGCCTCTCCACATTCACGTTGTCTTTGTTGGCTTTATTGACTCCAGGCCTGCCTCCACTCATGATGATGGTTTGTTGATGTTGTTGCCTGACACATGATCTTGCGTAAAAAAAAAAAGGAGATATAAGACACAAAAGCAAAAAAAAAAGAGTAGCAAACTACACACACTGCAGTAGGATTGTGGTGCAAGGCCCCTAACTCAACACAAAGTGACAAGTGCATCCCCAAAAGCATCTTGGGTACTCGCACAGCATAACAGCCCATGCACTGACACAGGTTTTTGTTTGTCTGAGCACCAGGTCTTGTCTGCATTGCTGCTCACACCCAGGTCCATAATGTAAATATTTTTGTCCGTCACTAACAATCATGATCATACTTTTCCGACCCTTCTCCAACCCAAACTGAAAACATTGTTTCCTGTCAGAAAGGCTTTGAATTACGTCCTCTGTTCTTCTTTTGAAGAAGAAATTGAGTCTATTTCTGATGAAACTGCAGATATTGCTGTGTTCACAGAGTCGCTTCATGTGCCGCCATTGTTTTCAAACATCCATGCCCTTCCCGCTGTCGTCACGTCTGCAGCTCCTACAGCTCCCGCCTCTCTTCTCTGATTGGCTGGCCACTTTTGTGCCGGGTGAAGATGTTTGTCTTTGGATCCTAGCGAGATGGATCTGCAGGATGTTAGAAAATGAAACAGGCAGGTCCATCTGCTCTACAAGGTTAGAGATACTGCCAATCTTCTTGACAAGGCTGCTGCCCAATATCACAGGTTTCCTGATGAGTGTTTGTTTTGTCTCCAGTGCGAGTAGCCAGAACAACAACAACAAAAAAGGCAACACAAACTAAACTGAAGACTTTCTTATAATGAGCTCAACATAAATAGCATCTTGTTGTGAACTTTTTTGTTTATCAGATGCTGCTTCATAATAAAATTTGGTGAAACATGTTGCATTTAAGGATACCTGAAAAAGCAATGACTGCTGAAATCAAGTAGTTAATCAACAATCACCCCATTCCAAGACATCATCTGTTCTAGGGTCGTGTCGTTTCTTTGTTACCTTAGTTTGTGCAAATGTCAAATCCAGATTTCCTTTACTCATGTCTTGTGAACTATTCATCCCTTAGCCATCTGTCACAGATACATGAGTGCATTCAACAAGGATGTGATCATCAACCCCTGATTTTTTGACTCAGGTCTCCACATTATCAAAATGACAAAGAAGGAGTTATTTCTGAAAGGGGCACAAGAGCATAAAAAGCAGAGGAGAAAAGAATCGATAGAGATCCTCTTTCTGCAACATTGGGAACGTGTGATGTGGTGTATTGTGCGCTACATCAACCTTCCACCCACACTTTGCAGATCTAAACAGACACTGCGCTTGTTGTTGGTCGTGTTGCCACAGCAATATTTCTATTTATCCTGTGAGACAGCTATACAAATAGATGAAGTGCAACAACATGACATTTTCTGTACTTCAATTACTTTGCGGGGCTGGGCCACGTGGGTTAAAAGCCAACAAACCATAACTTTCCCTGACATTTCCTCCCCCCACAGTGACCGTTGATGGATTCTCCCTGACAAAGCATTCATTATCGCCGAGAACAGAGAGTGCACTAAAATCTCTTCTCTTTTCTTCTCCCCTCCATCCTCTGCCTGCCTGTCCAAATCGAGATGAACTCAGCTGCAGAAACAGAATGGGCTCTACACTCACCGTCAGAGGGGAAAAGCAGTGAATCGCTGCAGGATATTCACAGGCAATCAAAAAGTATATCCTTATTGCACAGCGGCTATTATGGTGCAGTGGGCAGAGGGGCATATCAAATGGAAACAACTGTTCTGTGCCAACTCCAATTTGATCCCACTACAATGAGAGAGCCTGCTATGGAAATGAGCTATGATGGTATGCCATTGAAGATTAGCTCTCTTTTATCATTTATCTCAGAGTTCAATGCACTGAGGCTCAGTGGTCCAAGATGCAGCTAGTCACCTGACAAGGCAGGCAATTCCCCAACCCCCAAAATGCCCTCTGGAGGGATGTAGCCAAAATGAAAAATTCAAACAGCTCAATCTGTGAAACAGTTTGTGTAAAAGTAGAACCACTGTTGCCTTTTCTTGAAATTTTTATGTGTCTTTTCAACCTGCAAAGATGCAAGCATAAGCTGTTTACATGCCAGGGTTGGTGTCTTCCTAACATCTGTCTTGCATGGATGCAAACACGCACACAGAAATTCACACATGCACACACAAACATGTCCTATCCACCCAAAGGCAAGGGACTGATTGTCTGATAACATTAGCATTCCTGTCCAACCTCGATAGAAGCAACACAGGAATCAGGCTCACTTCAAGGGGTTCACATAACAGACAGAAACACATCCATTCACTCTGGACGGGCTAATAAATAAAAGAGTAACCCTGTGGCAGTAACAAGCCTATAAAGTATAGCTATGTTTTACAAGTGAATGAGACGGACGGCCCAGAAAGATGGTTACCTTGCAAGAGCCGGGTACTCCACGCTTTACAAGGCTGAGAGGAGTGTGTGACTCTATCTCATGTTGAACTCTGCAGCAGATTGACTCTCTTCATCATGATATGAAAATCTCCCACTGTCAGTATGAGTTATCATGTTTACACCTGAGATGGGATGGATGTTTTTCTTTAAGAATGAGGAGCATATTTCTCAAATATCAAGTAGGTCTTTGAGAATACATTTAGACATATCAATCAGCTGCTCATCCACAATCTACACACACATGGACGAGATTCATAACAACGTGGATTTTGATAATTTAATTGGCCTCACAGAAGACAGTTCTGATGATTGACTCTGACGATAACTTTCTTTGCTCCAAGAAGGTATCTTTTGCCAAAAAATATGTTCAAAAAAACAATGTGATCCTCCTCTATGTCGCCCATAGTACACTCTGTGGCACAGCTCATGAGAAAGCCAAAGGGAAGTTAGATAGGTAAATTAAAACAGTAAAACCTTTCTGCCACTCATGGTTAGTGGTTGAGTGAAGCCTTCTATTAACAAACAGCTGTATTTCCTCTTTTAAAATAATAATGAGAACGGAAACCTCCAAAATGTCCCTGATCAACAGTTTACACACCCTGGTGATTTTGACCTGAGAACATGCACACAAGTCGACAAATTGATTTGTTTTGGATGTTTGCATGTGCTTTTGTATGTGCAATGTTTCAAAATTTGATGGGTGTTCATCAATATGCACATTTCAGTTATTTGCAAGCTTTTGGCACTTGTTGACCACCGTAGTACTTTTATCTGCTCACCTCTTAAGAATGGGGTATTATGCCCTACCACATTTTAATCAGGGACATTAAGAATCAATTCCAAAAGTCCAAACTTAACATACAAATTTTTATGCTGCTACATATTCATATGAGTCAAAAATCCCCACATCTGTCTGTACACTGTCCTGTCCAGTTTATACATATGAAAAATAAAGATAATGTGACCGGGAGCCATTTTACCGCCCGGCCACAGTGGGCACTGTGCCGGGTTGGCACCATGGAGAGCGCAGAGCGCACCTATAAGTACAGGTGCGTTTGATTGCGCTCCCTCTTTTTCACCTGCTCCTCTGTGTTGGGGAATACCTGTGCTGCAGGTGTCGTGGATCGGTGGTTCTCCTCCGTTGGCTTAACTTCGCCA